>WOVY01012617.1:0-37459 GCA_013436015.1 Rhipicephalus annulatus
AAGATAAGCGCGCGAGCAAAAGCACCTAACCCCCCACCCCCCACCCTAGCCCTATTCGAGGGCAAAGTACGGCATGGGAGTAAGTGCGCGTCGACGCATCGTGATGAGTGGTGCCGAGCGCAGGCGGCTTTTTTTTTTCTTTTTTGAGTTTTACTATATACAGATACGGTATACAAATATTGTGCATGACGGTGGCAGGGCGGCGGTGACAGTGACGGCAAAAAACCAGCCGTGGCCTGTCCATATAAGTGCTATCGAAATAAACTACATAATCATCATCACTAATCAATTATATTAAACATGCAGGTAGACTGGGTTGCAATTTTTCAGGAGTGTCCAGAAAGTGGGTCACTGATTGTATGAACAATATTTACTGGTCTTTCATTGTGTTGACCCATAGAACGAGTTGTGCTTACGTTTTTTAGGGCGAAGCTCCTTAAAGCGGCACCCCCCCCCCGTTCGTCCTCGTCGTATACGTAACAGTCTTTGACCTGCAAGGTGGTGCCGGTGAGAGATTTCCCCCTGTGCGCTGCTGAACAATAAAAAAAATTGCAGCGTGCGCGTTAAATAAAAGTCGAATTCTCCTGTCTCTCATTTCCCATTAGCAGCCCTTGGTACGTACATTGAGCCCTACCTGACAAGAAAGGGTTGCTAAGTTATACTCGCTGGGCGTAACCTCCTCGGTTTTAAAAAGGTTTAGCGAGCGTCGGCCACAGTGCCCTGAATACAGTATATACCATGAACACGAGGTGTTAAGGGGGAAGTGGACACGAAGCGCAAGCCCGTAACTAAGTGTACGTTGTTGCCACCTCTCGTTTAGTTCTGTTCGATGGATGGTAGCGCTTCTATATGCGGAATATATGATGAAAATAGCGAGATGATGGATTCGGAGTGTTGATAGATGAACAAACGGACACACAAACAGATGCATGGACCGACGCACGGATGGCTGCACGGAATAATGGACGCATGGACGGACGCAGGGGGGACGCATGAACGACAGCAGGGACGGATGCACAGATGAACTTGTGGACGCACGAACAGACGCACGCGCGGATTGGCAGATGGACGCACGAATCGTCACACAGACGGACGCAGGGACGGACGGAAGCAAGAACGAATGGAGGATGGATGCTTCGCCCCACTATAATTCAACCCCGTGGATATGCTGCTATTTTTTATGTGTGAGACTTGTGTATCTGTAGTTTGTCAAGTGCGATGTGTCTTGCTCATTTTTCATTGCAGGACTCCCTTGTTAGCCTTTGTTGTGTACGTATCTTGTCCTTTGTTGTTTGTACGTATCTGCAAGAAATTCGCAGATATTTGCTAGGCTATGATTTCCTTGTCCCTAAAGTGCGTAGCAATTATGGAAAACTAACTCTTAAATTTACAGGTGTATCCGTATGGAACAACATACCACTTGAAATAAAGTTATGCCCACATTCTATTCGTTTCGCAAAATGTTTGAAGAGTACCTAATCACAGAACGTGTTTTCTAAACTCTTCCGTCGTGGCCTTACTCCTAATTTTAGTATTTCTTTACTCACTATACCACTTGCTGTTACACAGAACTTTTCTTGCCTTGTTGTTATGAAGTTTTAACCATTATTTGTTTAATTCGTACAAAGTATTTTTACTGCTTGCTGCATTGTTATCGCACTTGACTTATTCTCAAACGGAGGTCTCCCCGACAGTTTTCTAACTTCGGGACCTCCTCTGTACTGTAGAATTTTATTCATGTAAATGTATGCACTCCTGAAATGAAGCGTGATTGATTGATTGATTGATTGAAATGTGTATATGTGACGAAATTCAAGTGCAGGGGCCTTTGTCAGGCGTATAAAACAACTTCTTTAATGCAATAGCGTTAAGGAGCTTGTTTTGCAGATATTCCGGCGTCGGCGTCCATAGCAGTGAGCAAAAAATCCTCTTTGCTTGACCAAAAAAAAAGAGAGAACGAGAACGGTGCAATAAAGTAAATAGTAAAAAGTTTTCGGTCTGAGTGGGGATTAAGCCCACGTGGGTTTCATGGCAATCGGCTGTTCTACCACACAGCCATGCCTCCGCTGTCGAATGTTGCGAAAATAACTTCCTCTGTTTGAAAATGGAGTGAAAGTAACTCGTGCTTTACAAACACACACGTCTTGTACAATTGCTTCACACGAGATATATCCCTTATAATGCGTGTCAAAAGCGTACAATGCCATCGGGCGTTGGATCAGGGGATTATCGTACCACTTCATAATTTAAAGCCAGCCACCAAGAAAGGCACATGCGCTCCTACATTCTTAAGAAAAAGTAGTGGGTGCATGGATAATTCGAAAAAACTTCATACACCAAGTGTTTGAAGTACGCACCAGGATATCGCTATCGCTTTCAACAAAATAAATAACAAAAATTCTGGGTCCTATTGGTGGTCCGAACGGGTCGTTCGCACGGCAAAAGGGTGTTCTACTATACTCCCACGCATCGGCTTGTGAATACAGTGAATGATTGTAAAATATTAGTCTTCATTGGCTTGGAAATGCAGTGAAGGTAGCTTGCATGCTTTAGAAACACACGAGTCCTATACATGCTTCACAATGCAACACGAAATATTGCAATAATAATGCAAGGTACTAGCGAACATTGTCATCGGGTGTCAGATCCTGTGTTTAATATATTGACTTTATGGTTTCAAGCCAGTCACCCACTACAAACGGCACACACATTACTGTGCCTATTCCCTTAAGGGGGCGTGGTGGATACACAGCAAGTTCGACAAAGTTTTCATGCACTGTTGAAGTACGCACTAGGAACAGCATATTGCTATCGCGTTCACCTTAAGGACCGGGGCTCCATTTATTATGGTGCCAAATGACTTTGACATAGCCAATCTCCATCCTAAATAAATACTTCATTTTCATAACTTCATCACCAGCGAGTATCTCTCAAGCTAATCTTTGTTACCTTGCCTGTCACGATGGTCCCAATATTGGAGTCGCCGCAGTGAGCTAGGCCACGTTCCTATTGAACCGTAGTCAGGTTGCTTCAATCGATTGATCAATCGATCACTCAATCAGTTAGTCTATCTGGCTATATAATATATAATATATATATACATATATATATATATATATATATCTGTTTATTCTGTGTTCTTTCAAGTGACGGAATTGAAGATTTTGTTGTTGGTTAATTCACTTCTAATATGGTATTCTTAAGTTGATCGCTTCTTGGCCGATCACCTTAGTATGTGCAATTAACACAGATGTCCTATATTTATGAGTAAAAGGAATATTCAAAACGCACTTTTTTATAGACCAATTTTAAGTGTAATAAATGCCATGAACAGTGCAAACTCTATTACATTAGCATAGTATCGATTTTTCCTGCCCTGTATTCGTTTCTTCGCAAGTAGCCACAATCAGCCAAGTCCAACAGAGTGATGGGACAAGACAGTTATGAAGAAAGCTCCCGTTAAAACATTGTTGTTTCTTTCTTGATTTATGCCGAATTTTGTTTGCCCGTGAGATGAATGACCACCTGTTGTCAACATATTGCGTGAACTGTGTGCATCAAAAGGGGGGCGTGGAGGACAGAAAACAATCTAGAGCACCTATCCGCGCTCTTTTTTCTCGTGTGTCTGTTTTTAAAGAATCTGAGTTAGTAATATTGTAGTTTGTTCTCTTGGAGGCATCTATGGTTCCAGTACCGTTATTGGGCACTTTTACTATTTTGTTACCTCAACGCTTCAGGAAACCACCTTGTACCACAAACTGCAATACTTCTGTGCTTTTGGTCGTGCTGACTGTTTAACTCTTTTCCTACTCCCTCTACTACTCCTCTTTTTGTGTTGGTTCTCTTAGTTTCAGTGGCCTGATATTCTAGATTATCGAACTACGTTATTTTTGTACATTCATGGTTTCAAATGATTTACAGTTATCTATATTACGTAAATGCTTTATCATTTATAGGCAATTTGGTATAGAATAAAGGCATGCCGGAAAAGACTAGTAGCTAGCTTCGTCTTCTTCTGTGGCAAGTTCCCGATTTGCTGACGGTTGATTTTTTTGTTGTTTTTGAACTCCTTTTCTCGTCTAGGTCATGCATTGCCTTTCCTAGCTAACCTAGAGTTTTCTGTTTAAACTCGTCTCTTGTCACAAACCCAAAGGCATTTTTGAGAATTCACTGGTGTTGTTTAAATTGTCTTTACTTTCTCTTCAGGGTTCTCGCCGCCTACTATGGCCATTCTCGTCCATCAAATAAAAAGTACCACCAGCACTTCGCTAAAGCGGTGAAGGCACAGGCGTCGTTTATTTCTGGCCGATTCATCTCGCCTACCGCAGCCTCAAGGTTGGCGCGATGTCAAAGAGAACAAACGAAGAAGACGGCGGATTGCACGAGCGAGTGGCCGTTAGGTGTGCACGAACACTCGGGGTGCGGGCTCTGGCGACGACGCGTGGGCGAGGTCCTGGCCGAGGCACAGCCGCGCCGTCTAAGATCAGAGGACACGTCAGGGCCGCCGCCGCTCCTGTAGGCCCGTGACAGAGTCGAGGTCGACGGTGACGCCTCCTCCCCCGCTGTTTTCCAGCACAGGTGAGTGCACTCTAGGCAACACCAGTGTCGATAGGCCTGGTTAAGGCAGAATTTGTGTGTTTGGTAGCACCGTGTAGACTAGAGCATATTTGAAATTGTTGGAAGTTAGAAAATCACCGAAGCACAAGCTCACGGCTTCTGCAGGAATAGACTCCATGAATTAGAAGCCATCTTCGTACAACTGGCCAAGTTTTTGCGGTAGGCCCATCTTAACAGGAGCACTGGGCCAACGAATCTGCGACATGATTTTTACCAAATCTTTTTTGAATGGGGAATGATTTCAACTCTTGTCGCTACCGTAATGCGTAAAGGGTTGCAAAATGATTTCGTAGAGCCAATGAACCAAACCGAAAATGGGAAGTTGAGCGGACAAAACCTAAAAAAAAACTTCATGTTGTCATATCGCCATAAAACACTTGTCAGAGTGATTACGCTAATCCTGGCAAGTTTGTGAAGGTCACGTAGCAAGAGCTTGTCACAATACGCTTGTTTTAAAATCGCGCCATGAATGACTGTTAGCGTCAATACATTATTCAGTGTGAACGGTTTACTGTTTTAATAATGAAAAGAAACAGTGCTGTTTCAAGGTCGCACGCCGTGAAGGTCACGTCATGGTGAATAGTCGTCAGCCTAATGATATTAGCAATGTTTAAGTAAATAGCAGTCTTCTCTGTCTCAATAAGTTTACACATGAATTTTGGCATCAGGTTTCGTGTAGTGTAACATTTTCATGGGAGTGTAACTTTCTAAAATATATGCTTGTATACCATTGGCTGATATGCGCAAATATTGCTAGTTATGTTAAGTGTTTGTCTCATAGTTGTCTGGTGGTCTCCACTGTCCCTTGAATTTTTGCGGCCACCATTCACTCGTTTATCACGACGCCTTACTCACATGTAGGCGTTGTGAAAAATATGCAAGTTTTTGTAGCTGTGAATTTGTAGTGGGTCCTTTATTCGTCAGAAAACATGCATTTTTTTAAAAAGTGGTGCCCCATGCCTTGATTTCATTTCGTTTACCAAAGCTAAAAGGTTAACCTACCAAACGGTTTAGTATTAAATGGTACAGACTTCACATGACAGAACACCTACCCATGCATTTATTTTGCCGTCTCTACCAGACTTCGTGAAAGAATAACCACCCATGTGCTTTCGCTGCTATGTGAGATTATTCTTCAAACTCCTTTACCTGATGACTCTATCAAACGCCCAAAGTTACCACCACCGAACATGCATGTGAATCAAGCCATCACAAAACGTAAAATTAGCACACGTCCAGTATGCAGTTGTCTGTCCTTGCGAATGGTTAATGCACTCCTCGCATAGTAATGTAGGCGTCTTTCTGTGGGAAAACTTTCATTGGTAGATGCCCATTCCTCAGTGTTTCCCATTCCTTTAACGCGTTCGTTAACAAGTTGCTCTCTGGGAAATGTGGATTAGCCAGATGCGGTACTTTCATGATGTATTCACACCGAAGAGTAGTATGCGTTAACATTTGGGAAAAGTGCATCTTGACAAAAAGAAAAGGGCCACGGGGGTAAATAATGTTTTTTGGATGACTTGCACGCAGTAGAGTACAGGTTGTGTACAGTGAACATGCTCTGCACCCAGACCTATGTTGGTGGACGCATCACTTCCTCACAAGTTGTGCACGATGCTGTGATGGCGTTTTATTTTCACATTATTTTATTGTCAAATAGGTACGGGGCTGTTGCTTTCTCATAGGTGGGTGGCTTCAGTGATGCACCCAATACATTTGCTCATGCAATGCATCCCTCCGGAAACATGTTTCTTTTGGTGCGCATTTCTTACTACTAATAACTTGCATTTCTTTGTCTTCGTGTGTTTTCTTAGAACTCAGCATGTCAATTACTTCAATATTGCAAATATCAATTTTCACTCTAGAATGTTCACCGCCAAGTTTCCCAGATAGTTCAAATAAGCTCAACGAGCCAGTCACCTATTTGTGGCTTACCCCATTAACCATTCAAGAAAAGCAACTTAAGTACATAGATTAGAAAAGCACCCTCTTGCTTTTATGGCAACCTAATTATTGTGCTATGCACAAAACATCGCTGTTTTTAGCTGACGGTTTGTTGCTACATAAGTCATGTGAAATTCTTGCTTTTAGACCCCATATCATTGGCTCACTTTCGTGGTTACTGCGGCCTTTTGTTTGTAAGGAGCAATGCTCCCATGCGCCATAACGCCAACGACCCGTTTCTGGTCTCCTAAGGTAAAACATCTTATTTGCATTCCTGTAGACAACACAAGTGAGTTTTCTGTCTAAGTATAATAGATTAACGCTTTTAAGAATGGCATATTGGTAAAGCCATGAAAAATTATTGTCCATTACATTACAACCCCTTATTGTCCCTGTGTCCTTGCTCTGTAGGTCTACTCTAATGCATTTCCAACAGCCGCAAGGCCCTGTAAGCTTCACGCAACAGCGTCAGCTCTACAGTGAAGGAGGAGAGACATTCTGTATATTTATTCATACACTAAACAACCTATTATGAACACATTCTCTACTAGAATTAGGGCAATCTTGTATGACAGAGCTAAGAACACAAGGTGGTATGGCTAGGTGACCATTATATGTAGTTATAAGTTAAATAATGTAAGTAAACTCGAAGCAGCAACTGTCTCTCAACGCATAGAACACCTCACAAGAAATTGTCCTGAAATCTTTTGCGCCAGCGGCTTAGCATTCGTCGTGCTTTTTCAAGCTGCGTCATCCTGCCTATAAGCAATTTTAACTCGCAATACCGCTTATGAGCACTCAACTGATCAGTTCAACTCGCTTCCAATAAGCACTACACGATCAGTGCCCCCTAAGCTTAATTCCCATCTTACTTCTGCAGGATCAACTCAAGTGGCACCATGTTTTCTCGTATGTTCCTCAAGCAGGCCGTGATACCCTTCACTGTGGGGGCATGGTAAGTGGTGGACTTGATTTTGCCCCAGAACTGATAGCTAACGATTGTCCCGCGAAAGAATGAAGTGTATCTTTACTATGGTACTTTAGATATACAACAAAGCTCATAGAAAAAGTGGTCGCACATTCGGAAGCCTGGCACATTGCTTCTCGGTATTGGCATACAGTAGTTTTATTTTTCTCAAATAATTCACATTTTTAAATAAAAATACTCTAACACAAAGGCACCTGCCGTTTTCACACACTTACTCAATATAGGACGGAAACTATTTTGCGGCAGTTAGGATGGCGCTATTGTGACTGATTGCCAAATGCTAGTCAGTTAAATATTTAGTTATTGACTAAAGAGCAGGTCAATACAGCTTCTCAATACGAAGCTGTATTGCGTGCCAACCTTTTTTCCTAAACACTACAGTTTCACGTACCATATATATCTTCCTCGAATTTCAAGTGTGAAACTGGGCTAAGGTACTCGGCTGCTGACCCGCAGGTCGCGGGTTCAAATCCCGGCTGCGGCGGCTGCATTTCCGATGGAGGCGGAAATGTCGTAGGCCCGTGTGCTCAGATTTCGGTGCACGTTAAAGAACCCCAGGTGGTCAAAATTTCCGGAGCCCTCCACTACGGCGTCTCTCATAATCATATGGTGGTTTTGGGACGTTAAACCCCACAAATCAATCAATCAAGTGTGAAACTGGAACTGATCGCACAAGGCTTGCACGAAACATGATACCGGAATTATACGCCACAATTGAGTGACGAAACTCGAATGATGGCTTACCGCGGCTACATGTTTTTGCGAAAAGCTGTGCCATTTCACTTGTGTTCACGTTTTTGTCTTACTTTTGCGCGTACTGTTAAATGCGAAGCATTTCTTAGTGAACGTCGGCGCCTTTGAGCATATCTATCTATCTATCTATCTATCTATCTATCTATCTATCTATATATTTTGCCTCCTACGACTTTTAGCTCTCCTGGCCACTTCCATATAATTACACCAAAATTTGCAAGGCATAATATGACGGTATGACGACCTTAATTGACAAGTCATAACATAAGAATGATAATATGTATGTTATGAGTGTCATGATATAAATTTCATGGTCTTGCTGCTCTTGCAGTAGTTTCGTTCAAATTTCGTACTGCAAAAGTGTTATGGTATTACGCGACCCCATGGGGACTGTGAAAAACCCTAACGTTAAATCATTACATGCACGTCATGTAAGCCATGACTGCACGTCACGCTCATGGTGCGCTCACCGTCGTTTAACTAGCTTCACGTATACCCAATTTGACATTACGTGACACGAATGGATGACGAAAGTAAATGACATGTCCAAAGCAAGGCAATCATGAGATGCGAGTCATTTAAGAAGATGACTACATGCCCCCGCTCATGATGCACTTGCGGCCGTTTTGCTAGCTTCATATATACCAAATTTGTTATTACGCGACGCGAGCAGACGACGAAAGTAAATTACACTTCCAAACATGATATTCATGGCATGCGTGTCATGTAAAGAGCATGACAACATACAACACTCATGATGCACTCGGGGCGGTTTCGCTCGCTTCACATATACCAAATTCTGTATAACTTGGTGTGAATAGATGGCAAAGGTACATGACTGCTGCAAACAAGATAATCTTGACAAGCGTGTCATGTTAGAGTTTGACAACATACCACACTTATATGTGCTCGCGGCCGTTTCGCTAGCTTCACCTATACCAAATTTGATATTACGTGACGTTAATAAACGACAAAGGTAAATGGCACATACCAACGTGATAATCCTAACATGTATGTCATGTGAAACATGATTACATGCTACGCTCATAGCGTGCTCCCGGCCGTTTCGCTAGCTCCACATGTACCGAATTTGGTTTCACGTTATGTCAATAGACGAAGAAGGTAAATGGTGTGTCCAAACATTATAATCATGATGATGGAAGTCATGTATAGCATATTTTACTTCCGCCTCGTAACCATGTGCGCAACAATGTGTGCGATGCTGATAAACCTTTCTCATTCATGCTTCGCATATCATCGATCCCCACTGTACGTGGGATCTGCCGTTTGCGGTGCTCATCCCTTTCTTTCAACCTCCACTAAAAAAATCTACAGTATCAATCATTCTTTGGGAAGTATAATACTCAAGGGCAACCACAGTGGTGGTGCTTCTTGCACACAGGCGAAATAATCTCGCGCGCCGCACAATAGTTTAGGAAATAAGCATGTCATTATCATCGATAGCAGGCAAAACTATAAGGTCTGTGTTTCAGAAAGATTGCCAATTTTTCCGACCCGACTTCCTTTGTCGCACCTTTGTTCAAAGGTAGCCACTTTCGTGTCACGTGCCGTTTCGTCGTTCCACACCACACGCTTTGACCACGCCAGGCACGATCTGTTTCAATTTCACTCTTCAAGATTGATGACGAATATCTTCCTTCTCCCTGCTCTCGGAAGACTCAGTGTTTTTGAAATTGCTTTAAACGTCTCAGTTTCACAGTCAGGGTGAAGCAGTGACTGCGATGGCAGCAAATTGTAATAATATGCGAAGTAAGGCTAGCTTCAAGCTCCTTTTCATACAATGTCTTAAAACTCTACAAAACGCTGGTGTAGAAAAATACGGCTGCTCCTGGGAGGAATATTCTTCTCAAAGAGTCTCTTTGCATTGGGAGCGTTGCAACGTATAAAAATACAACAGGTAACTAATGATACACGCCCTTATTATTGCGCGTGCGCCAGCAATCGAGATCGCGCCCCTTAGAACCGAAGTTTGCCGTCACTTCTGTAAGGAGACTCCCTCCTCACGCCCACACCGCTTTCTACGCTGCTTTAAGCTCGTTTAAGGCAGGCGGCATGTTTTTCTCTCTGCTCGAGCACTTAATGGCAGGTATGACACGCGGGCAATGCTATCTCACGGGCCCTTCGAAGGACGGAAGTGTCCCAGCTCGTTTGACCTCTGCTTCAGTCGCGTTGATCGGCTTTGCTCGCGCATGTTTACCCGTGGGTAGAACATAAAAGATGCGTGGAGGAAATTTGTGAGTTTGGACTTCTTATGAAACATGACGATTTTAAATGACTAGCAGCAACCAATATGAGTTACTATGGCATTTTTGCCGCGCTAGTCTTTTGCTCATCCTAGCGCTCTGCGATCCCGAGCTCCATCGTAGCGTTCCTTGTATTGTGTTCACTGTTTTCGGGTGTTGCGTGCGCTGTCGGATGGAGCACTGCACGTGCCACGTTCCTAATACATTTTCACGGTGCAAAGTTTGCGCAAACAAAGGTGATGCGGATGTTGCTGTAACCTTCGTGAAAAACGTTTCATTAGCGTCTTTACTCCCAGTGAGCATGCAACAAAACCCTGAAACAAGAATTACGGTCACCTTACGACCACAAATTTTATGTTCAACAAAAAGATACAGCGGCGAAGCGCTTTTAATTAATACTGACGTGGCACTGCCGACTCACAAATTAAGTACATTTTGCCCTTACACCTCAATCGGACTCGGGCTCATCAACATTTTTTCTCAATCGGACCGACTTTCACTGGGACTCACGATACGCAAGAAAGACAGAAGCGAGTAGTATATTAGTAGAATTAAAAAGCAACGAAGCCTCTGACTTACCGCCATAATCTCGTGAAGAACACCAGCCTCCTCTTCACCTCTTCGTTTGCCATGTGGCGCTCATGAACCATGTCTCGTAACAATATCATTGGCTGGAATTGAGTAAGGTGGTTGTTAAATGCGGAGCGTGTCTTAGTAGCACGATGTCGCGCTTCGGCGTCAGCGGTGGCGCCGTCCACACCCCTACTCATGGCGTCTCGAGCCTCGTGCCGGCCCAAGAATACACGCCCGAAACTGTCGCTGTCCATCCTACTCTCTCGTCTTGCAAAGCTGACGCAAGCAGCGTCTGCTAGTAAAAAAATAGTAGCATATCCACGGGGTGAGCGCTGGTGAGTGGGGCGAAGCATTCGTCCGTCCGTTCGTTCTTGCTTCCGTGCATCCATGCGTCCGTCTGTGTGACCATCCATGCGTCCATACGCCTGTCCGTGCGTCCATCCCTGCGTTCGTCCATGCATCCGCCCCTGCGTCCATCAATGCATCCATCCATCCATGCAGCCATCCGTGCGTCCGTCCAAGCATCTGTCTGTGTGTCCGTTCGTCCATCTAGTCAACACTCCAAGTACCGCCATCTCGCATCTTCTATCATATATTCCGCATATGGAAGCACCACCATCCAGTGGACATTTCAAGGACTATACGAGAGGTGACACACGCACACTTTCTTACGGCTTGCGCTTCGTGTCTACTTCCCACCTTTAACCACCTCGAGTTCATGGTATATACTAGCTCACTGTGTTCATGGCACTGTGCCCCAACGCTCGCTTAACCTTCTTAAAACGAGGGAGGTTACGTTCAGCGAGTATAACGCTGCAACCCTTTTGCTCAATACACATGTCAATGGCTGCTGATATCCACGGGGTGAATGATGGAGAGTTGGGAAAGCATCCGTCCATCCATTCGTTCTTGCTTCCGTCCGTCCATGCGTCCGTCTGTGTGACCGTCCGTGCGGCCATCCGCCTGTCCGTGCATCCATTCGTGCGTCCATCCCTGCGTTCGTCCATGCATCCACCCCTGCGTCCATCCATGCGTCCATCTGTCCGTGCAGCCATCCGTGCGTCCGTCGATGCATCTGTCTGTGTTTCCGTTCGTCCATCTAGACAACACTCCAAGTACCACCATCTCGCCTGTTTTCATCATATATTCCGCATATAGAAGCAACGCCATCCAGCGAACATTTCAAGGACGAAGTGAGAGATGGCACACGCGCACTTTCTTATGGCTTGCGCTTCGTGTCTACTTCCCACCTTTAACCACCTCGAGTTCATGGTATCTACTAGTTCACTGTATTCATGGCACTGCAGCCCAATGCTCGCTAAACCTTTCTTAAACCAAAGAGGTTACACCGTCACCCCCGGAAAATCTTTTCAGGCCTGCGCCCAGCAATCTGACGTCATTTCCGGCCGGCCGACTCTCGGGGAAGCCGCAGCGGCAGCGAGCGCAGCGCGGGCGGCGGTGGTGACGGTTCGGCGGCGTGGTGTTGACGGTGTTTCGCGTTTGTTGCTTTCCGTTGTTGTTTTGCGGCAATTTCGTTTCCGTGCGTGATGCTGGAGTGATGCGACAATGCCGAATAAGTGTTGTGTACCCGGATGCACCGGCAACTACAAAACAGGAAAGAAGATACAAGTGTTTTCCTTCCCTAAAGACGCCGACGCTCTCAAACAATGGCTACGCGCCATTCCTAGGAAGGACTTCGTGCCGACTTTCGTGCACTAAGGTAAGAATTTGAGATGCTCCTGTTCTTAGCTTGTCGTTGCTTGTTCGGGTAGAAATCACCTATGATGGGAAATACTTGAGCGTGTGGCCGCCGGGCCTCGCGAAGCGCTGACGCCAGCAGTTGATGAGAATCGCCCAGAAAGGCACGTTCGCAGCAAGGATGGTCAGCTGCGCTTTGTTCACTAACAGTGCCGTGGTGTCGTCCATTCTTGCAAGCTCTCGGTGGAAGCGCTTCGTGGAGTGCGGTGACATCACGCTCCCGTGTTTCCTTTCATGTTGCTTGTACCGCTTAGCGCAGCGCTTTTATTTAGATGCTTGCGAAACGTAGGTAGACTTGGTTTTAGCTACATGGACTGTAAACACGGTAATGCAACGGGAGCGCATTTTTTTCTTTTGAGAAGTGGCGTCTCAGACGTTCTTGAAAACGTTTGTGCAGGTGTGCGCGGATCATTTCGACGCTTCATGCATCGAGAAGACGACATCGTACACGGATCCAAGGACAGGGAGAGTTATTGAAGTTGCACTCCCAGTACCTACGGTTGCGTCCTGGATCTGTCCCAACGGTATTTCCCGGCTGTCCGTCCTACCTTATCAGTACGAGACAAGAGCACGAGAGAAACCCCTGACGCCAAGAGGAGCCGACAAGAAGCCTCCCAACTCGCCCGTGCTGTAGAAGAGTCGCTGGCGTCATATGAAGCGGAGCAAGAACGAGACCGGTTTTCGTCCCTCGAAGAACTAAGGGCTCGCCTGCAAGGGGTGTCAGTGTCTCCGAAGTGACTGTGATTCATAAAGAAGAGTGCTCCATGTTTTTGAACATTATCGACTATCGTGAACCTTGTTTGAATGCGTCATTGACCGTGTTTGCAAACCTTGAAGTCTTTGCCTGCTATCAAGGTTCACCAATCAAGAACCTTGGTAGCGCTGTTGTACCAGACTCAGTTCAAAAAGTAAGTTCCTTGTTGGAAATTTTGAACAACCTGTCGATGCTGTCTGAGGAGCGCTGCACTTATCGCCACCTGGCTCAAGCAATACATTCCCTTCTGGACAAATTGGAAGCCAGCATTGATGAAGGCAAGAAAGAGACGGTGAACTTTATGAAGGAGCAGCTACTACTCCTTTCTGCAAAGCGCATTCAGTATAGCGCACAGGTGATGGTCCTTGCATGCATCTTGCGTACAATATCACCACATGCCTACAAGTTCCTGAGAAGCACAGGTGCACTAACTTTGCCCGACCCAAGCACTATTAGAAATGTGTGCTCGTCTATTCAAATGTGCCCACAAGTTGATTCTTCTGACGACACTTTCCTTCAGTATGTGTCTCAGAGATTCAAACATCTGCAGGCACATGAACACACTGTGACGCTGATGCTTGACGAGATTTATATCAAACCTTGTTTAGATTACAAAGGTGGGAACATATGTGGTGCAGCAGTTAACTCCAACGAAGTGGCCACATCGGTGCACGTGTTTATGATACAAAGTTTGCTGAGCGCATTCAAGGAGGTGGCGCACATTCTTCCGGTAAAAGCCTTACAGGGTGAAGATCTTCATTGCATGCTGAAGAAGGTGATCTTGGGCTTAGAAGAAATTGAATACAGGGTCATAGCCGTTGTCTGTGACAATAACTCGCTGAACAGGAAGGCAATGAAGATGTTTCTGCCAGAACCAAAGCTTAGCCCTGTTTACCCGCATCCGGCAGACCCAGATCGGCCGTTATTTTACGTGGTGGATGCTGTGCATCTATTTAAATGCATAAGAAATAACTGGCTCAACCAGAAAAATGCTGGAACTTGCTTTTTCTACCCACGCTTCGAGCTTTCGAACAATGAAGTTCATCCCGAATGCAAGATGACTGCTTCATTTAAGCATTTGAGGGATTTGCATAAAAGAAGTCACCCCTGCTTCTGAAGTCTGGGTATGGCTTGACGTCAAAAGCTCTAAATCCAAGCAGCTTTGAACGACAGGACGTCAAACTCGTACTGCAGGTTTTTAATCCGCACGTAGCCAAAGCCCTGGCCGCTCGCAAGGGTCATACTGATTTTCAACATGCTACAGCAACCGCCGAGTTCATCAAAATAATTCTTCGTTGGTGGAGCATTGTCAATGTAAAGACACCTAGTAAGGGCTTCCATCACCGTAATGTTTACAAAGAGCCCATGTCAAACCACACAGATGACCCAAAGGCAAGCTTTCTAAGCGCTTTTATCACATGGCTCGATGTGTGGGAATTTTATAGGCACGACACCGGAGTACTTACCCAAGAGACATTGAGTGCCTTGAGGCTCTCTGCTCAATCCCTTTTGGCATTGGTGAAGTACTGCGTTAGTGAGCTTCACTTTAAGTATATTCTGCTAGGGAAAGTCCAGACGGATACCCTCGAGAGTCGCTTTGGACAGTACAGGCAGATGGCTGGTGGGCAGTATCACATATCTGTTCGCCAGCTTTGCGAAACCGAGGGAAGGATTTGCCTTCAAAATGCCCTTCCAAGGATGAGCAACGATGATCTCAGAGGCATCGAAGAGACGGACAGTGTCAGGGATGCGGGCACTTCTTTTAGTGTTCATGTTAGCGATGCTGACCTTGATGAGCTCAGAGCACAAATGCCGGTGATTGGTTATGTTGGTGGGTGTTGTGCACACGCTGCAATGAAAGTTCTCAAGTGTGAAAGCTGCCAGATGCAGTTGGTCGTTACCCGAAATACGGCCGAAACAGGAGAGGACACCCATTCTTTAATCGCACAACTGGATCGGGGTGGCCTCAAATTTCCTTCTGCTCTTGTAATCACAGTAGTTATGTACACGGAGGTTGTAGTTAGAAAGCTCATGACGGAAAGTACCTCTACCCAGTTTCTCCATGGGCCGAACCAAAAGAATGTCGTTCGGCAACTTACACTGGACTCTCTGCCAAGGCTTGAGGACATAGATACGTGTGAAAACGGGCACACCTACGAGCTCCTCATCACATTGGTTGCAAACTGTGCAGCAAATATAATGCTCAACAACTTGTGCAAGCAAAGGAACGATCTTTTACGCATTGAAAAAGATCAGAAGGCGAAAAATAGAAAGGCCCGAATTTTTCTTGGAAAGTAATTTTCCAAGCGTCGCGTCTTTCTCTTCACATTTATTCTTGTGAAACTGCACAGAGTGTATTTGATTGCATGTCATGACTTGATTTCCTTGGTATACATCTGCCTTATGTAAAATAAGCCTTGTTTCCAGTTTTGTATCTCTTTACAAGTTGTTAGCTTTTAAAAGTGCTGTACTTTTTTCTTTTTTTTAACTCGAACTGCCTCGGTGCCTACTGTAGCAGTTGTACAGTCAGTTTTGGTACCTAAGCTGTGTACACTTTCCTTGTGCACTCTGTGTACAGACATGTTGTGCACTGTGATTTGTTTTTTCTTAGATTTTTGTTTGATTTTTTCCCTAGGACATGCACCTACCTGTGGCAGTACAATTACTTTTCTTTCTGTCATTTATCATGCTGTGGACCACAATTTAGTCACCAGTGTTCTTATGTATTGTATTTTTTGGCAAGTGTTTGAACCTGATACCTTGTGTTGCTACTGCTACTATGATAAACGAATGGTATGTTTTCCTCTAACCTACAATTTAAATGAAAGTGTGCTTTTTCTGTTCCAAAGCTCGGGGATGTTTTTGCTGTTACAATCTGTTTTGTTTTGAGTTTTATGTGGCAAGATATTGTGTTTTGTACTTTTGGCATATTTTCAGCATTAAGAGCAACATCTTGTGTTGCCTGTCGTCTGCCTGGACCGAGAACAATGCGCACTGTGATATTTGTACAGACGGCGTCTGGCTGTGATAAATAAATATGCATTATTCCATTCACGATATTCATTATTTCTTGATACCTTGATAAGTTCCCCAACCGCGGTGGCTCAGTGGCTAAGGCGTAGCGCTGCTGAGCACTAGGGCGCGGTTTCGATACCCGGCTGCGGCGGCCGCATTTCTGATGGAGGCGAAAAGCAAAAACGCCCGTGTGTACGAGATTTCGGCACACAATAAAGATTCCCAGGTAGTCAAACTTGATCCTGAGCCCTCCCCTACGGCGCGCTTCATCGCCTGCGTTGCGTCGGCGCGTTAAACCATACAATCAATCGATACCTTGATAAATCGTGCGGACATGGTGTCAAGGCACCTCGCCCGAGTCGGTAGGCGTGAAGGGCGCTCGCGGCAAGCGCTCGCGGCTGGCGCAGCCACCCAGCGAAGGGCGGCCGGCCGGCCGGCGCGATGTGACGTCGCCGACGTCACGTCACGTGACGCGCAGGCCTGAAAAGCTTCCGGGGGTGACGGCTGAGCGCGATCAACTCAGTGCGCTTATTCGCAAGGTGGTCAAACGAGCCCTTGGCCTCCCTATCACCACTCCAACGTACAAACTCCTCGAGCTTGGCGTACATAACACGCTAGAAGAGATCGCCGAAGCTCAGGAACGTGTGCAATTGACCCGACTCACTACCACCAAGGCGGGCCGCCATATTCTGCGCGAGCTCGGCTTCTTCTCCTCGAGGGCCAGGGACCCCCCAGAGTTGACTCTAATTCCCCGTGAAATCCGCGACCTTATCACTATCGCTCCCATACCACGAAATGTACACCCCGAATACAACAGAGGCAGGCGCCTTGCGCGGGCGACCGCCATTCTGAAGCGCATAGACACGGAAGCGGACAACGTCTCGTTCGTGGACGCCGCTGCCTATCGCAACAACCAAGCCTTCGCCGCGGTCGCGGTATCATCCGCGCAGCAGACGCTTAACTCAGCCACAATCCTCAGCCGAAAACCCGAAGTAGCGGAGCAAGTAGCTATAGCTATAGCTATGCTCGACAGCAAACGGGAATTCATCTACAGCGACTCCAGGCCGGCCATCAAAGCCTTCGAACGCGGAGTCATCTCCGACCAGGCGTTACGTATCCTGCGCAATGCAGACCCGAGTGCCCTGAAGCACCACACTGTCATCTGGTTCCCCGCCCATCTCGGCCAGGTGCCGGGTGCCCTATCCAACCTCAACGAGATCGCCCATGATGCAGCGCGCGCACTTACTGACCGCACTGCCACAGGGCAACCTCATCTTGCTGGGTTAGATACCAATCGGGATGCACCAATTACGTACAATGAAATCACAAAGCACTTTTACTTGGAACGCCGCATTTTTCCACCCCCACATCCGAAACTTACCCGACCGCAGGCATTAATCCTACGCCTATTACAAACACACACATACCCAAACCTTGCCACGCTTCACGTTTATTATCCCGATGCATACCCCAGCGACACATGCCCATCATGTGGACACACAGCGACACTCGCACACATGCTCTGGGAGTGTGGAACAACTCCTCCCGACTCTACTTCAAGCAAGTGGGAGAGGTCCCTCAGGAGCTCACTTCTCGCCGACCAGCAATGGGCCGTCCAGCAGGCCCACGAAGCGGCCGCCAGGTACTCCCTGTCGGTCCCTACGTGGGAGACGCCCGCTACGCGCTAAGCGCGTCCTGCAGGACTGAAATAAAGTTTTTTCATTCCATTCCAAGGTAATGGCAGAAAGAGTACTGCGCTGTGCGTGGTCAGCTCTAAAGGAGGGATGATCACGGACGGAAGCGTCTAAACGTAGACGCTCCTTTATGCATTTGCCTAAGGCGACTCCAAGACGAAATCTGTCCTCTTCGGAAAGCTTTCTGCACACAGTACTCTTTTGTAAAAGCTCCGGCAGCGTAGGCATTGCGATCTACGCACCACATATTGTTTTCACAGGGCCTCCGGGATCAGCGCACACTTGAAGAAGTGATTACATGAGTGTCACCATGTGATAGCACACCATACGACGTCATAGCGACGCCATAGGGACTTCAATTAGCATGGCGTCGCAAATATTGACAACCTCTTACGTCATCACATGGTGATGACTTTCCATCACTCGTGTCGTGTTGGTGTTGACGCGACGCTCCCTGACTAGCCATATAAGCTTTGGCCACAGTACGAATATTTAAAGTGCCTTTCATGTAAAAAAGACTCGGGCAGACTAGCTACTATCCTGCATGACGTATGGCAACAATCGCCATTAACAGTACGACTCCTAATTCAAGCTTGTCATACACAAACGTAATGAGATGTACATGATTAACACCGTGAACCATGGGCAAAAGACAGAGATGGACCAGGCGCTGATTAACAAACAAAGCTTTATTTTATACAGGGGAACATACGCACTTGCGTTATGAAAATATGTCGGGTAGAGCACAACAAAAACAAGATAGTTGTAAAAAGTGCGCCATCATACAAGTGAAAGATATGAAAGTTCTTTGCTAAGGAGCTGTAATAAAGGCACACTGACACGCATAACACGTTTTTTGTCGATGCAATCAATGGCCTTCGTACATTTCATGTGCTCGTTGGTTACCAAGATGCCTTAGTCCATTGCATTGATCAAACATGGCAAGACAACCACGTATGGAGCTGTGCGCGGTAAAGAGGCTGCCAATGGAACCCTACATTATAGATAGAAGGGTTCTCTTAGGTGGTCATTTGGATAATGACCAGTTTGGCCTATGTCGTAAGTTTTTTCAACTTATTTGTTTATTCAACCCCCTTAGTCACGTGATCTGCGTGACATTTATTGCTAATGAGACGACGATGACGGCATAAGGCTGACAAACACAGTTCTGGTGAAAAAAGAAAGAATATGCGGGTGGGAAAGGACTTTCGGCATGAGGCACGCCATCGTCAATGGAACCGCTCAACGCACGATATGCTCCCCATTACGTATCCGTAACGCATTGTAATCCTGGAGCTATTCCAATGCCAATACAATTACGTATTTTACTCCATAGTTGTACCCTACTGAAACGCAGTGGATATCACACGCTCCCATCGTAGGGACAAGCCGTTACATCTTCTCTGCGTACTGTCATCCTTGAGTCTTCCGTGTCGGAGTGGGTGAGCCCTGGCTCGCTTGAGTTCATGGTGGCGCCTCTGCCTAGCCTCTGCCATGCCACCAGACCCTATCGGAACCACAAGCTCTGGACCGCCTCTGCCTCCGCTGCCTTTCGAGAACAGAGCCTGTTTTTATTGGGGTTTCATTCGAACCCTGACCTACGCCCATCCGTTTCCTACGGGAGGGTGAGGCAAACTTGGGCCACCCGAGTACACCGGTAGCGAGACCCGCGCTTGCTACCTGCCAGCCCTTCGCCGCATCGTTCGAAGCTCGGCTAAGGTGCTGGTTACCAACACGTGGTCTGTGGACTCTCTTAACGTTGCCAGTGCATTGCCCGAGCAGAATGGACTTTCAAAAGTTCGGAAGTGAATGCAAGAAACACCGAGAAATTGTGTGGCTGTTATCGCCTGCGTGTTCGTAGCAAGGCGTAGCCAAAGAGGGGAGGGGGGGGGGTTTGAAGAGTTTAAACTTTCTCCCCCCGACATTTTTAGGGGCGAAGCTCCTTATAGCGGCACCCGCTCGTCCCTCGTAGTCATAGTAGTGATCGTAGTGGGTAACCAGTCTTATATTTTGACTTCCAAGGTGGTGCCGGCGAGTGATTTCTTCTGTGCGTTGTTGAACAATAGAAAATTCGCAGCGTGCGCTTTAACTACAAGTCGAATTCTCCTGTCTTGCATTCCCCCTTAGCAGCTTTTGGCATGTACATTGAGCACTATCTGACAAGAAAGGGGTTGCTACGTTATACTAGCTGGGTGTAACCTCCTTGGTTTTAGAAAGGTTTAGCGAGCGTTGGGCCGCAGTGCCATGAATACAGTGAACTAGTGTATACCATGAACTCGAGGTGGTTAAAGGTGGGAAGTAGACACGAAGCGCAAGCCGTAAGAAAGTGTGCGTGTGCCTCCTCTCGTTCAGTCCTTGTAATGTCCGCTGGATGGCAGTGTTTCTATATGAGGAATATATGATGACAAGATGCGAGATGGTGGTACTAGGAGTGTTGAATAGGTTGACGAACGGACACATAGGCAGATGCATGGACGAACTCACGGATGGCTGCATCCACGGATGGACGCATGGACGGACGCAGGCACAGATTCATGGATGAACGCAGAGACAGACGCTCAGATGGATGTGCGGACGCACGAACAGACGCACGCACAGACGCATCGATGGACGGATGCATCGCCCCACTCTCCATCATTCATTCAGTGGATATGCTGCCATTTTTCGTTTGAGTGCATTTATGCGTGTTTTACACATAACACCCATAAACGCAAGCCCACACATAAACTATGGTTGAACCCTCCCCATTACCTCCTTCGGAAAAAAAATTGCCCGCAGCTTCCCTCGGGGGAACACTGAGGAGGATGCGGAGCATATAATTGGTTAACGGGGTGTTAAAGTGCGACTTACTTGGGTCGATGGCTAAATTGGTTAACGTGGTTGTGAAATGGGGTGTTAAATTGCGACTTACTTGGGTCGATGGCTAAATTGGTTAACGTGGTTGTAGGAGGGGGTGTTAAATGAGTGAACACGTACACACGTATGCGAAAGGGCGGCGCTGGTCGAAGGGATGTCGATCATTGTGTTTGTGGATTCGTTGGCATTCATTTCACGGCGACTTCGGACGTCGACGCGCCGTACAAACCAACGGACGAGCGGCAACTGAGCGAGCGAGCGCCGACCTTGAGTATATATACAGCGCGACGGCGCATGCGCTGTCAGCTGTCGAATGTTCTCGAAGGAGAAGCGCGCGCGCGGCACAGATGGCGACGGCGCGACGGCGCATGCGCTGTCAGCTGTCGAATGTTCTCGAAGGAGAAGCGCGCGCGGCACAGATGGTGGGCGACGGCGCGACGGCGCATGCGCGCGCGTCAGCTGTCGAATGTTCGAGAAGCGGTGCGGACGGCGCGGACGGCGCACTACAAGGCGCGAGTATAAGATGCTTCCGCATCTAAAAAAGTCTTGCTATGCCTCTGTTGCCTAATTGTGTCTCCATTCGTTGACAGCAAGGATGATAGGGTGAACATGGTCCGGGGGAGCGTGACGCGAGAAAATTTAAAGCGCGTTTGCTGAGGACCTTAAACATGGAGAGTGAGGTAGAGCAAATGTCCTTGAAGAGTATGTCCTCGCGACGTGATGCTGTACACTTGCACTAGTGCACAACGTCTCGATACTGTCAATCCTTATAATTTCTAATTGCTCTAAAATGTATTGTTGCTTAAAGAAGCAAAGCATGAAACGTGCAATTGACAGAATATTTGCTTTTTTTCGGCTATGGGTGGTGGCTACTGTTCCAGAAATCAAGTCGAGACGCGTTGTCGCATTTGAATACCGAAAACTGCTCTAAATCATAATTGAAAAGAGGACATGAAGCTTCGAAGAATGTTGTCATTAGAAAGCACTGTCATTAGAAAGCAATCAAAGAGCAATGTTCAATTTTCGGAGTTGGAAGCCTCCTCTGACTGTCATGTTTTGCCGCCATATACTCAAACTCCAGCGGCTTCGACGTCACTAGATATTGATAACTTTCCTCAAATTGAGAATACAAGAAGTAGCCAGAAAGAAGTCAAGTGGCCAAGGTGACTTTTCTGCCATCACCGGCCTGGAAAAGATAGCCAAATAGGCGCAAGGTAAACATACCTGGCAACCCTGCCACTGAATACAAGCGTGCCTGAATCGCCAGGGCCCCCACAAACTTTTGATGTTGAGACAGAGAAACAGGCCAATTAAATGCCCTCGAGTAGTAAATTCTTGCTACGTGAAAGACAAATTCTATTCGCCAAGGGGAAGGAGGAAGTGGCTATCAATAGTAGAAGAGCACTTCAACTGTGTCGTTGACAGGTCGAGGAAACAGAAGAGGAAGGTGCTCACCTGCGAAGTCGGAGCTGCTGATATATTTGCACAAACGCCGGGGTGCCAAGCCCAAAGGGTGGAAACCTCCGGCGGAACGCAATATCACCCTCCACACCAGAGATGGTCGTACTATACCCAGGGTAGACACCATCAAGGTCCTTGGCATGATCATCGAGTCCCGCGAAACAAACACCCAAACAGTGCACAAGCTCAGGACTAAGACTGAGAATGCCATACGACTCGTACGTAGAGTAGCCAACAGGCACCATGGTCTCAAAGAAGATAACCTGCTGCGTCTCGTACACGCGTTTGTTTTGTGCCATTTTACCTACATTGCCGCTCTACACAAGTGGCTGCGTACTGAGCGCGATCAACTCAGTGCGCTTATTCGCAAGGTGGTCAAACGAGCCCTTGGCCTCCCTATCACCACTCCAACGTACAAACTCCTCGAGCTTGGCGTACATAACACGCTAGAAGAGATCGCCGAAGCTCAGGAACGTGTGCAATTGACCCGACTCACTACCACCAAGGCGGGCCGCCATATTCTGCGCGAGCTCGGCTTCTTCTCCTCGAGGGCCAGGGACCCCCCAGAGTTGACTCTAATTCCCCGTGAAATCCGCGACCTTATCACTATCGCTCCCATACCACGAAATGTACACCCCGAATACAACAGAGGCAGGCGCCTTGCGCGGGCGACCGCCATTCTGAAGCGCATAGACACGGAAGCGGACAACGTCTCGTTCGTGGACGCCGCTGCCTATCGCAACAACCAAGCCTTCGCCGCGGTCGCGGTATCATCCGCGCAGCAGACGCTTAACTCAGCCACAATCCTCAGCCGAAAACCCGAAGTAGCGGAGCAAGTAGCTATAGCTATAGCTATGCTCGACAGCAAACGGGAATTCATCTACAGCGACTCCAGGCCGGCCATCAAAGCCTTCGAACGCGGAGTCATCTCCGACCAGGCGTTACGTATCCTGCGCAATGCAGACCCGAGTGCCCTGAAGCACCACACTGTCATCTGGTTCCCCGCCCATCTCGGCCAGGTGCCGGGTGCCCTATCCAACCTCAACGAGATCGCCCATGATGCAGCGCGCGCACTTACTGACCGCACTGCCACAGGGCAACCTCATCTTGCTGGGTTAGATACCAATCGGGATGCACCAATTACGTACAATGAAATCACAAAGCACTTTTACTTGGAACGCCGCATTTTTCCACCCCCACATCCGAAACTTACCCGACCGCAGGCATTAACCCTACGCCTATTACAAACACACACATACCCAAACCTTGCCACGCTTCACGTTTATTATCCCGATGCATACCCCAGCGACACATGCCCATCATGTGGACACACAGCGACACTCGCACACATGCTCTGGGAGTGTGGAACAACTCCTCCCGACTCTACTTCAAGCAAGTGGGAGAGGTCCCTCAGGAGCTCACTTCTCGCCGACCAGCAATGGGCCGTCCAGCAGGCCCACGAAGCGGCCGCCAGGTACTCCCTGTCGGTCCCTACGTGGGAGACGCCCGCTACGCGCTAAGCGCGTCCTGCAGGACTGAAATAAAGTTTTTTCATTCCATTCCAAGGTAATGGCAGAAAGAGTACTGCGCTGTGCGTGGTCAGCTCTAAAGGAGGGATGATCACGGACGGAAGCGTCTAAACGTAGACGCTCCTTTATGCATTTGCCTAAGGCGACTCCAAGACGAAATCTGTCCTCTTCGGAAAGCTTTCTGCACACAGTACTCTTTTGTAAAAGCTCCGGCAGCGTAGGCATTGCGATCTACGCACCACATATTGTTTTCACAGGGCCTCCGGGATCAGCGCACACTTGAAGAAGTGATTACATGAGTGTCACCATGTGATAGCACACCATACGACGTCATAGCGACGCCATAGGGACTTCAATTAGCATGGCGTCGCAAATATTGACAACCTCTTACGTCATCACATGGTGATGACTTTCCATCACTCGTGTCGTGTTGGTGTTGACGCGACGCTCACTGACTAGCCATATAAGCTTTGGCCACAGTACGAATATTTAAAGTGCCTTTCATGTAAAAAAGACTCGGGCAGACTAGGCTACTATCCTGCATGACGTATGGCAACAATCGCCATTAACAGTACGACTCCTAATTCAAGCTTGTCATACACAAACGTAATGAGATGTACATGATTAACAGCCGTGAACCATGGGACAAAAGACAGAGATGGACCAGGCGCTGATTAACAAACAAAGCTTTATTTTATACAGGGGAACATACGCACTTGCGTTATGAAAATATGTCGGGTAGAGCACAACAAAAACAAGATACGTTGTAAAAAGTGCGCCATCATACAAGTGAAAGATATGAAAGTTCTTTGCTAAGGAGCTGTAATAAAGGCACACTGACACGCATAACACGTTTTTTGTCGATGCAATCAATGGCCTTCGTACATTTCATGTGCTCGTTGGTTACCAAGATGCCTTAGTCCATTGCATTGATCAAACATGGCAAGACAACCACGTATGGAGCTGTGCGCGGTAAAGAGGCTGCCAATGGAACCCTACATTATAGATAGAAGGGTTCTCTTAGGTGGTCATTTGGATAATGACCAGTTTGGCCTATGTCGTAAGTTTTTTCAACTTATTTGTTTATTCAACCCCCTTAGTCACGTGATCTGCGTGACATTTATTGCTAATGAGACGACGATGACGGCATAAGGCTGACAAACACAGTTCTGGTGAAAAAAGAAAGAATATGCGGGTGGGAAAGGACTTTCGGCATGAGGCACGCCATCGTCAATGGAACCGCTCAACGCACGATATGCTCCCCATTACGTATCCGTAACGCATTGTAATCCTGGAGCTATTCCAATGCCAATACAATTACGTATTTTACTCCATAGTTGTACCCTACTGAAACGCAGTGGATATCACACGCTCCCATCGTAGGGACAAGCCGTTACATCTTCTCTGCGTACTGTCATCCTTGAGTCTTCCGTGTCGGAGTGGGTGAGCCCTGGCTCGCTTGAGTTCATGGTGGCGCCTCTGCCTAGCCTCTGCCATGCCACCAGACCCTATCGGAACCACAAGCTCTGGACCGCCTCTGCCTCCGCTGCCTTTCGAGAACAGAGCCTGTTTTTATTGGGGTTTCATTCGAACCCTGACCTACGCCCATCCGTTTCCTACGGGAGGGTGAGGCAAACTTGGGCCACCCGAGTACACCGGTAGCGAGACCCGCGCTTGCTACCTGCCAGCCCTTCGCCGCATCGTTCGAAGCTCGGCTAAGGTGCTGGTTACCAACACGTGGTCTGTGGACTCTCTTAACGTTGCCAGTGCATTGCCCGAGCAGAATGGACTTTCAAAAGTTCGGAAGTGAATGCAAGAAACACCGAGAAATTGTGTGGCTGTTATCGCCTGCGTGTTCGTAGCAAGGCGTAGCCAAAGAGGGGAGGGGGGGGGTTTGAAGAGTTTAAACTTTCTCCCCCCGACATTTTTAGGGGCGAAGCTCCTTATAGCGGCACCCGCTCGTCCCTCGTAGTCATAGTAGTGATCGTAGTGGGTAACCAGTCTTATATTTTGACTTCCAAGGTGGTGCCGGCGAGTGATTTCTTCTGTGCGTTGTTGAACAATAGAAAATTCGCAGCGTGCGCTTTAACTACAAGTCGAATTCTCCTGTCTTGCATTCCCCCTTAGCAGCTTTTGGCATGTACATTGAGCACTATCTGACAAGAAAGGGGTTGCTACGTTATACTAGCTGGGTGTAACCTCCTTGGTTTTAGAAAGGTTTAGCGAGCGTTGGGCCGCAGTGCCATGAATACAGTGAACTAGTGTATACCATGAACTCGAGGTGGTTAAAGGTGGGAAGTAGACACGAAGCGCAAGCCGTAAGAAAGTGTGCGTGTGCCTCCTCTCGTTCAGTCCTTGTAATGTCCGCTGGATGGCGGTGTTTCTATATGAGGAATATATGATGACAAGATGCGAGATGGTGGTACTAGGAGTGTTGAATAGGTTGACGAACGGACACATAGGCAGATGCATGGACGAACTCACGGATGGCTGCATCCACGGATGGACGCATGGACGGACGCAGGCACAGATTCATGGATGAACGCAGAGACAGACGCTCAGATGGATGTGCGGACGCACGAACAGACGCACGCACAGACGCATCGATGGACGGATGCATCGCCCCACTCTCCATCATTCATTCAGTGGATATGCTGCCATTTTTCGTTTGAGTGCATTTATGCGTGTTTTACACATAACACCCATAAACGCAAGCCCACACATAAACTATGGTTGAACCCTCCCCATTACCTCCTTCGGAAAAAAATTGCCCGCAGCTTCCCTCGGGGGAACACTGAGGAGGATGCGGAGCATATAATTGGTTAACGGGGTGTTAAAGTGCGACTTACTTGGGTCGATGGCTAAATTTGGTTAACGTGGTTGTGAAATGGGGTGTTAAATTGCGACTTACTTGGGTCGATGGCTAAATTGGTTAACGTGGTTGTAGGAGGGGGTGTTAAATGAGTGAACACGTACACACGTATGCGAAAGGGCGGCGCTGGTCGAAGGGATGTCGATCATTGTGTTTGTGGATTCGTTGGCATTCATTTCACGGCGACTTCGGACGTCGACGCGCCGTACAAACCAACGGACGAGCGGCAACTGAGCGAGCGAGCGCCGACCTTGAGTATATATACAGCGCGACGGCGCATGCGCTGTCAGCTGTCGAATGTTCTCGAAGGAGAAGCGCGCGCGCGGCACAGATGGCGACGGCGCGACGGCGCATGCGCTGTCAGCTGTCGAATGTTCTCGAAGGAGAAGCGCGCGCGGCACAGATGGTGGGCGACGGCGCGACGGCGCATGCGCGCGCGTCAGCTGTCGAATGTTCGAGAAGCGGTGCGGACGGCGCGGACGGCGCACTACAAGGCGCGAGTATAAGATGCTTCCGCATCTAAAAAAGTCTTGCTACGCCTCTGTTGCCTAATTGTGTCTCCATTCGTTGACAGCAAGGATGATAGGGTGAACATGGTCCGGGGGAGCGTGACGCGAGAAAATTTAAAGCGCGTTTGCTGAGGACCTTAAACATGGAGAGTGAGGTAGAGCAAATGTCCTTGAAGAGTATGTCCTCGCGACGTGATGCTGTACACTTGCACTAGTGCACAACGTCTCGATACTGTCAATCCTTATAATTTCTAATTGCTCTAAAATGTATTGTTGCTTAAAGAAGCAAAGCATGAAACGTGCAATTGACAGAATATTTGCTTTTTTTCGGCTATGGATGGTGGCTACTGTTCCAGAAATCAAGTCGAGACGCGTTGTCGCATTTGAATACCGAAAACTGCTCTAAATCATAATTGAAAAGAGGACATGAAGCTTCGAAGAATGTTGTCATTAGAAAGCACTGTCATTAGAAAGCAATCAAAGAGCAATGTTCAATTTTCGGAGTTGGAAGCCTCCTCTGACTGTCATGTTTTGCCGCCATATACTCAAACTCCAGCGGCTTCGACGTCACTAGATATTGATAACTTTCCTCAAATTGAGAATACAAGAAGTAGCCAGAAAGAAGTCAAGTGGCCAAGGTGACTTTTCTGCCATCACCGGCCTGGAAAAGATAGCCAAATAGGCGCAAGGTAAACATACCTGGCAACCCTGCCACTGAATACAAGCGTGCCTGAATCGCCAGGGCCCCCACAAACTTTTGATGTTGAGACAGAGAAACAGGCCAATTAAATGCCCTCGAGTAGTAAATTCTTGCTACGTGAAAGACAAATTCTATTCGCCAAGGGGAAGGAGGAAGTGGCTATCAATAGTAGAAGAGCACTTCAACTGTGTCGTTGACAGGTCGAGGAAACAGAAGAGGAAGGTGCTCACCTGCGAAGTCGGAGCTGCTGATATATTTGCACAAACGCCGGGGTGCCAAGCCCAAAGGGTGGAAACCTCCGGCGGAACGCAATATCACCCTCCACACCAGAGATGGTCGTACTATACCCAGGGTAGACACCATCAAGGTCCTTGGCATGATCATCGAGTCCCGCGAAACAAACACCCAAACAGTGCACAAGCTCAGGACTAAGACTGAGAATGCCATACGACTCGTACGTAGAGTAGCCAACAGGCACCATGGTCTCAAAGAAGATAACCTGCTGCGTCTCGTACACGCGTTTGTTTTGTGCCATTTTACCTACATTGCCGCTCTACACAAGTGGCTGCGTGCTGAGCGCGATCAACTCAGTGCGCTTATTCGCAAGGTGGTCAAACGAGCCCTTGGCCTCCCTATCACCACTCCAACGTACAAACTCCTCGAGCTTGGCGTACATAACACTCTAGAAGAGATCGCCGAAGCTCAGGAACGTGTGCAATTGACCCGACTCACTACCACCAAGGCGGGCCGCCATATTCTGCGCGAGCTCGGCTTCTTCTCCTCGAGGGCCAGGGACCCCCCAGAGTTGACTCTAATTCCCCGTGAAATCCGCGACCTTATCACTATCGCTCCCATACCACGAAATGTACACCCCGAATACAACAGAGGCAGGCGCCTTGCGCGGGCGACCGCCATTCTGAAGCGCATAGACACGGAAGCGGACAACGTCTCGTTCGTGGACGCCGCTGCCTATCGCAACAACCAAGCCTTCGCCGCGGTCGCGGTATCATCCGCGCAGCAGACGCTTAACTCAGCCACAATCCTCAGCCGAAAACCCGAAGTAGCGGAGCAAGTAGCTATAGCTATAGCTATGCTCGACAGCAAACGGGAATTCATCTACAGCGACTCCAGGCCGGCCATCAAAGCCTTCGAACGCGGAGTCATCTCCGACCAGGCGTTACGTATCCTGCGCAATGCAGACCCGAGTGCCCTGAAGCACCACACTGTCATCTGGTTCCCCGCCCATCTCGGCCAGGTGCCGGGTGCCCTATCCAACCTCAACGAGATCGCCCATGATGCAGCGCGCGCACTTACTGACCGCACTGCCACAGGGCAACCTCATCTTGCTGGGTTAGATACCAATCGGGATGCACCAATTACGTACAATGAAATCACAAAGCACTTTTACTTGGAACGCCGCATTTTTCCACCCCCACATCCGAAACTTACCCGACCGCAGGCATTAACCCTACGCCTATTACAAACACACACATACCCAAACCTTGCCACGCTTCACGTTTATTATCCCGATGCATACCCCAGCGACACATGCCCATCATGTGGACACACAGCGACACTCGCACACATGCTCTGGGAGTGTGGAACAACTCCTCCCGACTCTACTTCAAGCAAGTGGGAGAGGTCCCTCAGGAGCTCACTTCTCGCCGACCAGCAACTGGGCCGTCCAGCAGGCCCACGAAGCGGCCGCCAGGTACTCCCTGTCGGTCCCTACGTGGGAGACGCCCGCTACGCGCTAAGCGCGTCCTGCAGGACTGAAATAAAGTTTTTTCATTCCATTCCAAGGTAATGGCAGAAAGAGTACTGCGCTGTGCGTGGTCAGCTCTAAAGGAGGGATGATCACGGACGGAAGCGTCTAAACGTAGACGCTCCTTTATGCATTTGCCTAAGGCGACTCCAAGACGAAATCTGTCCTCTTCGGAAAGCTTTCTGCACACAGTACTCTTTTGTAAAAGCTCCGGCAGCGTAGGCATTGCGATCTACGCACCACATATTGTTTTCACAGGGCCTCCGGGATCAGCGCACACTTGAAGAAGTGATTACATGAGTGTCACCATGTGATAGCACACCATACGACGTCATAGCGACGCCATAGGGACTTCAATTAGCATGGCGTCGCAAATATTGACAACCTCTTACGTCATCACATGGTGATGACTTTCCATCACTCGTGTCGTGTTGGTGTTGACGCGACGCTCACTGACTAGCCATATAAGCTTTGGCCACAGTACGAATATTTAAAGTGCCTTTCATGTAAAAAAGACTCGGGCAGACTAGCTACTATCCTGCATGACGTATGGCAACAATCGCCATTAACAGTACGACTCCTAATTCAAGCTTGTCATACACAAACGTAATGAGATGTACATGATTAACAGCGTGAACCATGGACAAAAGACAGAGATGGACCAGGCGCTGATTAACAAACAAAGCTTTATTTTATACAGGGGAACATACGCACTTGCGTTATGAAAATATGTCGGGTAGAGCACAACAAAAACAAGATACTTGTAAAAAGTGCGCCATCATACAAGTGAAAGATATGAAAGTTCTTTGCTAAGGATCTGTAATAAAGGCACACTGACACGCATAACACGTTTTTTGTCGATGCAATCAATGGCCTTCGTACATTTCATGTGCTCGTTGGTTACCATGATGCCTTAGTCCATTGCATTGATCAAACATGGCAAGACAACCACGTATGGAGCTGTGCGCGGTAAAGAGGGCTGCCAATGGAACCCTACATTATAGATAGAAGGGTTCTCTTAGGTGGTCATTTGGATAATGACCAGTTTGGCCTATGTCGTAAGTTTTTTCAACTTATTTGTTTATTCAACCCCCTTAGTCACGTGATCTGCGTGACATTTATTGCTAATGAGACGACGATGACGGCATAAGGCTGACAAACACAGTTCTGGTGAAAAAAGAAAGAAGATGCGGGTGGGAAAGACTTTCGGCATGAGGCACGTCCATCGTCAATGGAACCGCTCAACGCGCGATATGCTCCCCATTACGTATCCGTAACGCATTGTAATCCTGGAGCTATTCCAATGCCAATACAATTACGTATTTTACTCCATAGTTGTACCCTACTGAAACGCAGTGGATATCACACGCTCCCATCGTAGGGACAAGCCGTTACATCTTCTCTGCGTACTGTCATCCTTGAGTCTTCCGTGTCGGAGTGGGTGAGCCCTGGCTCGCTTGAGTTCATGGTGGCGCCTCTGCCTAGCCTCTGCCATGCCACCAGACCCTATCGGAACCACAAGCTCTGGACCGCCTCTGCCTCCGCTGCCTTTCGAGAACAGAGCCTGTTTTTATTGGGGTTTCATTCGAACCCTGACCTAACGCCCATCCGTTTCCTACGGGAGGGTGAGGCAAACTTGGGCCACCCGAGTACACCGGTAGCGAGACCCGCGCTTGCTACCTGCCAGCCCTTCGCCGCATCGTTCGAAGCTCGGCTAAGGTGCTGGTTACCAACACGTGGTCTGTGGACTCTCTTAACGTTGCCAGTGCATTGCCCGAGCAGAATGGACTTTCAAAAGTTCGGAAGTGAATGCAAGAAACATCGAGAGAATTTTTGTGGCTGTTATCGCCTGCGTGTTCGTAGCAAGGCGTAGACAAAGAGGGGAGGGGGGGGGTTGAAGAGTTTAAACTTTCTCCCCCCGACATTTTTAGGGGCGAAGCTCCTTATAGCGGCACCCGCTCGTCCCTCGTAGTCATAGTAGTGATCGTAGTGGGTAACCAGTCTTATATTTTGACTTCCAAGGTGGTGCCGGCGAGTGATTTCTTCTGTGCGTTGTTGAACAATAGAAAATTCGCAGCGTCCGCTTTAACTGCCAAGTCGAATTCTCCTGTCTTGCATTCCCGCTTAGCAGCTTTTGGCATGTTACATTGAGCACTATCTGACAAGAAAAGGGTTGCTACGTTATACTAGCTGGGTGTAACCTCCTTGGTTTTAGAAAGGTTTAGCTAGCGTTGCGGCCGCAGTGCCATGAATACAGTGAACTAGTGTATATCATGAACTCGAGGTGGTTAAAGGTGGGAAGTAGACACGAAGCGCAAGCCCGTAAGAAAGTGTGCGTGTGCCTCCTCCTCGTTCAGTCCTTGTAATGTCGGCTGGATGGCGGTGTTTCTATATGAGGAATATATGATGACAAGATGCGAGATGGTGGTACTAGGAGTGTTGAATAGGTTGACGAACGGACACATAGGCAGATGCATGGACGGACTCACGGATGGCTGCATCCACGGATGGACGCATGGACGGACGCAGGCACAGATGCATGGATGAACGCAGGGACGGACGCTCAGATGGATGTGCGGACGCACGAACAGACGCACGCACAGACGCATCGATGGACGGATGCATCGCCCCACTCTCCATCATCATTCAGTGGATATGCTGCCATTTTTCGTTTGAGTGCATTTATGCGTGTTTTATACATAACACCCATAAACGCAAGCCCACACATAAACTATGGTTGAACCCTCCCCATTACCTCCTTCGTAAAAAAAGTCTTGCTACGCCTCTGTTGCCTAATTGTGTCTCCATTCGTTGACAGCAAGGATGAAAGGGTGAACATGGTCCGGGGGAGCGTGACGCGAGAAATTTTAAAGCGCGTTTGCTGAGGACCTTAAACATGGAGAGTGAGGGTAGAGCAAATGTCCTTGAAGAGTATGTCCTCGCGACGTGATGCTGTACACTTGCACTAGTGCACAACGTCTCGATACTGTCAATCCTTATAATTTCTAATTGCTCTAAAATGTATTGTTGCTTAAAGAAGCAAAGCATGAAATGTGCAATTGAAGAAATATTTGCTTCTTTTTCGGCTATGGATGGTGGCTACTGTTCCAGAAATCAAGTCGAGACGCTTTGTCGCATTTGAATACCGAAAACTGCTCTAAATCATAATTGAAAAGAGACATGAAGCTACGAAGAATGTTGTCATTAGAAAGCACTGTCATTAGAAAGCAATCAAGGAGCAATGTTCAATTTTCGGAGTTGGAAGCCCCCTCTGACTGTCATGTTTTGCCGCCATATACTCAAACTCCAGCGGCTTCGACGTCACTAGATATTGATAACTTTCCTCAAATTGAGAATACAAGAAGTAGCCAGAAAGAAGTCAAGTGGGCAAGGTGACTTTTCTGCCATCACCGGCCTGGAAAAGATAGCCAAATAGGCGCAAGGTAAACATACCTGGCAACCCTGCCACTGAATACAAGCGTGCCTGAATCGCCAGGGCCCCCACAAACTTTTGATGTGGAGACAGAGGAACAGGCCAATTAAATGCCCTCGAGTAGTAAATTCTTGCTACGTGAAAGACAAATTCTATTCGCCAAGGGGAAGGAGGAAGTGGCTATCAATAGTAGAAGAGCACTTCAACTGTGTCGTTGACAGGTCGAGGAAACAGAAGAGGAAGGTAATGGCAGAAAGAGTACTGCGCTGTGCGTGGTCAGCTCTAAAGGAGGGATGATCACGGACGGAAGCGTCTAAACGTAGACGCTCCTTTATGCATTTGCCTAAGGCGACTCCAAGACGAAATCTGTCCTCTTCGGAAAGCTTTCTGCACACAGTACTCTTTTGTAAAAGCTCCGGCAGCGTAGGCATTGCGATCTACGCACCACATATTGTTTTCACAGGGCCTCCGGGATCAGCGCACACTTGAAGAAGTGATTACATGAGTGTCACCATGTGATAGCACACCATACGACGTCATAGCGACGCCATATGGACTTCAATTAGCATGGCATCCAAATATTCACAACCTCTTACGTCATCACATGGTGATGACTTTCCATAACTCGTGTCGTGTTGGTGTTGACGCGACGCTCACTGACTATCCATATAAGCTTTGGCCACAGTAAGAATCTTTAAAGTGCCTTTCATGTAAAAAAGACTCGGGCAGAATAGCTACTATCCTGCATGACGTATGGCAACAATCGCCATTAACAGTACGACTCCTAATTCAAGCTTGTCATACACAAACGTAATGAGATGTACATGATTAACAGCGTGAACCATGGACAAAAGACAGAGATGGACCAGGCGCTGATTAACAAACAAAGCTTTATTTTATACAGGGGAACATACGCACTTGCTTTATGACATGTCGCCTTAGAAGACGACATTAACGAAGTGCGCGCGGCGGCACTGGCGCGGTGGCACGAGCGCGGGCCTGGCGTCGAACGCTGGCCAGGAGTGACTCCAACGCCTGGGCTACGCTTTGAACTTGTTCACGTTTCCTGTCCTTTAATAAATCGTCTACAGTCACAAGCGGCTGTACAGACGTAACAGTTGGCGACGAGGAAGACTGGATCGACTCATCGGCACTCCACCGACGTCAAGGAAATAACATGGCGACGCCCGACTTCGGTCGGCTACCCGAATTCAGCGGCAGCCCCAGCTCCTGGAGATCCTGGTATGGGAGGCTACAGTTCTTCTTCGAGGCTAACGAGATTACAGACGCATCGAAGAAAAACGTGCTCATCTGCTAACGCTGTGCGGGGAACAGACTTATGACATCGTCTGCGCCTCGTTCAACCCAAGCAGCCCAACCAAGTGAGCTACGAGGACATAGTCAAGATGCTCAAGGCTCACTTCGATCCACAACCGTCTGAAGTCTTCTGCAGGGCACGATTCCAGCGACGTGACCAAAAGCACGACGAAACGGTCAGTGATTACGTCACGGCGCTCAAGAAGCTAGCAGCAGATTGCAATTTCGGGACAAGCGCAGACACGGCAGCGAATCCGACAATGCTGCCTATGGACGTCATGCTGCGTGATCGTTTCGTTTGCGGTCTTCGGAACGAGCAGGTCCAGCAACGGCTCTTCGCAGAAAAGGACTTGACGTTCAAGAAAGCTTTCGACCTTGCACTGCGAGCTGAAAAACGCCATCGAAGACCAGAAACGCGTGAAAACCGAATTTAAAGAGTTTCACGAATCCTGCATAAGCACATGCAAGATAGACAACCAAGGTCACTCTAGTGCCTCTGCCCAAAAGAAGAAACAACGCTGTTGGCGTTGTAACGCGCTACATAATCCGGACACTTGCAAGTTCCAGACAGTCTCCTGCAACTACTGCAAGAAACGAGGACACATTGAAAAAGCCTGTCTGAAAAAGCGGAAAGAAGCAAAAACGAGCAACAGCATCGAATATCCCCAACAAGGAACTTCGACAGCTGCCTCAGCACCAGTGACGACTCAGCAGGACTCATCAGACGTGGCCCTTTACGAGCTCAACACCGTAACCAACGCGTCCAGCACACAGAAGGTCATGACTCGGCTACGCGTACATGGCAAGTTCTTGGATTTGAAGTCGACTCGGGTGCAGCCTGCACACTCATCAGTGAGGTCACGTTCAAAGCTACGTGGACAGATGATCGACCACGGCTTCAGACCGACAACATTCTCCTACGCCATGGTCAGGACAGTCTCTTCGAGTTCTCGGATGTGCAACGGTGATTGTTACGCGCGGAAAACAAGACCATGACACTACCACTTGTTGTCATCAAGGGAGCAGGTTGTAACCTCCTTGGACGAAACTGGTTTCCTCACCTGGGTATACAGATCACGGGCATCAATGAGTATCCGGCGGATGAACTTGTTTCGAAGCTTCTCGACAAGTACCAATCTGTATTCGACGAGGACATATCAGGACACATCGGTCCAGCGGTACAACTAGACCGCGTGGAAGGAGCGAAACCAAAGTTCCTAAAAGCACGGCCGGTTCCTTTCGCGCTCCGGTCAGCTGTAGAAGCAGAATTGGATCGACTGCAAAGTCAAGGCATAATCGAGCCAGCACAGCATTCGGATTGGGCAAACGCCTCTCGTACTGGTTCGAAAGAAAAATGGCTCGTTGCGAAATGCGGCGACTACGTTGCACAGTGAACCAGGTATCAAAGAATGCAGACTACCCACTTCCCTCAACTGATGAAAGTGCTCAGCCACTTGAGGGGAGGCAAGGTCTTCAGCACCCTGGATTTAGCACAAGCGTACCAGCAACTTCACGTGACGCCAGAGACAGCAGAGATATTGACCCTGAACACGCTGAAGGAGAATATACAGGGTCAAGAGATTGCCTTTCGGAATTTCTGCAGCCCCAGCCATTTTTCAACGTTTTATGGAGACAGTTGCTGTCAGGCATCACAGGTGTGTGCGCATACCTAGATGACGTGATCATCAGTGGGGAAAGACGCCACGAAAACGCCGAGCCGAGGATGGAAGAAGTGCTGAAGAGGCTACGAAACTACAATCTGCGCCTCGGAAAAAAACACGTGCTGCTTTGCGGTGCGACCAAGTTTTCTTTATGGGACACCGAATCGACGAGGACAGGCGTCCACACAAACGAAGAGAAAGTTCGAGCCATAACGGACGCTCAAGCACCAAACTGCAAACAAGCGCTTCAATCATTTCTCGGAATGCTGGGTTTCTACGACAGATTTGAAGAACAGGGCAACAGTTGCCAGCTGCCTCCTATACCAGCTTCTTCAGAAGGACGCCACGTGGAGATGGAGACAAAGCATCAAGAAGCCTTTGACAAGCCTTAAGGCATTGCTGCTCAGTCAGACCGTACATGGAACACTACGACGAACAGAAGGAGCTTCTGTTCTGTGATGCTTCACCATATGGCATAGGAGCTGTTCTGTCTCAACGTGATGACCAGATAGAGAGGCGCCAATCGCTTTTGCATCTCGGACGCTAGGGCCGGCAGGAAAACGCAATTATGCTCATTGGACAGAGAAGGCCTTGCTGTGGTGTTTGCAGCCACAAGGTCCACAAGTATATTGCGGGAAGAAAGGTGACTTTCGTCACTGACCACAACCACTGCTCGGCATACTGGGTCCACAAAAGCCAACGGCTCAAGTTCCTTCTCCACGGATGACAAGATGGGATCAAGTTATCGGCGTATGACTACAGCATAATATACAGGGCGTGGCAAGAACCCAAAAACGCGGATGCGTTGAGCCGTTTGCCATTACAAGAACGTCTCGATGAACCCTGGCCTCCAGGTGACGTACTATTGTTCGAAGCTTTATCGAGACCTCCGTTGACTGCTGCCGAGATAGCACGCCTGACACAACAAGACAGCATCATGCAGAGGTTGTACAGGCAGTGCAGGATGGTACAGTGGAGAAACTCACTGGAGATGAG
>WOVY01012618.1:0-272500 GCA_013436015.1 Rhipicephalus annulatus
GGGGGGGGGGTTGAAACTTTCTCCCCCCGATTTTTTAGGGCGATGCTCCTTATAGCGGCACCCGCTCGTCCCTCGTAGTCATAGTAGTGATCGTAGTGGTAACCAGTCTTATATTTTGACTTCCAAGGTGGTGCCGGCGAGTGATTTCTTCTGTGCGTTGTTGAAACAATAGAAAATTCGCAGCGTGCGCTTTAACTACAAGTCGAATTCTCCTGTCTTGCATTCCCCCTTAGCAGCTTTTGGCATGTACATTGAGAACTATCTGACAAGAAAAGGGTTGCTACGTTATACTAGCTGGTGTAACCTCCTTGGTTTTAGAAAGGTTTAGCTAGCGTTGGGCCGCAGTGCCATGAATACAGTGAACCTAGTGTATACCAAGAACTCGAGGTGGTTAAAGGTGGGAAGTAGACACGAAGCGTAAGCCGTAAGAAGTGTGCGTGTGCCTCCTCTCGTTCAGTCCTTGTAATGTCCGCTGGATGGCGGTGTTTCTATATGAGGAATATATGATGACAAGATGCGAGATGGTGGTACTAGGAGTGTTGAATAGGTTGACGAACGGACACATAGGCAGTTGCATGGACGGACACACGGATGGCTGCATCCACGGATGGACGCATGGACGGACGCAGGCACAGATTCATGGATGAACGCAGAGACAGACGCTCAGATGGATGTGCGGACGCACGAACAGACGCACGCACAGACGCATCGATGGACGGATGCATCGCCCCACTCTCCATCATTCATCCAGTGGATATGCTGCCATTTTTCGTTTGAGCGCATTTATGCATGTTTTACACATAACACCCATAAACGCAAGCCCACACATAAACTATGGTTGAACCCTCCCCATTACCTCCTTCGGAAAAGAATTGCCCGCAGCTTCCCTCGGGGGAACACTGAGGAGGATGCGGAGCATATAATTGGTTAACGGGGTGTTAAAGTGCCACTTACTTGGGTCGATGGCTAATTTGGTTAACGTGGTTGTGAACTGGGGTGTTAAATTGCGACTTACTTGGGTCGATGGCTAAATTGGTTAACGTGGTTGTAGGAGGGGGTGTTAAATGAGTGAACACGTACACACGTATGCGAAAGGGCGGCGCTGGTCGAAAGGACGTCGATCATTGTGTTTGTGGATTCGTTGGCATTCATTTCACGGCGACTTCGGACGTCGACGCGCCGTACAAACCAACGGACGAGCGGCAACTGAGCGAGCGAGCGCCGACCTTGAGTATATATACAGCGCGACGGCGCTTGCGCTGTCAGCTGTCGAATGTTCTCGAAGGAGAAGCGCGCGCGCGGCACAGATGGCGACGGCGCGACGGCGCATGCGCTGTCAGCTGTCAAATGTTCTCGAAGGAGAAGCGCGCGCGGCACAGATGGTGGGCGACGGCGCGACGGCGCATGCGCGCGCGTCAGCTGTCAAATGTTCGAGAAGCGGTGCGGACGGCGCGGACGGCGCACTACAAGGCGCGAGTATAAGATGCTTCCGCATCTAAAAAAGTCTTGTTACGCCTCTGTTGCCTAATTGTGTCTCCATTCGTTGACAGCAAGGATGAAAGGGTGAACATGGTCCGGGGAAGCGTGACGCGAGAAAATTTAAAGCGCGTTTGCTGAGGACCTTAAACATGGAGAGTGAGGTAGAGCAAATGTCCTTGAAGAGTATGTCCTCGCGACGTGATGCTGTACACTTGCACTAGTGCACAACGTTTCGATACTGTCAATCCTTATAATTTCTAATTGCTCTAAAATGTATTGTTGCTTAAAGAAGCAAAGCATGAAATGTGCAATTGAAAGAATATTTGCTTTTTTTTCGGCTATGGATGGTGGCTACTGTTCCAGAAATCAAGTCGAGACGCTATGTCGCATTTGAATACCGAAAACTGCTCTAAATCATAATTGAAAAGAGGACATGAAGCTTCGAAGAATGTTGTCATTAGAAAGCACTGTCATTAGAAAGCAATCAAAGAGCAATGTTCAATTTTCGGAGTTGGAAGCCCCCTCTGACTGTCATGTTTTGCCGCCATATACTCAAACTCCAGCGGCTTCGACGTCACTAGATATTGATAACTTTCCTCAAATTGAGAATACAAGAAGTAGCCAGAAAGAAGTCAAGTGGCCAAGGTGACTTTTCTGCCATCACCGGCCTGGAAAAGATAGCCAAATAGGCGCAAGGTAAACATACCTGGCAACCCTGCCACTGAATACAAGCGTACCTGAATCGCCAGGGCCCCCACAAACTTTTGATGTTGAGACAGAGAAACAGGCCAATTAAATGCCCTCGAGTAGTAAATTCTTGCTACGTGAAAGACAAATTCTATTCGCCAAGGGGAAGGAGGAAGTGGCTATCAATAGTAGAAGAGCACTTCAACTGTGTCGTTGACAGGTCGAGGAAACAGAAGAGGAAGGTAATGGCAGAAAGAGTACTGCGCTGTGCGTGGTCAGCTCTAAAGGAGGGATGATCACGGATGGAAGCGTCTAAACGTACACGCTCCTTTATGCATTTGCCAAAGGCCACTCCAAGACGAAATCTGTCCTCTTCGGAAAGCTTTCTGCACACAGTACTCTTTTGTAAAAGCTCCGGCAGCGTAGGCATTGCGATCTACGCACCACATATTGTTTTCACAGGTCCTTCGGGATCAGCGCACACTTGAAGAAGTGATTACATGAGTGTCACCATGTGTAGCACACCATACGACGTCATAGCGACGCCATAGGGACTTCAATTAGCATGGCGTCGCAAATATTGACAACCTCTTACGTCATCACATGGTGATGACTTTCCATCACTCGTTTCGTGTTGGTGTTGACGCGACGCTCACTGACTAGCCATATAAGCTTTGGCCACTGTACGAATATTTAAAGTGCCTTTCATGTAAAAAAGACTCGGGCAGTCTAGCTACTATCCTGCATGACGTATGGCAACAATCGCCATAACAGTGCGACTCCTAATTCAAGCTTGTCATACACAAACGTAATGAGATGTACATGATTAACAGCGTGAACCATGGACAAAAGACAGAGATGGAGCAGGCGCTGATTAACAAACAAAGCTTTATTTTATACAGGGGAACATACGCACTTGCGTTATGAAAATATGTCGGGTAGAGCACAACAAAAACAAGATACTTGTAAAAAGTGCGCCATCATACAAGTGAAAGATATGAAAGTTCTTTGCTAAGGAGCTGTAATAAAGGCACACTGACACGCATAACACGTTTTTTGTCGATGCAATCAATGGCCTTCGTACATTTCATGTGCTCGTTGGTTACCATGATGCCTTAGTCTATTACATTGATCAAACATCGCAAGACAACCACGTATGGAGCTGTGCGCGGTAAAGAGGCTGCCAATGGAACCCGACATTATAGATAGAAGGGTTCTCTTAGGTGGTCATTTGGACAATGACCAGTTTGACCTATGTCGTAAATTTTTTCAACTTATTTGTTTATTCAACCCCCTTAGTCACGTGATCTGCGTGACATTTATTACTAATGAGACGACGATGATGGCATAAGGCTGACAAACACAGTTCTGGCGAAAAAAAAAGAAGATGCGGGTGGGAAAAGACTTTCGGCATGAGGCACGCCATCGTCAATGGAACCGCTCAACGCACGATATGCTCCCCATTACGTATCCGTAACGCATTGTAATCCTGGAGCTATTCCAATGCCAATACAATTACGTATTTTACTCCATAGTTGTACCCTACTGAAACGCAGTGGATATCACACGCTCCCATCGTAGGGACAAGCCGTTACATCTTCTCTGCGTACTGTCATCCTTGAGTCTTCCGTGTCGAAGTGGGTGAGCCCTGGCTCGCTTGAGTTCATGGTGGCGCCTCTGCCTAGCCTCTGCCATGCCACCAGACCCTATCGGAACCACAAGCTCTGGACCGCCTCTGCCTCCGCTTCCTTTCGAGAACAGAGCCTGTTTTTATTGGGGTTTCATTCGAACCCTGACCTACGCCCATCCGTTTCCTACGGGAGGGTGAGGCAAACTTGGGCCACCCGAGTACACCGGTAACGAGACCCGCGCTTGCTACCTGCCAGCCCTTCGCCGCATCGTTCGAAGCTCGGCTAAGGTGCTGGTTACCAACACGTGGTCTGTGGACTCTCTTAACGTTGCCAGTGCATTGCACGAGCAGAATGGACTTTCAAAAGTTCGAAAGTGAATGCAAGAAACACCGAGAAATTGTGTGGCTGTTATCGCCTGCGTGTTCGTAGCAAGGCGTAGCCAAAGAGGGGAGGGGGGGAAGGGTTGAAGAGTTTAAACTTTCTCCCCCCGACATTTTTAGGGGCGAAGCTCCTTATAGCGGCACCCGCTCGTCCCTCGTAGTCATAGTAGTGATCGTATTGTGTAACCAGTCTTGTATTTATTTTGACTTCCAAGGTGGTGCCGGCGAGAGATTTCTTCTGTGCGTTGTTGAACAATAAAAAAATTCGTAGCGTGCGCTTTAACTACAAGTCGAATTCTCATGTTTTGCATTCCCCCTTAGCAGCCATTGGCATTTACATTGAGCACTATCTGACAAGAAAAGGGTTGCTACGTTATACTAGCTGGGCGTAACCTCCTTGGTTTTAGAAAGGTTTAGCGAGCGTTCGGCCGCAGTGCCATGAATACAGTGAACTAGTGTATACCATGAACTCGAGGTGGTTAAAGGTGGGAAGTAGACACGAAGCGCAAGCCGTAAGAAAGTCTGCGTGTGCCTCCTCTCGTTCAGTCCTTGTAATGTCTGCTGGATGGCGGTGTTTCTATATGAGGAATATATGATGACAAGATGAGAGATGGTGGTACTTGGAGTGTTGAATAGGTGGACGAACGGACACATAGGCAGATGCATGGACGGACTCACGGATGGCTGCATCCACGGATGGACGCATGGACGGACGCAGGCACAGATGCATGGATGAACGCAGGGACGGACGCTCAGATGGATGTGCGGACGCACGAACAGACGCACGCACAGACGCATCGATGGACGGATGCATCGCCCCACTCTCCATCATTCATTCAGTGGATATACTGCCATTTTTCGTTTGAGTGCATTTATGCGTGTTTTATACATAACACCCATAAACGCAAGCCCACACATAAACTATGGTTGAACCCTCCCCATTACCTCCTTCGTAAAAAAAGTCTTGCTACGCCTCTGTTGCCTAATTGTGTCTCCATTCGTTGACAGCAAGGATGAAAGGGTGAACATGGTCCGGGGGAGCGTGACGCGAGAAATTTTAAAGCGCGTTTGCTGAGGACCTTAAACATGGAGAGTGAGGTAGAGCAAATGTCCTTGAAGAGTATGTCCTCGCGACGTGATGCTGTACACTTGCACTAGTGCACAACGTCTCGATACTGTCAATCCTTATAATTTCTAATTGCTCTAAAATGTATTGTTGCTTAAAGAAGCAAAGCATGAAATGTGCAATTGAAGAAATATTTGCTTCTTTTTCGGCTATGGATGGTGGCTACTGTTCCAGAAATCAAGTCGAGACGCTTTGTCGCATTTGAATACCGAAAACTGCTCTAAATCATAATTGAAAAGAGGACATGAAGCTACGAAGAATGTTGTCATTAGAAAGCACTGTCATTAGAAAGCAATCAAGGAGCAATGTTCAATTTTCGGAGTTGGAAGCCCCCTCTGACTGTCATGTTTTGCCGCCATATACTCAAACTCCAGCGGCTTCGACGTCACTAGATATTGATAACTTTCCTCAAATTGAGAATACAAGAAGTAGCCAGAAAGAAGTCAAGTGGGCAAGGTGACTTTTCTGCCATCACCGGCCTGGAAAAGATAGCCAAATAGGCGCAAGGTAAACATACCTGGCAACCCTGCCACTGAATACAAGCGTGCCTGAATCGCCAGGGCCCCCACAAACTTTTGATGTGGAGACAGAGGAACAGGCCAATTAAATGCCCTCGAGTAGTAAATTCTTGCTACGTGAAAGACAAATTCTATTCGCCAAGGGGAAGGAGGAAGTGGCTATCAATAGTAGAAGAGCACTTCAACTGTGTCGTTGACAGGTCGAGGAAACAGAAGAGGAAGGTAATGGCAGAAAGAGTACTGCGCTGTGCGTGGTCAGCTCTAAAGGAGGGATGATCACGGACGGAAGCGTCTAAACGTAGACGCTCCTTTATGCATTTGCCTAAGGCGACTCCAAGACGAAATCTGTCCTCTTCGGAAAGCTTTCTGCACACAGTACTCTTTTGTAAAAGCTCCGGCAGCGTAGGCATTGCGATCTACGCACCACATATTGTTTTCACAGGGCCTCCGGGATCAGCGCACACTTGAAGAAGTGATTACATGAGTGTCACCATGTGATAGCACACCATACGACGTCATAGCGACGCCATATGGACTTCAATTAGCATGGCATCCCAAATATTCACAACCTCTTACGTCATCACATGGTGATGACTTTCCATAACTCGTGTCGTGTTGGTGTTGACGCGACGCTCACTGACTATCCATATAAGCTTTGGCCACAGTAAGAATCTTTAAAGTGCCTTTCATGTAAAAAAGACTCGGGCAGAATAGCTACTATCCTGCATGACGTATGGCAACAATCGCCATTAACAGTACGACTCCTAATTCAAGCTTGTCATACACAAACGTAATGAGATGTACATGATTAACAGCGTGAACCATGGACAAAAGACAGAGATGGACCAGGCGCTGATTAACAAACAAAGCTTTATTTTATACAGGGGAACATACGCACTTGCTTTATGACATGTCGCCTTAGAAGACGACATTAACGAAGTGCGCGCGGCGGCACTGGCGCGGTGGCACGAGCGCGGGCCTGGCGTCGAACGCTGGCCAGGAGTGACTCCAACGCCTGGGCTACGCTTTTGAACTTGTTCACGTTTCCTGTCCTTTAATAAATCGTCTACAGTCACAAGCGGCTGTACAGACGTAACAGTTGGCGACGAGGAAGACTGGATCGACTCATCGGCACTCCACCGACGTCAAGGAAATAACATGGCGACGCCCGACTTCGGTCGGCTACCCGAATTCAGCGGCAGCCCCAGCTCCTGGAGATCCTGGTATGGGAGGCTACAGTTCTTCTTCGAGGCTAACGAGATTACAGACGCATCGAAGAAACGTGCTCATCTGCTAACGCTGTGCGGGGAACAGACTTATGACATCGTCTGCGCCCTCGTTCAACCCAAGCAGCCCAACCAAGTGAGCTACGAGGACATAGTCAAGATGCTCAAGGCTCACTTCGATCCACAACCGTCTGAAGTCTTCTGCAGGGCACGATTCCAGCGACGTGACCAAAAGCACGACGAAACGGTCAGTGATTACGTCACGGCGCTCAAGAAGCTAGCAGCAGATTGCAATTTCGGGACAAGCGCAGACACGGCAGCGAATCCGACAATGCTGCCTATGGACGTCATGCTGCGTGATCGTTTCGTTTGCGGTCTTCGGAACGAGCAGGTCCAGCAACGGCTCTTCGCAGAAAAGGACTTGACGTTCAAGAAAGCTTTCGACCTTGCACTGCGAGCTGAAAACGCCATCGAAGACCAGAAACGCGTGAAAACCGAATTTAAAGAGTTTCACGAATCCTGCATAAGCACATGCAAGATAGACAACCAAGGTCACTCTAGTGCCTCTGCCCAAAAGAAGAAACAACGCTGTTGGCGTTGTAACGCGCTACATAATCCGGACACTTGCAAGTTCCAGACAGTCTCCTGCAACTACTGCAAGAAACGAGGACACATTGAAAAAGCCTGTCTGAAAAAGCGGAAAGAAGCAAAAACGAGCAACAGCATCGAATATCCCCAACAAGGAACTTCGACAGCTGCCTCAGCACCAGTGACGACTCAGCAGGACTCATCAGACGTGGCCCTTTACGAGCTCAACACCGTAACCAACGCGTCCAGCACACAGAAGGTCATGACTCGGCTACGCGTACATGGCAAGTTCTTGGATTTTGAAGTCGACTCGGGTGCAGCCTGCACACTCATCAGTGAGGTCACGTTCAAAGCTACGTGGACAGATGATCGACCACGGCTTCAGACCGACAACATTCTCCTACGCACATGGTCAGGACAGTCTCTTCGAGTTCTCGGATGTGCAACGGTGATTGTTACGCGCGGAAACAAGACCATGACACTACCACTTGTTGTCATCAAGGGAGCAGGTTGTAACCTCCTTGGACGAAACTGGTTTCCTCACCTGGGTATACAGATCACGGGCATCAATGATGTATCCGGCGATGAACTTGTTTCGAAGCTTCTCGACAAGTACCAATCTGTATTCGACGAGGACATATCAGGACACATCGGTCCAGCGGTACAACTAGACCGCGTGGAAGGAGCGAAACCAAAGTTCCTAAAAGCACGGCCGGTTCCTTTCGCGCTCCGGTCAGCTGTAGAAGCAGAATTGGATCGACTGCAAAGTCAAGGCATAATCGAGCCAGCACAGCATTCGGATTGGGCAACGCCTCTCGTACTGGTTCGAAAGAAAAATGGCTCGTTGCGAATATGCGGCGACTACCGTTGCACAGTGAACCAGGTATCAAAGAAGGCAGACTACCCACTTCCCTCAACTGATGAAGTGCTCAGCCACTTGAGGGGAGGCAAGGTCTTCAGCACCCTGGATTTAGCACAAGCGTACCAGCAACTTCACGTGACGCCAGAGACAGCAGAGATATTGACCCTGAACACGCTGAAGGGACTATACAGGGTCAAGAGATTGCCTTTCGGAATTTCTGCAGCCCCAGCCATTTTTCAACGTTTTATGGAGACAGTGCTGTCAGGCATCACAGGCGTGTGCGCATACCTAGATGACGTGATCATCAGTGGGAAAGACGCCACGGAACACGCCGAGAGACTGGAAGAAGTGCTGAAGAGGCTACGAAACTACAATCTGCGCCTCGGAAAAAACAAGTGCTGCTTTGCGGTGCGACAAGTTTTCTTTCTGGGACACCGAATCGACGAGACAGGCGTCCACACAAACGAAGAGAAAGTTCGAGCCATAACGGACGCTCCAGCACCAAACTGCAAACAAGCGCTTCAATCATTTCTCGGAATGCTGGCTTTCTACGACAGATTCTTGAAGAACAGGGCAACAGTTGCCAGCTGCCTATACCAGCTTCTTCAGAAGGACGCCACGTGGAGATGGGAGACAAAGCATCAAGAAGCCTTTGACAAGCTTAAGGCATTGCTGCTCAGTCAGACCGTACTGGCACACTACGACGAACAGAAGGAGCTTCTTGTCTCTTGTGATGCTTCACCATATGGCATAGGAGCTGTTCTGTCTCAACGTGATGACCAGAATAGAGAGGCGCCAATCGCTTTTGCATCTCGGACGCTAGGGCCGGCAGAACGCAATTATGCTCAATTGGACAGAGAAGGCCTTGCTGTGGTGTTTGCAGCCCACAAGTTCCACAAGTATATTGCGGGAAGAAAGGTGACTTTCGTCACTGACCACCAACCACTGCTCGGCATACTGGGTCCACAAAAGCCAACGGCTCAAGTCCTTTCTCCACGGATGACCAGATGGTGCATCAAGTTATCGGCGTATGACTACAGCATAATCTACAGGCGTGGCAAGAACCATCAAAACGCGGATGCGTTGAGCCGTTTGCCATTACAAGAACGTCTCGATGAACCCTGGCCTCCAGGTGACGTACTATTGTTCGAAGCTTTATCGAGACCTCCGTTGACTGCTGCCGAGATAGCACGCCTGACACAACAAGACAGCATCATGCAGAGGTTGTACAAGGCAGTGCAGGATGGTACAGTGGAGAAACTCACTGGAGATGAGTTTGCTCCTTACCGACGACGAGCGACCGCACTAGCACTACATCGCGAGTGCATCACACTTGGATCCCGAGTGATCATACCGAGCTCAGCACGAGCCCGTGTTCTGGCACTTCTGCATGCTGGTCACAGAGGCATGGTAGCCATGAAGAAGTGCGCAAGGAGCTACGTATGGTGGCCCGGAATGGACAAGGTGATCGAGGAAACGGTGCGACAGTGCCGTGAATGCCAAGCAACGCAAAAGAGCCCACCCAAAGCTCCTATTCCTACGTGGGACCGTCCCCAGACAGCATGGAACACGGTGCACGTTGACTTCGCGGGGCCACTACTCGGACGCACCTACTTGGTTGTTGTGGACGCATACACAAAGTGGGTGGAAGTCCGGCACGTGACACAAGCAACATCCGCGGCTGTAATCGACGTGCTCCGAAGCCTCTTTGCAACGTTCGGCATTCCCCGAAAGGTCATCTCCGACAACGGATAAGCACTGTAATCGACGTGCTCCGAAGCCTCTTTGCAACGTTCGGCATTCCCCGAAAGGTCATCTCCGACAACGGAAAAGCATTCATCTCCAACGAGATCAAGCAGTTCTATGCGTCGAACGGCATACAGGCTGCAACCTCACCAGCATATCATCCGGCAACAAACGGCCAGGCAGAACGCTATGTGGCGGAGCTGAAAAGAGCGCTGTTGAAAGATGCAGACAAGTCCATACAGTGCCGACTTGCAAGATTTCTGTATCGGCAGCACACGACAATACACACTACCACAGGTATGACACCGGCGAGAGCGATGTTCGGACGAGAATTGCTCTGCCCTCTCGATCTTCTTAAGCGGGAGACGAATAAGCGAAGTCCTGAGAGCCAGGAGGCATTGCAAAAATCACGCCGCTTCACTATAGGGGATAGAGTGCTTATCCGGCAGTTTTTGAAAAAGCCAGATTGGATTGAAGGCGAAATACTGCGCCGCGTCGGACCACGATCCTGGCTTGTAAAAAGCGACCAAGGAAAGGTTCGGCGTCACCTCAATCACATGAGGAAAACGAGTCAGACCAGACAAACAACCCAATCGCGGACAGATTGGAGCGCAGCTGACGATCTCTTGGACGCAACGCCAGAAGAGACGCCATCGAGCTCAGCTGCTCAACCGCCTGACTCGCCCGAGATGCAAGATCACACTCCCTCGCAACCGTCGACGTCACAGGCAGTGGCCACTCGGCAACTGCGACCACCAGAGGTTAGGCGACCTCCAGACCGCTATGGAGACTTCGTCTAAGGGAGGAAGAGTGACATGTCGCCTTAGAAGACGACATTAACGAAGTGCGCGCGGCGGCACTGGCGCGGTGGCACGAGCGCGGGCCTGGCGTCGAACGCTGGCCAGGAGTGACTCCAACGCCTGGGCTACGCTTTTGAACTTGTTCACGTTTCCTGTCCTTTAATAAATCGTCTACAGTCACAAGCGGCTGTACAGACGTAACACTTTATGAAAATATGTCGGGTAGAGCACAACAAAAACAAGATACTTGTAAAAAGTGCGCCATCATACAAGTCAAAGATACGAAAGTTCTTTGCTAAGGAGCTGTAATAAAGGCACACTGACACGCATAACACGTTTTTTGTCGATGCAATCAATGGCCTTCGTACATTTCATGTGCTCGTTGGTTACCATGATGCCTTAGTCTATTGCATTGATCAAACATGGCAAGACAACCACGTATGGAGCTGTGCGCGGTAAAGAGGCTGCCAATGGAACCCGACATTATAGATAGAAGGGTTCTCTTAGGTGGTCATTTATACAATGACCAGTTTGGCCTATGTCGTAAGTTTTTTTCAACTCATTTGTTTATTCAACCCCCTTAGTCACGTGATCTGCGTGACATTTATTACTAAGGAGAGGACGATGACGGCATAAGGCTGACAAACACAGTTCTGGTGAAAAAAAAAGAAGATGCGGGTGGGAAAGTACTTTCGGCATGAGGCACGCCATCGTCAATGGAACCGCTCAACGCACGATATGCTCCCCATTACGTATCCGTAACGCATTGTAATCCTGGAGCTATTCCAATGCCAATACAATTACGTATTTTACTCCATAGTTGTACCCTACTGAAACGCAGTGGATATCACACGCTCCCATCGTAGGGACAAGCCGTTACATCTTCTCTGCGTACTGTCATCCTTGAGTCTTCCGTGTCGAAGTGGGTGAGCCCTGGCTCGCTTGAGTTCATGGTGGCGCCTCTGCCTAGCCTCTGCCATGCCACCAGACCCTATCGGAACCACAAGCTCTGGACCGCCTCTGCCTCCGCTGCCTTTTGAGAACAGAGCCTGTTTTTATTTGGGGTTTCATTCCAACCCTGACCTACGCCCATCCGTTTCCTACGGGAGGGTGAGGCAAACTTGGGCCACCCGAGTACACCGGTAGCGAGACCCGCGCTTGCTACCTGCCAGCCCTTCGCCGCATCGTTCGAAGCTCGGCTAAGGTGCTGGTTACCAACACGTGGTCTGTGGACTCTCTTAACGTTGCCAGTGCATTGCACGAGCAGAATGGACTTTCAAAAGTCCGGAAGTGAGTGCAAGAAACACCGAGAAATTGTGTGGCTGTTATCGCCTGCGTGTGCGTAGCAAGGCGTAGCCAAAGAGGGGAGGAGGGGGGGGGGGTTGAAGAGTTTAAACTTTCTCCCCCCGACATTTTTAGGGGCGAAGCTCCTTATAGCGGCACCCGCTCGTCCCTCGTAGTCATAGTAGTGATCGTAGTGTGTAACCAGTCTTATATTTTGACTTCCAAGGTGGTGCCGGCGAGAGATTTCTTCTGTGCGTTGTTGAACAATAGAAAATTCGCAGCGTGCGCTTTAACTACAAGTCGAATTCTCCTGTCTTGCATTCCCCCTTAGCAGCTTTTGGCATGTACATTGAGCACTATCTGACAAGAAAAGGGTTGCTACGTTATACTAGCTGGGTGTAACCTCCTTGGTTTTAGAAAGGTTTAGCGAGCGTTGGGCCGCAGTGCCATGAATACAGTGAACTAGTGTATACCATGAACTCGAGGTGGTTAAAGGTGGGAAGTAGACACGAAGCGCAAGCCGTAAAAAAGTGTGCGTGTGCCTCCTCTCGTTCAGTCCTTGTAATGTCCGCTGGATGGCGGTGTTTCTATATGAGGAATATATGATGACAAGATGCGAGATGGTGGTACTAGGAGTGTTGAATAGGTTGACGAACGGACACATAGGCAGATGCATGGACGGACTCACGGATGGCTGCATCCACGGATGGACGCATGGACGGACGCAGGCACAGATTCATGGATGAACGCAGGGACAGACGCTCAGATGGATGTGCGGACGCACGAACAGACGCACGCACAGACGCATCGATGGACGGATGCATCGCCCCACTCTCCATCATTCATTCAGTGGATATGCTGCCATTTTTCGTTTGAGTGCATTTATGCGTGTTTTACACATAACACCATAAACGCGAGCCCACACATAAACTATAATTGAACCCTCCCCATTACCTCCTTCGGAAAAAAAGTCTTGCTACGCCTCTGTTGCCTAATTGTGTCTCCATTCGTTGACAGCAAGGATGAAAGGGTGAACATGGTCCGGGGGAGCGTGACGCGAGAAATTTTAAAGCGCGTTTGCTGAGGACCTTAAACATGGAGAGTGAGGTAGAGCAAATGTCCTTGAAGAGTATGTCCTCGCGACGTGATGCTGTACACTTGCACTAGTGCACAACGTCTCGATACTGTCAATCCTTATAATTTCTAATTGCTCTAAAATGTATTGTTGCTTAAAGAAGCAAAGCATGAAATGTGCAATTGAAAGAATATTTGCTTTTTTTCGGCTACGGATGGTGGCTACTGTTCCAGAAATCAAGTCGAGACGCGTTGTCGCATTTGAATACCGAAAACTGCTCTAAATCATAATTGAAAAGAGGACATGAAGCTACGAAGAATGTTGTCATTAGAAAGCACTGTCATTAGAAAGCAATCAAAGAGCAATGTTCAATTTTCGGAGTTTGAAGCCCCCTCTGACTGTCATGTTTTGCCGCCATATACTCAAACTCCAGCGGCTTCGACGTCACTAGATATTGATAACTTTCCTCAAATTGAGAATACAAGAAGTAGCCAGAAAGAAGTCAAGTGGCCAAGGTGACTTTTCTGCCATCACCGGCCTGGAAAAGATAGCCAAATAGGCGCAAGGTAAACATACCTGGCAACCCTGCCACTGAATACAAGCGTGCCTGAATCGCCAGAGCCCCCACAAACTTTTGATGTGGAGACAGAGAAACAGGCCAATTAAATGCCCTCGAGTAGTAAATTCTTGCTACGTGAAAGACAAATTCTATTCGCCAAGGGGAAGGAGGAAGTGGCTATCAATTGTAGAAGAGCACTTCAACTGAGTCGTTGACAGGTCGAGGAAACAGAAGAGGAAGGTAATGGCAGAAAGAGTACTGCGCTGTGCGTGGTCAGCTCTAAAGGAGGGATGATCACGGACGGAAGCGTCTAAACGTAGACGCTCCTTTATACATTTGCCTAAAGCGACTCCAAGACGAAATCTGTCCTCTTCGGAAAGCTTTCTGCACACAGAACTATTTTGTAAAAGCTCCGGCAGCGTAGGCATTGCGATCTACGCACCACATATTGTTTTCACAGGGCCTCCGGGATCAGCGCACACTTGAAGAAGTGATTACATGAGTGTCACCATGTGATAGCACACCATACGACGTCATAGCGACGCCATAGGGACTTCAATTAGCATGACGTCGCAAATATTCACAACCTCTTACGTCATCACATGGTGATGACTTTCCATCACTCGTGTCGTGTTGGTGTTGACGCGACGCTCACTGACTAGCCATATAAGCTTTGGCCACAGTACGAATCTTTAAAGTGCCTTTCATGTAAAAAAGACTCGGGCACACTAGCTACTATCCTGCATGACGTATGGCAACAATCGCCATTAACAGTACGACTCCTAATTCAAGCTTGTCATACACAAACGTAATGAGATGTACATGATTAACAGCGTGAACCATGGACAAAAGACAGAGATGGACCAGGCGCTGATTAACAAACAAAGCTTTATTTTATACAGGGGAACTTACGCACTTGCGTTATAAAAATATGTCGGGTAGAGCACAACAAAAACAAGATACTTGTAAAAAGTGCGCCATCATACAAGTGAAAGATATGAAAGTTCTTTGCTAAGGAGCTGTAATAAAGGCACACTGACACGTATAACACGTTTTTTGTCGATGCAATCAATGGCCTTCGTACATTTCATGTGCTCATTGGTTACCATGATGCTTTAGTCTATTGCATTGATCAAACATGGCAAGACAACTACGTATGGAGCTGTGCGCGGTAAAGAGGCTGCTAATGGAACCCTACATTATAGATAGAAGGGTTCTCTTAGGTGGTCATTTGGACAATGACGAGTTTGGCCTATGTCGTAAGTTTTTTCAACTTATTTGTTTATTCAACCCCCTTAGTCACGTGATCTGCGTGACATTTATTACTAATGAGACGACGATGACGGCATAAGGCTGACAAACACAGTTCTGGTGAAAAAAAAAGAAGATGCGGGTGGGAAAGGACTTTCGGCATGAGGCACGCCATCGTCAATGGAACCGCTCAACGCACGATATGCTCCCCATTACGTATCCGTAACGCATTGTAATCCTGGAGCTATTCCAATGCCAATACAATTACGTATTTTACTCCATAGTTGTACCCTACTGAAACGCAGTGGATATCACACGCTCCCATCGTAGGGACAAGCCGTTACATCTTCTCTGCGTACTGTCATCCTTGAGTCTTCCGTGTCGAAGTGGGTGAGCCCTGGCTCGCTTGAGTTCATTGTGGCGCCTCTGCCTAGCCTCTGCCATGCCACCAGACCCTATCGGAACCACAAGCTCTGGACCGCCTCTGCCTCCGCTGCCTTTTGAGAACAGAGCCTGTTTTTATTGGGGTTTTATTCCAACCCTGACCTACGCCAATCCGTTTTCTACGGGAGGGTGAGGCAAACTTGGGCCACCCGAGTACACCGGTAGCGAGACCCGCGCTTGCTACCTGCCAGCCCTTCGCCGCATCGTTCGAAGCTTGGCTAAGGTGATGGTTACCAACACGTGGTCTGTGGACTCTCTTAACGTTGCCAGTGCATTGCACGAGCAGAATGGACTTTCAAAAGTTCGGAAGTGAATGCAAGAAACACCGAGAAATTGGGTGGCTGTTATCGCCTGCGTGTTCGTAGCAAGGCGTAGCCAAAGAGGGGAGGAGGGGGGTTGAAGAGTTTAAACTTTCTCCTTCCGACATTTTTAGGGGCGAAGCTCCTTATAGCGGCACCCGCTCGTCCCTCGTAGTCATAGTAGTGATCGTAGTGTGTAACCAGTCTTATATTTTGACTTCCAAGGTGGTGCCGGCGAGAGATTTCTTCTGTGCGTTGTTGAACAATAAAAAATTCGCAGCGTGCGCTTTAACTACAAGTCGAATTCTCCTGCCTTGTATTCCCCCTTAGCAGCCATTGGCATGTACATGGAGCACTATCTGACAAGAAAAGGGTTGCTACGTTATACTAGCTGGGCGTAACCTCCTTGGTTTCAGAAAGGTTTAGCGAGCGTTGGGCCACAGTGCCATGAATACAGTGAACTAGTGTATACCATGAAATCGAGGTGGTTAAAGGTGGGAAGCAGACACGAAGCGCAAGCCGTAAGAAAGTCTGCGTGTGCCTCCTCTCGTTCAGTCCTTGTAATGTCCGCTGGATGGCGGTGTTTCTATATGAGGAATATATGATGACAAGATGCGAGATGGTGGTACTTGGAGTGTTGAATAGGTGGACGAACGGACACATAGGCAGATGCATGGACGGACTCACGGATGGCGGCGTCCACGGATGGACGCATGGACCGACGCAGGCACAGATGCATGGATGAACGCAGGGACGGACGCTCAGATGGATGTGCGGACGCACGAACAGTCGCACGGACAGACGCATCGATTGACGGATGCATCGCCCCACTCTCCATCATACATTCAGTGGATGTGCTGCCATTTTTCGTTTGAGTGCATTTATGCGTGTTTTATACATAACACCCATAAACGCAAGCCCACACATAAACAATGGTTGAACTCTCCCCATTACCTCCTTCGGAAAAAAAGTCTTGCTACGCCTCTGTTGCCTAATTGTGTCTCCATTCGTTGACAGCAAGGATGAAAGGGTGAACATGGTCCGGGAGAGCGCGACGGGAGAAAACTTAAACGCGTTTGCTGAGGACCTTAAACATGGAGAGTGAGGTAGAGCAAATGTCCTTGAAGAGTATGTCCTCGCGACGTGATGCTGTACACTTGCACTAGCGCACAACGTCTCGATACTGTCAACCCTTATCATTTCTAATTGCTCTAAAATGTATTGTTGCTTAAAGAAGCAAAGCATGAAATGTGCAATTGAAAGAATATTTGCTTTTTTTTTCGGCTATGGATGGTGGCTACTGTTCCAGAAATCAAGTCGAGACACGTGTTCGCATTTGAATACCGAAAACTGCTCTAAATCATAATTGAAAAGAGGACATGAAGCTACGAAGAATGTTGTCATTAGAAAGCACTGTCATTAGAAAGCAATCAAAGAGCAATGTTCAATTTTCGGAGTTGGAAGCCCCCTCTGACTGTCATGTTTTGCCGCCATATACTCGAACTCCAGCGGCTTCGACGTCACTAGATATTGATAACTTTCCTCAAATTGAGAATACAAGAAGTAGCCAGAAAGAAGTCAAGTGGCCAAGGTGACTTTTCTGTCATCACCGGCCTGGAAAGATAGCCAAATAGGCGCAAGGTGAACATACCTGGCAACCCTGCCACTGAATACAAGCGTGCCTGAATCGCCAGAGCCCCCACAAACTTTTGATGTGGAGACAGAGAAACAGGCCAATTAAATGCCCTCGAGTAGTAAATTCTTGCTACGTGAAAGACAAATTCTATTCGCCAAGGGGAAGGAGGAAGTGGCTATCAATAGTAGAAGAGCACTTCAACTGTGTCGTTGACAGGTCGAGGAAACAGAAGAGGAAAGTAATGGCAGAAAGAGTACTGCGCTGTGCGTGGTCAGCTCTAAAGGAGGGATGATCACGGACGGAAGCGTCTAAACCTAGACGCTACTTTATACATTTGCCTAAAGTGACTCCAAGACGAAATCTGTCCTCTTCGGAAAGCTTTCTGCACACAGTACTATTTTGTAAAAGCTCCGGCAGCGTAGGCATTGCGATCTGCGCACCACATATTGTTTTCACAGGGCCTCCGGGATCAGCGCACACTTGAAGAAGTGATTACATGAGTGTCACCATGTGATAGCACACCATACGACGTCATAGCGACGTCATAGGGACTTCAATTAGCATGGCGTTGCAAATATTCACAACCTCTTACGTCATTACATGGTGATGACTTTTCATCACTCGTGTCGTGTTGGTGTTGACGCGACGCTCACTGACTAGCCATATAAGCTTTGGCCACAGTACGAATCTTTAAAGTGCCTTTCATGTAAAAAAGACTCGGGCAGAATAGCTAATATCCTGCATGACGTATGGCAACAATCACCATTAACAGTACGACTCCTAATTCAAGCTTGTCATACACAAACGTAATGAGATGTACATGATTAACAGCGTGAACCATGGACAAAAGACAGAGATGGACCAGGCGCTGATTAACAAGCAAAGCTTTATTTTACACAGGGGAACTTACGCACTTGCGTTATAAAAATATGTCGGGTAGAGCACAACAAAAACAAGATACTTGTAAAAAGTGCGCCATCATACAAGTGAAAGATATGAAAGTTCTTTGCTAAGGAGCTGTAATAAAGGCACCCTGACACGTATAACACGTTTTTTGTCGATGCAATCAATGGCCTTCGTACATTTCATGTGCTCGTTGGTTACCATGATGCCTTAGTCTATTGCATTGATCAAACATGGCAAGACAACTACGTATGGAGCTGTGCGCGGTAAAGAGGCTGCTAATGGAACCCTACATTTTAGATAGAAGGGTTCTCTTAGGTGGTCATTTGGACAATGACGAGTTTGGCCTATGTCGTAAGTTTTTTCAACTTATTTTTTTATTCAACCCCCTTAGTCGCGTGATCTGCGTGACATTTATTACTAATGAGACGACGATGACGGCATAAGGCTGACAAACACAGTTCTGGTGAAAAAAAAAGTAGATGCGGGTGGGAAAGGACTTTCGGCATGAGGCACGCCATCGTCAATGGAACCGCTCAACGCACGATATGCTCCTCATTACGTATCCGTAACGCATTGTAATCCTGGAGCTATTCCAATGCCAATACAATTACGTATTTTACTCCATAGTTGTACCCTACTGAAACGCAGTGGATATCACACGCTCCCATCGTAGGGACAAGCCGTTACATCTTCTCTGCGTACTGTCATCCTTGAGTCTTCCGTGTCGAAGTGGGTGAGCCCTGGCTCGCTTGAGTTCATGGTGGCGCCTCTGCCTAGCCTCTGCCATGCCACCAGACCCTATCGGAACCACAAGCTCTGGACCGCCTCTGCCTCCGCTGCCTTTTGAGAACAGAGCCTGTTTTTATTGGGGTTTCATTCCAACCCTGACCTACGCCCATCCGTTTCCTACGGGAGGGTGAGGCAAACTTGGGCCACCCGAGTATACACCGGTAGCGAGACCCGCGCTTGCTACCTGCCAGCCCTTCGCCGCATCGTTCGAAGCTTGGCTAAGGTGATGGTTACCAACACGTGGTCTGTGGACTCTCTTAACGTTGCCAGTGCATTGCACGAGCAGAATGGACTTTCAAAAGTTCGGAAGTGAATGCAAGAAACACCGAGAAATTGGGTGGCTGTTATCGCCTGCGTGTTCGTAGCAAGGCGTAGCCAAAGAGGGGAGGGGGGGGGGTTGAAGAGTTTAAACTTTCTCCTTCCGACATTTTTAGGGGCGAAGCTCCTTATAGCGGCACCCGCTCGTCCCTCGTAGTCATAGTAGTGATCGTAGTGTGTAACCAGTCTTATATTTTGACTTCCAAGGTGGTGCCGGCGAGAGATTTCTTCTGTGCGTTGTTGAACAATAAAAAATTCGCAGCGTGCGCTTTAACTACAAGTCGAATTCTCCTGTCTTGTATTTCCCTTAGCAGCCATTGGCATGTACATGGAGCACTATCTGACAAGAAAAGGGTTGCTACGTTATACTAGCTGGGCGTAACCTCCTTGGTTTCAGAAAGGTTTAGCGAGCGTTGGGCCACAGTGCCATGAATACAGTGAACTAGTGTATACCATGAAATCGAGGTGGTTAAAGGTGGGAAGCAGACACGAAGCGCAAGCCGTAAGAAAGTCTGCGTGTGCCTCCTCTCGTTCAGTCCTTGTAATGTCCGCTGGATGGCGGTGTTTCTATATGAGGAATATATGATGACAAGATGCGAGATGGTGGTACTTGGAGTGTTGAATAGGTGGACGAACGGACACATAGGCAGATGCATGGACGGACTCACGGATGGCGGCGTCCACGGATGGACGCATGGACCGACGCAGGCACAGATGCATGGATGAACGCAGGGACGGACGCTCAGATGGATGTGCGGACGCACGAACAGTCGCACGGACAGACGCATCGATTGACGGATGCATCGCCCCACTCTCCATCATACATTCAGTGGATGTGCTGCCATTTTTCGTTTGAGTGCATTTATGCGTGTTTTATACATAACACCCATAAACGCAAGCCCACACATAAACTATGGTTGAACCCTCCCCATTACCTCCTTCGGAAAAAAAGTCTTGCTACGCCTCTGTTGCCTAATTGTGTCTCCATTCGTTGACAGCAAGGATGAAAGGGTGAACATGGTCCGGGGGAGCGCGAGGGAGAAAACTTAAAGCGCGTTTGCTGAGGACCTTAAACATGGAGAGTGAGGTAGAGCAAATGTCCTTGAAGAGTATGTCCTCGCGACGTGATGCTGTACACTTGCACTAGCGCACAACGTCTCGATACTGTCAACCCTTATCATTTCTAATTGCTCTAAAATGTATTGTTGCTGAAAGAAGCAAAGCATGAAATGTGCAATTGAAAGAATATTTGCTTTTTTTTCGGCTATGGATGGTGGCTACTGTTCCAGAAATCAAGTCGAGACACGTGTTCGCATTTGAATACCGAAAACTGCTCTAAATCATAATTGAAAAGAGGACATGAAGCTACGAAGAATGTTGTCATTAGAAAGCACTGTCATTAGAAAGCAATCAAAGAGCAATGTTCAATTTTCGGAGTTGGAAGCCCCCTCTGACTGTCATGTTTTGCCGCCATATACTCGAACTCCAGCGGCTTCGACGTCACTAGATATTGATAACTTTCCTCAAATTGAGAATACAAGAAGTAGCCAGAAAGAAGTCAAGTGGCCAAGGTGACTTTTCTGCCATCACCGGCCTGGAAAAGATAGCCAAATAGGCGCAAGGTAAACATACCTGGCAACCCTGCCACCGAATACAAGCGTGCCTGAATCGCCAGGGTTCCTCAAACTTTTGATGTGGAGACAGAGAAACAGGCCAAGTAAATGCCCTCGAGTAGTAAATTCTTGCTACGTGAAAGATAAATTCTATTCGCCAAGAGGAAGGAGGAAGTGGCTATCAATAGTAGAAGAGCACTTCAACTGTGTCGTTGACAGGTCGAGGAAACAGAAGAGGAAGGTAATGGCAGAAAGAGTACTGCGCTGTGCGTGGTCAGCTCTAAAGGAGGGATGATCACGGACGGAAGCGTCTAAACGTAGACGCCCCTTTATGCATTTGCCTAAGGCGACTCCAAGACGAAATCTGTCCTCTTCGGAAAGCTTTCTGCTTACAGTACTCTTTTGTAAAAGCTCCGGCAGCGTAGGCATTGCGATCTACGCACCACATATTGTTTTCACAGGGCCTCCGGGATCAGCGCACTCTTGAAGAAGTGATTACATGAGTGTCACCATGTGATAGCACACCATACAACGTCATAGCGACGCCATGGGCACTTCAATTAGCATGGCGTCGCAAATATTCACAACCTCTTACGTCATCACATGGTGATGACTTTCCATCACTCGTGTCGTGTTGGTGTTGACGCGACGCTCAGTGACTAGCCATATAAGCTTTGGCCACAGTATGAATCTTTAAAGTGCCTTTCATGTAAAAAAGACTCGGGCAGACTAGCTACTATCCTGCATGACGTATGGCAACAATCGCCATTAACAGTACGACTCCTAATTCAAGCTTGTCATACACAAACGTAAAGAGATGTACGTGATTAACAGCGTGAACCATGGACAAAAGACAGAGATGGACCAGGCGCTGATTAACAAGCAAAGCTTTATTTTACACAGGGGAACTTACGCACTTGCGTTATAAAAATATGTCGGGTAGAGCACAACAAAAACAAGATACTTGTAAAAAGTGCGCCATCATACAAGTGAAAGATATGAAAGTTCTTTGCTAAGGAGCTGTAATAAAGGCACACTGACACGCATAACACGTTTTTTTGTCGATGCAATCAATGGCCTTCGTACATTTCATGTGCTCGTTGGTTACCATGATGCCTTAGTCTATTGCATTGATCAAACATGGCACGACAACCACGTATGGAGCTGTGCGCGGTAAAGAGGCTGCCAATGGAACCCTACATTATAGATAGAAAGGTTCTCTTAGGTGGTCATTTGGAGAATGACCAGTTTGGCCTATGTCGTAAGTTTTTTCAACTTATTTGTTTATTCAACCCCCTTGGTCACGTGATCTGCGTGACATTTATTACTACTGAGACGACGATGGCGGCATAAGGCTGACAAACACAGTTATGATGAAAAAAAAAAAAAGATGCGGGTGGGAAAGGACTTTCGGCATGAGGCACGCCATCGTCAATGGAACCGCTCAACGCACGATATGCTCCCCATTACGTATCCGTAACGCATTGTAATCCTGGAGCTATTCCAATGCCAACACAATTACGTATTTTACTCCATAGTTGTACCCTACTGAAACGCAGTGGATATCACACGCTCCCATCGTAGGGAGAAGCCGTTACATCTTCTCTGCGTACTGTCATCCTTGAGTCTTCCGTGTCGGAGTGGGTGAGCCCTGGCTCGCTTGAGTTCATGGTGGCGCCTCTGCCTAGCCTCTGCCATGCCACCAGACCCTATCGGAACCACAAGCTCTGGACCGCCTCTGCCTCCGCTGCCTTTCGAGAACAGAGCCTGTTTTTATTGGGGTTTCATTCGAACCCTGACCTACGCCCATCCGTTTCCTACGGGAGGGTGAGGCAAACTTGGGCCACCCGTGTACACCGGTAGCGAGACCCGCGCTTGCTACCTGCCAGCCCTTCGCCGCATCGTTCGAAGCTCGGCTAAGGTGCTGGTTACCAACACGTGGTCTGTGGACTCTCTTAACGTTGCCAGTGCATTGCACGAGCGGAATGGACTTTCAAAAGTTCGGAAGTGAATGCAAGAAACACCGAGAAATTGTGTGGCTGTTATCGCCTGCGTGTGCGAAGCAAGGCGTAGCCAAAGAGGGGAGGGGGGGGGGTTGAAGAGTTTAAACTTTCTCCCCCCCCCGACATTTTTAGGGGCGAAGCTCCTTATAGCGGCACCCGCTCGTCCCTCGTAGTCATAGTATTGATTGTACTGTGTAACCAGTCCGCTATATGGGATCCTGTGCAGCAAAATTTAATCAACGCGTTAGAATCTGTTCAGAACCGCTCAGCTCGGTTCATTTGTTCTAATTATTCCCGTACTGCTAGCATATCAGAAATGAAATCTAACCTTGACCTGCCCAATTTAACTGTCCGGAAAAAACTGGCGCGACTGCATTTTTTTCATAAGATATTTTTTCACAATCCATCAATGAAGCGAGACCTCATTTCACAACCGTCATACCACTCATCGCGCATTGATCACCAGCATAAGGTTGCCATTCCGTTTTGCCGCACCAAATTATATTCAGCAGCCTTCTTACCGAAAACAGCCGCCGATTGGAACCACCTTCCCTCTTCCGTTGTAACAATAACAGACCCTTTGTTATTCAAGACGGCAATTTCTCAGCAATGTTTGTAACTATACGCAGTTTCCATTATCTATCTTTGTCTTGTATGTGCTTGAATTCTTACTTATACATTTTTAGTTGACTTATGTTGCCTTCCTGATTTGCGCATCTGACACTTGTTTCTTTATTTTGTCTTTTTTTTCTTGTGTGCTATAAAATGTTGTACCCACCCCCTCTGTAATGGCCTACGGGCCCTGAGGGTATTCTAATAAATAAATAAATATTTTGACTTCCAAGGTGGTGCCGGCGAGAGATTTCTTCTGTGCGTTGTTGAACAATAAAAAATTCACAGCGTAACTACAAGCCGAATTCTCCTGTCCCTCATGCGCCCTTAGCAGCCATTGGCATGTACATTGAGCACTATCTGACAAGAAAAGGGTTGCTACGTTATACTCGCTGGGCGTAACCTCCTTGGTTTGAGGTTTAGCGAGCGTTGGGCCGCAATGCCATGAATACAGTGAACTAGTATATACCATGAACTCGAGGTGGTTAAAGTTGGGAAGTAGACACGAAGCGCAAGCCGTTAGGAAGTCTGCGTGTGCCTCCTCTCGTTCAGTCCTTGGAATGTCCGCTGGATGGTGGTGTTTATATATGAGCAATATATGATGACAAGATGCGAGATGGTGGTACTTGGAGTGTTGAATAGGTGGACGAACGGACACATAGGCAGATGCATGGACGGACTCACGGATGGCGGCGTCCACGGATGGACGCATGGACCGATGCAGGCACGGATGCATGGACGTACGCCGGGACGGACGCACGGATGGACGTGCGGACGCACGAACAGACGCACGCACGGACGCATGGATGGACGGATGCTTCGCCCCACTCTCCATCATTCATTCCGTGGATATGCTGCCAATTTTGTTTGAGTGCAATTATTCGTGTTATATACATAACACGCATAAACGCAAGCCCACACAGAAACTATATATGGTTGAACCCTTCCCATCCCCTCCTTCGGAAAAAAAAAAAAGTCTTACTATGCCTCTGTTGCCCAATTGTGTCTCCATTCGTTGACAGCAAGGATAAAAGGGTGAACATGGTCCGGGGGAGCGTGACGCGAGAAAATTTAAAGTGCGCTTGCTGAGGACCTTAAACATGGAGAGTGAGGTAGAGCAAATGTCCTTGAAGAGTACGTCCTCGCGACGTGATGCTGTACACTTGCACTAGTGCACAACGTCTCGATACTGTCAATCCTTATCATTTATAATTGCTCTAAAATGTATTGTTGCTTAAAGAAGCAAAGCATGAAATGTGCAATTGAAAGAATATTTGCTTTTTTTTTCGGCTATGGATGGTGGCTACTGTTCGACAAATCAAGTCGAGACGCGTTGTCGCATTTGAGTACCGAAAACTGCTCTACATTATAATTGAAAGGAGGGCATGAAGCTACGCTGAATGTTGTCATTAGAAAGCGTACATTGAGTTCGAGTTCATCATAAATGTGTGCAAAGATAGACATTGAAGATAGCAAGAAAGCAATGAAAGAGCAAGTGAAGAGCGAGATATGGAGATTCAAAAGGTTAAAAGTATTGCAAAGCAATCATTAGGACTGAACCAGGTCAGCAGATACAAAAAGAAAATCTATTTTAAGTCTCGTACCGTCAATAAAGCTTTGCAAAAGTGGGGCAGTGTTATAGGTCTCAAAAGTCTTAAATAAGGGGGATGGGGGAGAAAAAATTCGTGGGGAAATTAAAAGAAAGTCGCGTTAAGGGCGGTGGAAGGCACCGCTTACTGACCGGCCACACATATTCGAGGTCGTTCAAGATGTGGAGGTCTGCATGTTTCATCGACTCGCAAAACAAGGTTACCGGCTTCTCAGGCTCTCTGGAGGAGATCCTCAAACTAGGTTTTCTCGGTGCGCTACGGTTGGTACTCGATACGAAATTTCGAGGAAGCAACACTGACACAAGGCACAAAAGTAAATTCTCGCGCACACGAAGCACTCAGTATACCACGGAAGTTCACGGCACTTTCGATTCCGAATCGTTGCTATGCAAATCTCGCAGAACAAACGTGATCCGGCGGCGATAGTCGCCTTCGGAAGCCGCATGCGATACCACTTCACACGCAAAGCACGTCGCGATTTGCGACGACCAATGGCACGCGCTTATAGGGTCATTGCTGTAATGCACAACTAACGAACGAACGAACGAACGAAAGAAAGAAAGAAAGAAAGAAAGAAAGAAAGAAAGAAAGAAAGAAAGAAAGAAAGAAAGAAAGAAAGAAAGAATGCAAGAAAGTAAGAAAGAAAGGAAGAAAGAAAGAAATAAAGAAAGAAAGAAAGAAAGAGAGAGAGAAAGAAAGAAAGAAACGGAGAAAGAAAGAAAGAAGAAAGAAAGGAAAAAAGAAGGAAAGAAAGAAACAAAGAAAGAAGAAAGGAAGAAAGAAAGGAAGAAAGAAAGAAAGAAAGATTCTATCACCTTCTCTGTGTGAATATTTGTTCAGATACTACCATTTTATTCTTTAGTATATACGTGAAACGTATACGGCGCGGAGACCATCTCTCTAGGGAGAGTGAAATCTAAAGTAGCTTAGTGTTAAGGGGGGGGGGGGGGTCGAAACACGTCTTCCTTGAAGATGTCATCAAAACAATGCAACAACGTAACTTAATTGCGTGCGTCAATGCTTCAAATGAATGTTATAAGTGTTTTTTTTTTTAGGGAAGCCAGTTACCGTTTTTGCTCTCACACTCATTTGCTATCGCGGTCAATTCGATCTTCATTGACCGTTACGACGAAGGATAATACATCCAGAACGGCCGTTGACAGAAAGTCCTTGCGCGTATCTACTCTGCGAGAATAAAAAGACTAACGAATAAACTGCGTTTAAGCGTCAGTTGTTGTAAAGGCCAGAAAGTCACCACCTCATCGCACTAATTTGCCATGGTGGTCGCATTTTGATGTGAGTCAAATGTAAAAAAAAAAAATCCGTCTACTTGTCCATAGGAGGTTATGACTAGGCGCACGTAGGGAACACCAGGTTGTCAAAAAAATCCGGAATTCATCACTGTGGCGCCTTTCATAACTGTGTCGTCTTTGGCAGAATTTCGTAAGTGCAGCAACACACCGACTTAAAAGCAATCCAATGTTTACATTCCCATTGCTGGCTGGCGCATTCTGAACACTGAACATTCTAGTCCAACAACACCATGGTGCCAGTAGTCCAGTATGAACGGAATATAGCCATTGGATCGAGCTCGCTTCTTTATCGCTTTGATTAGCGCCAATAGAGAGAAGACATTGTTGCGCGAATGTCGGACTTGTCAAGACAAAGTTTCCCCGTGCTCCTGCAGATGGCGCCACCAGCTCCACAAACTCGCCGCGCCTCTTTTAGTTGCGCGAGTTGCGTTGCCGTCAGTGCCGTTGCTGTGATAGCAGGCGTGTTTTCGACGAGTAGAGGGCAAAATGAAGCTCGTTGAGAAACTAAACGTTCATCAAGGCTTGTCCAAGCGAACTCAACTAGAGACATTTCAGTGAAAAGTTCCAAAGCCACCCACCGAGCGACAAGATTTGTCACTGGACTCAGTTTCCCAGGGTAGTAGCCCAAAATGTTTGTGTGTGTGTTTGTGGGGGGGGGGGATGTGGGCTCTACCGTACTTTATGTGTGTTCGTGCGTGCGTTCGTATGTGTGATAGTCTATATACACAAGCAAAAATGAAAATGGCTATGCCACTGTTGTCGCCAAATGCGACGCCCGACGACGCATTGACTGACGCTTCGAATAATCAAATAACCGTAAACCTTTCGGCGCAAAAATTTATGGTTCGGCTATAATGCTTTGTTCGTCAGCGAGCTCTGAACTACTATATGTTATAGCGGAAGTAGTTCTGCCAAAGCGTGACTCGCAAGCGCGAATGAGTTTTAATACTGTTGCTAATAAGCTATATTTCGAAAAAACAACTAGCACTAAGTAACTGAGGTGGTCAACTCGCTGATGACGAATTAATGCTTCCCCTCCATCGCTAATAGTCTTTTTTTACGGCGGCAACAAGTTATCACGATCAGCATCGCATGCCAATCATGGCAAGGTTTCACTAAGCGAGTACTGCGAGAAGTGAACAATTCACGAGCAAACCTCTTCGAAGCGTTGAAGTGGTGTCATTACGCGAAAATGTTATGGGCCAGTTACTTGCAAGTACTGATAGTTAAAAAAAGCACTATTCGTATAATCAGCAACTATAGACGCTGTTACATTAAATCAGGGCGCAAAATAAATGAGGATTAAGAATTAAAAAAAAAACACAAGAGTACTTCTCTGAGAAGCAATTAAGTGTGGATGCGAAGTTCTCATTCGCGTGTAACAAGTTGCCAAGTCTAAGAAAATAGTTTGTCGTCGGTACATCGCGACATTCATGCGGCATTGTGAAAGAGCCGAATCGGCGCCCCTGTCGTCCCCCAAATTTATTTTTTAATTAAAATTTATCTATGGTAGGTTGAGATGCGAATCAAGACGAGGAGTACCAATTTCGCTTCGCTGATCGACGGCGTGCGTGCGGTCGTCAAACAACTACTTTTCTTCCCCAGGTAACAACCAACGGGGAATCTAGGTACACGCTTGGAAAGCCGAATTTTTTGCTGGCTGTTCCCTAGATTTTGTTTCGTTCCCCAGCAGTTTCCCCTCTTTTCGATTCCTCTCTCTCTCCACTCTGTGCCTTCTATAGAGATGGAAAGGGCGGAAACGAACTTTTCTCATCGTTGGCCCGCCCGATCCGAGCTGTTTTGAGCCTGCAATGTAGCCTGGCCGCGGCCAGCGGAAAGGGAAACCCGAGAGGCGGTCGCGACAGCGTTGTGTTGTCGGCTGCCGACGAAGACAGCGGGGCTTGGGGCCGTATATTACTGTAGAGTGCAACGGGGGTTCTTAGGAAATCGAACGTGATAATTGTATTAATATGTCAGCAGTCTGTCTCTTTGAGAGGTCACTACATACGCAAACGACGAAGAGGAAAGAAACATACGAGTGGAGTGGTGATACACATTAAACTGGCGTTTATTTAAAACGAATAATCATTTATGCCCCGCGAATCAGATGCCCCCTAAAGAAGGACATCCAAAGAGAGACAACCGCTAATTCGGAGAAGCTACAAGTGGACATCGGTTGGTATCAGAATTAATAATTATTGTTGGGTTTTTATGTCCCGATACCACGTTATGATTATGAGAGAAGACGTTGTGAAATGCTCCGCAAATTTTGAGCACCAACCTAAATCCAACAGCACGGGCCTCTCAAACTTCACCTCTCCAGCGACCTTCAGGTTATCAGTCGAGCACAATAGCCTGCTAGACCAATGCGACGGTAGGAATGAAAAGTATTAGGCGAGGGAGTCATGAGTCAAAACATTGACCAATGATGTCATCTATAAATAGAAACATTTACCACCTGCCTCTGTCATGGCAAGTTTTACATGCCTAATGTACTTTCAAAATGTACCGAAACCTATGGGCAGTGTAAGGATGAGGAGGGAAATAACGCATGAAATGCAGTGAGGTTAACCAGAGGAGAAACTCCAGTTATTCTGGGGATGTGGAGGGAAAGTAGAACGTGCAGCTGAAGAGGCTAAATATCAATCGACATTGAATGCTAGCATCACATCAACTAGCACTGATAGAAATAAAAATGACGAGCAAGTTTTGCGAACCACTCGGTCAGGTGTGTTTCTGAGAGTCACTATGGCTGGTGTGAAGGCCGGTCTTGCTGTTCATATGTGGTGTCGTGATCAAAAAGTACGCGTTCTGCTTTAGACACATGAATACATATATTAAACGCTGGTATCGGGAAAGTAAATACTGTGATCACTCTGCTCTCCTCAGCTTTATTTTCTATACAATTTGTGTGTAATGCCGTAAACGTAAACAAACAAAAAATTCAACCTCCCTTCCCACCCTCAGTAACTCGAAATTAAATCCTGTCCACGCCCCGTGAAAGAGCCCGGGAACAAAAGGTGGACATGGTGCTTTATTATTCATGAACGTTTTGGGATACGTTTGGCCATAACAGCAAGATCAAAGGGCGAGAACACGCGTGACCGATTGAAATTTTCCGAGCCCGTTCCCAAAAAATCGCCCGCGCGCGTTGCTCAAGTTATTCTCACACGCAGGCGGGAACGAACTGCGCCATCATAACACGGGAGGGCACCGATTCAATGCAAGTGCCCGCCTAAAGAAATGCCGCGGCAGCGTTTTGACGCCGCCGGGTCAGAGTTGAAAGCCGTTTTGCGCGGGCGGCCCCGGCCACTTGGCTTCGCCGCGTATGAATGGTTATGTTTTCTTCTTTCCTTCTTCAACCCGGGGCTACGTACGTGACCGGCCTGGCTAAGAGGTGCTTTGGCCCCCGTGAGATGGCCTGTGAAGCCCATAGCGTCTTCGCTACCGCGCCGCGAGTGTTTGTGTGTATGTATGTGTGTGTTTGTGTGTGCGTCTGTGTGTGTTCCTCCTCGGACGCCGCCGGTGCGGGAAACGCTAACGTCGTCCGGTGGCAAGCCCGCAAACAATGTGGCTTCAAGCTTTTTCCATTGTGTACGAGCTCGCGACGCTGGCTGCCCACTGCGCCAATGTCGGTGTGAGTGCGTGTTACGTACACTTTTCCTGCGGGAGCTTGGCGAAATTCGATCGGCGCAAGAGGTTCAATTGCGGGGAGGCCGTTTCATTCTCTCTTTCCGGGTGGCTTCCTCGGTGGAATGCATCTGTTTTTTTTTTTTGCCAAATTTTCTGTTTATGCAATGTATTTCTTTCTGATTCGCACGACGACTGCAACTGGTGCTTGCAGCTTACCGCCAGCAAGGGAGACATAGTTCTTCCTTTATATATGTTTATTTCTTTTTATTCGTGTCTTTGCTCGCGCTTATTTCACTTCGGAGCTTATATTTTCATTGCACACGTCTTGAACAGTTCTCGTTAGTATTGGACGGTATTCCACGGTGACGTTTTCTTCTATTTTTGAAGGGAACGTAACTAAAAATCTGATGGAAACGTTCCTCTGGTTGAAACTGAGCGCAATAACATCTCACGTGTTGCCTCCCGGTGAACCCCACTTGTCTTCATCTTGAGTGAGTGAGTGAGCATATTTAGTTAGTTAGTTTGTTTGTTAGTTAGCGAACAATGCGACTTTGTTTAACCCTGTAGGCTTGTTTTACAGGTTCATTGAACAGTGCATCAAATTATCAGACATCCAAAACAGGATATATAGCACGCATCCGTGGACCTGGAAGAACCGGTGTTAGGACCGGCGCCAGGTCTGACAATGGATCGGCGTTCCTTTTGATGTTCCTTTTGAGTCGCCAAACGGGTGGGCGGCCGGTGTCCGCCATGTATTGTTCCCACCTGGCCGGAGGGTGCGGCGTCCTGCCGCCGCGGCGCTGTGAGCAGTTCGGGAGACCACCGGTGCAGCTTCTTCTTTGGAAGATGACGGCGGCGGCGGCGGCCGGGAATCGTCCCGCTAATTGAACGAGTCGTTCGGCACCCTTTGAAGCTTGTTTACGGCGGCCCTTTCGATGGATGCAGTCATCAACTCCAGACCCCTCGCCCAGCGACACACCTTGACGGGGGGGGAGCCGCGTTCGTGCCACATGGCCGTGCGGTGACCACGCTTCAGTTTTGAACGTTCGCGTGGACCGTGCGTGCTCGTCACCCTCGCGGGTAATGTGTGGTCCGTGATTGGACGGTGCCATCTGTACGCGGTCCCCGATCTAGGGATCTGGGGAGGACAGACCCTTTATAATGAGCCCCCACGGCTCATTCGGTGTGCTTTTTCGAGTGGAGAGCTCGCCATGTACGAAGAACGCCACTATATATCTAAACTTTCTTATTGACCTCTCTCTAATGTAAATAAACGTCTGTTCTCTGTTTTCCCATATAAGCATTGCTTCTCGCTATAAGGGACGAGTCCGATGGGAGCCAGCTACCAACGACGAGACCCACAGGACCCAGACCACAACAACTGGATGGCAGCGGTGGGATCGAGCTCATCGACCAGGAGGCAATGCTGAGACCTGCTGTCTGGAGGACCTAGAGTCGGACAAAACTGCTTCGTGGCATCTCTGACAACACGGGAAGGAACGCGTCCGAATTCATGACTGCATAGGGTGAGTGCACTGCTTTTCTTTGCTGAGATATCACCAGGCTTTGCGTAGGATTGTAAACAAAGCAGTGATTTGGTAACGGTTGACGGAAGTATTGATAGTACGTCAAAGTTGTTTAGTTAAAAGAGTTAGCAGCACCAAGGACCGCCATGAATTTGAAGGGACTAAAAAAGCCAGAGTTGTTAGAGTTGGCCCGAGAGCTGGGCCAGGTAATTGCCGAGACGAAAAGAAAGCAGGAGATCATTGACGCCATCGAGAAGATCGGGGCAGATGACGATGAGCTGAGCGAATGCTTGGAGGCTATTACGCAAAGGAAAGAGGAGCAGAGGCTCCGTGAGGAAAAAGAGGAGCAGAGGCTCCGGGAGGAAAAAGAGGAACAGAGACGTCGTGAGGAGAAAGAGGAAAGAGAACGTATCGATCGTATGGAAATGAAACGCCTAGAAATTGAACTAGCAAAGGCTCAATCAATGAACGGAGCTAGCGCAGTGGCACGAGAAAGAGAGCGCCGAATGACAGATTTGATGCCATCCTACGCGGTAGGAGGGGACATGGGTCTTTTTCTGGTGCACTTTGAGCGCACGTGCGAGAGGGAAAATTTTGCTAAAAACACGTGGCCCCAGCGCTTGCTTACGCTGCTGCCGTGTGAAGTAGCTGACATTATAGCCCGTATGGGTAAAGAAGACGCAGACGACTATGACAGAGTCAAAGCGAGTCTGCTCAAAAAGTACAGACTGTCAGCGGAGGCGTTCAGGCGAAAATTTCGTGAGATCGAGAAAGCCAAAGACGAGTCATACCCAGAGTTTGCGTACACCTTAAAGGTAAATCTGGAGGAATGGCTTAGAGAGGAGGGTGCGCTTGGCGACGCGGAAAAGACTCTGCAGTGTTTTGCGTTGGAACAATTCTTTCGGCGTCTACCTGAAAACATTAGGTACTGGGTTCAGGATAGACAAGGAGTAGATACTATCACGAGAGCGGCAGAGCTCGCAGAGGAGTACGTAAATCGCCGTGCCCTCGAAGGCAAGGATGTCCCTAGGAGGGAGATTAGTAAATATCGGGCCGACAAGCCTCCGCGATGGACAAAGTCGGGTCGGTATATGCCGAAGGAGGGTTTAGACTCCAAAGGAAGCGGTGATGAGAAAAACAAGAGAAAGGAAGAAGCACCCGAGAAAAGGGCGGAAGGGCAACAGAAAAAGGCGTTCGAGGCCAAGAAGCCGATAGTTTGCTATAACTGCCAACAGACGGGGCATATTTCTTTGGGTTGTAAGAACCCGAAAGTTGTGTTAATGTCACTCTGTAGTAATGACGAAAACATGAAATTGCTAGAACCATACATCCGAGACCTAGTCGTGAATGGCCAACCGTGCCGCGTGCTCCGCGATTCGGCCGCCACTATGGATGTAGTGCACCCGTCCTATGTCGAGGAGAGTCAGTTTACAGGAGAATGCGCGTGGATAAGACAAGCAGTAGAGACAAACAGTGCATGTCTCCCAGTAGCAAGAGTCCGCATCGAAGGCCCTTTCGGTGTTCTAGACACTGAAGCTGCCGTTTCGGCACATCTCCCAGTGCAATACCCGTATTTGTTCTCAAATAAATCAGAGTACTTGCTGCGACAAAAAGGAATTGGGTTCAGTGAGGGTATCGTACAGGCCTTAACTCGATCCAAAGCAAGGGAGCTCGCCGCTCAGACAGTTTGTAAAGATCCGGTGGCAGACGAAACAGCTTCAGCGGCAGAGCCTTCTTTACCTGGCACGAAACTGGACCGCCCTATAATGGAGCCTCAAAACACAATATCTAAAGAGAGATGTAAGAAACCGGATGAATCCGAGGCATCTCGAGAAGTAGAATGCACTATAAAGCTGTTAAATGTAAGTCCTACAGAACTGATAGTGGAACAGGAAAATGACTCCACTCTCCGTAACTTAACGCCAGACGCGAAGGAAGGGGTGGCTAAGCAAAACATTCAGTTCACCAAGAAGGGGGGCGTCTTGTACAGAAAGTACACGAGTCGAAAAGGAGTTCGGTTTAATCAGCTAGTCGTACCGTATCCTTTCCGCAAGGAGCTGCTGCACCTGGTCCACGGAGGTTTGTGGTCAGGGCATCTCGGCATCAAAAAAACAAAAGAATGTTTGTTACGGGAGTTTTACTGGCCCGGCTGCTTTCGGGAGGTGGAGGCATTTGTAAGAAACTGCGACACGTGCCAACGCGTTGGCAAGCCAGGGGATAAGGCTAAAGCACCTATGAAGCTGGTCCCCATTATCACAGAACCGTTTCGCAGGCTAGTTATAGACACAGTGGGTCCACTTCCTGTAACGCAGTCCGGGTACCGGCACATACTCACAGTGCTCTGCCCGGCCACGAAATTCCCGGAAGCAGTACCGTTAAAGGAGCTCAGCTCGGAGGAGGTAGTTAAAGCGCTTTTATCTATCTTTGCACGTGTAGGCTTCCCCGCAGAAATTCAGTCCGACCAGGGATCTGTTTTTACAAGTGCACTAACCTCGACATTTCTAGAAAAGTGTGGCGTTAAAATCATCCACAGTTCAGTGTACCACCCTCAGTCAAATGCTGTAGAAAAGGTACATTCAGTCATGAAACGGCTGCTACGCGCCCTTTGTTATGAGCAAAAAGAGGATTGGGAGGCTTGCTTGCCCGCAGCTATGTTCGCGCTTCGGATCGCTCCTCACGAATCAACAGGGTTTTCGCCTGCGGAGCTTGTTTACGGACGTGCTCTTCGCTCCCCACTTCGCATTGTTCGAGAATCTTGGGAGGGCCGGGCGGACGACCCTTCGGTAGTAGCATACGTGCTTGAGCTGTTAGACCGACTTCACGCAGCTCAAGAACTAGCGGAGCAGGAAATGCGCAGAGCTCAAAACAACGCTAAGCGCTATTATGACAAGACAGCCCGGACGCGAAGCTTTCGAGTAGGGGAAAAAGTGATGATACTGAAACCCTCACTGAAGAATAAACTTCAGGTCCAGTGGGAGGGACCTGTTGAGGTAGTTCAGAAATTGTCAGACACAAATTACTTGGTTACTGGACTGGGAAGGCGTAAAACGCAACAGGTGTACCACACTAATCTGCTCAAACCGTACCAGCAGAGGCATGCCGTTGTAAACATGTCGCTCAATCAACCGGAAGAAATGCCTATTGATTTCCCGGAGTTAACAACAGAAAACAAAGACATTGGCGAGACTATTAGTAACCTGGTAGAGCAGGCGGAGTTGGAGCCAGATCAGAAAGCGGAACTGAAGGAACTATTGTTTGACTTTAAAGAAACATTTTCAGACACACCTGGCAGAACCAAAGCCCTAGTTCATGATATTGAGCTGACATCTTCGGAACCAATTCGTTCTAAAGCTTACCGCGTTTCCCCGAGGCAACGGGAAATAATGGCCGCGGAGATAAACCGAATGCTCGAGCTAGGAGTGATCGAGCCAGGAGAGAGTGATTACACCTCGCCTCTGATCTTGGTTGAGGTCCCAGGGAAAGAGCCGCGACCGTGTATTGACTATCGGAGGCTCAACTCGATTACAAAGGACCCAAACTTATCCAATTCCGCATATTGAGGAAAGGCTTGAGCAAGTCAGCAGTGCCAATTTCATCTCGACTTGGATTTAGTCAGGGGATACTGGCAGGTGCCTCTAACTGAAAGGGCTAGTAGGCTTGCGGCGTTTATTTCCCCGATGGGAACATTTCGGCCGAAGGTCCTTAGTTTTGGATTAAAGAATGCCCCTTATTGCTTTTCTGGCCTAATGGACAAAGTGTTACAGGGTATGGAGGACTTGCCCTCCCGTACCTAGATGATATTGCTATTTTTTCTTCTTCCTGGATAGACCACATGAAACACTTGCGAGCTGTGCTATGTCGTCTGCGTGAGGCCGGCTTAACAGTGAAGGTTGCGAAATGCCAATTGGGGCGCGCTGAGGTAGCTTATCTAGGGCATGTAATAGGCCAAGGCTACCGCCGGCCGTCAGAAGTAAAGCTGGCCGCAATAGACAACTTTCCCCAACCACGAACCAAGAAAGACATTCGGTCGTTTCTTGGATTGGCCGGTTATTATCAAAGGTATATCCCGTGTTACTCTGACATTGCAAGTTCCTTGACAGACGCTCTTAGAAAGACTGAACCCCAGACCGTAAAATGGGATGGGGCCAAGGAACATGCATTTTCTACGCTAAAGAAGGCACTAAAAAGTCAGCCAGTGTTGAGCGCGCCTGACTACTCTAAGCCGTTCATTCTTCAGTGTGACGCCAGCGACCGGGGTATGGGTGTCGTGCTTTGTCAGAGGGGAGAGAACGACCAGGAACACCCTGTACTGTATGCCAGTAGAAAGCTTTCTGTTCGTGAGGAAGCATACAGTGCCTCAGAAAAGGAATGTGCCTGCGTTGTTTGGGCTGTGCAGAAGCTAGCTTGCTACATCGCCGGTTCTAGGTTCACAATAGAGACTGACCACTGTCCCCTCACATGGCTACAGTCCATGTCATCGAAAAACGGCCGTCTTTTGCGCTGGAGCTTAGCTCTTCAACAATACACCTTTGATATCCATTACAAGAAGGGTAAACTCAACAGCAACGCAGATGGTCTGAGTCGTTGTCCCTAGTACCCCGAGGGCTTCAAAACGATTTTCTGCTTTCTATCCTCGATTTGAGGCCCACTAGTTTTCTGTATTTATCCAAACATGTGTCAAGTGTTTTGTTAATGTCTTCAAAAGTGGCTGATGTGGTGTTGCGACTCGGCGGGGGCCACAGGAATAAAGTTGAGGTAGAAGGAAATGACTTCCACAGGTGAATCTAAGTCTGGTGATTCTGAGTAGGGAATTGCCGTGTGCTTGCTCGTGTGTGGGTGTGCTTTCGGCGCAGTTTCCGCAGTTCCTCATTTGTGGTGGGCGGAAAATATGGTGGAGAGGGGTCACCTCATCCCTGCGAGCAACGCCCTCTTGGTCAATGATCATCGGATCCAGTGTTCGGGACAAAAATAATAGAGGAAGAGCCGACAAGCTGCAATACAGATCCCGCTGCACAGTACCTGCTGGCCACTGCACCTCGGGATCTTCTTTCCCCGGCGGAGAGGCTGTTAGGACCGGCGCCAGGTCTGACAATGGATCGGCGTTCCTTTTGATGTTCCTTTTGAGTCGCCAAACGGGTGGGCGGCCGGTGTCCGCCATGTATTGTTCCCACCTGGCCGGAGGGTGCGGCGTCCTGCCGCCGCGGCGCTGTGAGCAGTTCGGGAGACCACCGGTGCAGCTTCTTCTTTGGAAGATGACGGCGGCGGCGGCGGCCGGGAATCGTCCCGCTAATTGAACGAGTCGTTCGGCACCCTTTGAAGCTTGTTTACGGCGGCCCTTTCGATGGATGCAGTCATCAACTCCAGACCCCTCGCCCAGCGACACACCTTGACGGGGGGGGGAGCCGCGTTCGTGCCACATGGCCGTGCGGTGACCACGCTTCAGTTTTGAACGTTCGCGTGGACCGTGCGTGCTCGTCACCCTCGCGGGTAATGTGTGGTCCGTGATTGGACGGTGCCATCTGTACGCGGTCCCCGATCTAGGGATCTGGGGAGGACAGACCCTTTATAATGAGCCCCCACGGCTCATTCGGTGTGCTTTTTCGAGTGGAGAGCTCGCCATGTACGAAGAACGCCACTATATATCTAAACTTTCTTATTGACCTCTCTCTAATGTAAATAAACGTCTGTTCTCTGTTTTCCCATATAAGCATTGCTTCTCGCTATAAGGGACGAGTCCGATGGGAGCCAGCTACCAACGACGAGACCCACAGGACCCAGACCACAACACCGGTCAATTCAAGCTGGTGCACGTGTACTTGAAGCCTGTGTGTTCAACATTATCACATGAATGTGAGCGTCCTACTACAGACTACGTGTCGTTTCAAAGTCAGAGAGCACTGCGCGAGGACCTGTGCCCTCGGGAGTATTTAAATTAGAGCGACGGGAAAAGTTTGAGACGGCCGATTCCTGTTGACCCCTCTACGACGAAAGGACAATTGGTGTGGAGAGACACAGACAGTAGTGGCAGTGAGGATATTGAGTGCAGTGGTTGCTATGCATAGTTACGCACACCTGTGCACAAGTTATACAACGTTGTGCAGGACAGTCCGCATTCTTTCACTCAGGCGATGGGAAGCAGTGAAGTTGAGTTAAGCCGGCCTCTTTTCTACTAGCGACGCTATATAGTGCCTGCTATATGTAAAATAATTCTTGTACCCATTATATCGGTGTGAATGTGTCGGTGAGATCTAGGAGGAAGTTGGAGCTATTTAATTATTGGCTCTGCTCCTACTGCTGGTTTCGTAATGGCACATGCACGAACACGAGTAGGTTACCTTAAGGCCAGTTGGTGCATTCTAGTTAAGAATTGGGAGCTGCGATAAATAGAAAATTGAGAACACAATCAAGGCACACAAAGCACACCTGTATTATGTGTCTTTTTCTGCGTTGCCCTTTGCTTAATTACACGCGCAGTTCACAATCGTTCATTGGGAAGGTGGCTTTTAAGGTAGTCTTCAATTAAGGCATGGCGTTCGCTGAATTCCGCGTATACCTTGACTGTTGATTGATTGATATGTGGTGTTTAACGTCCCAAAACCACCATATGATTATGAAAGACGCCGTAGTGGAAAGCTCCGGAAATTTCGACCGCCTGGGGTTCTTTAACGTGCAACCAAATCTGAGCACATGGGCCTACAACATTTCCGCCTAACCTTGACTGTTGATGCTGTCGAATTGCATGCACATTCGCGAAGCATCCATCAGGCGTTTAAAGTGCGCCAGGTTTCACGTGTAATCAGAACGACAAAAAATATAGCTCGCGATGGGCAAACCACACGAGCAAAGCGAAAACACTAAAGCTTTTTTTTTTCTTTATCGTTTGCGCGTTGACCCACGTGGAATATCGCGGAATGGTAATCAAGGAATTCTGATCCGTTTCGCTCGTGCACAAGCTGCGGTCATCGGGCTTTATGGCGGCTGGTTGTTTCATCCGAGCCCATCCCAGAATATTCGGGTCGCCCATTGCCTCTGGGCCTTGACGCGCGACATTACGTGAAGAGGTTCACACACGCAAAAAAAAAAAGAACACACGCACACAAACAAAACAAGGACCCCGAAGACGTATTATCGTCGACTCGCTAACCATTCCACTGCGTTTAACGACGCGGGCAACGATTGCGTAAACAGCCCACGAAGAAGTATAACAGTCGCAACAGCGAGAAGTTTCGCCTAGAGATAATGGCGAAAAACAAGTCCGTAACGTATTACCGCGCGCGCTCGTTCTGGTTAGAAAAGGTATAGGAACTTAAGCGTTATCGCCTCGCGGAAGTGACGTTAACTACCAGCTCCGTTTTTTTTTAGGGCATCATGTGGGCACCACAAATGATAAGCCCCCCGTAGGTAGATAAATATCGAAGGTGATGAATTTCTCGATGCGTGCGTTTAATAAACCCGTGCGCTTCGATAATACCTCTCTTTATACGCTATTACGGCTAGATTTTTTAACACCGCTTATGCGAGAATGAGATAATGCGACTCAGTCTAGCCCGCGTACTTGGTGCTTGGTCCTACAATCAGGACTCGCACTGGAAGCACGCCTATAACAAGAGCTGTACAGGTGCTTAGGCAGTAAATGCATGGGGATTCCAAATAGGCATATTTTCCGCATAGTATCGACGTATTGTTTTGCAAACATCAATAATGGTCAACACGCTGCATAAACAGAAACAAGAAACACGCTTTACTAAAAAAGAAACACGATACTTGTCTAACTATAAACGACGTTGTAATGGGCTTGTTGGTGGCGGTGATGCATGAAAGTCGCATTTCAATGGAGGTCGAGTGCTGGAGGAGGCCAGTCTACGGCAGTCGATGTCAGTTGACTTTATAGAACACCTGGCCGTTGATATTCTCGGGGCCCTCCAATACGAACAATTTCATAATTACGCCGTGGTTATGGCACGTAAAGCTCCATTGATATTATTATTATTATTATTATTATTATTATTATTATTATTATTATTTAAAACTATGCTGTGTGCGAGAGTATATCTTTGCTTTAGTGCCTTTCATATCGATCTCCTCGTTTTTTTTTGTTTTTTTTTGAAGAGTGGTCAAGGTCTGTTCTGGTCTACCGCACCAGCTCACGCACAACAAGCACTTGACCTACCGTATACGCACTCATATGATCGCAAAGTGCCAACAATCTTAGGCCACGTCTTCAATGCTGGCGAAATGGGGATCATGTCGGCTAAAAGACAGCTATTATCGGCCAGTGTTGCCCTGGCCAATATAAATCGCGTTACGCGTTACCCAAAAATTTCTTGTGCGACAGTTCCTGCCAAATTTTTCGTTAAACTTACGAATGGGTGATTACGCGTAGCGCGTTTTATACAATGGTCAGTTGTTGCAGACCACAGCCTTCACGGGCTTCTTCGACCGACTCCTCGGAAAAGGATATGCTGATGTTGACGATAACTCCTGACTAAATTTGACGGCCGTACTAACATGCGTACAACTAGCACTGGCTCGGGAAAAACCGTTGGTCTATTTAGGCTAGGGCTCATCGAATCATGACTCCGATGAACAAGAACTTGCTTTCGTGCATAACTGTTCGCTAATATTGAGCAGCTGTTGTACGCAAACAAATAAAACTGACAAAGAAATGAATTAAGGATGTCGGCTATCTTACGTTTATTTTGTTGTGGCAACAGCGAAATTGATTTTATTCACCATAGATGCAGTTATTCAAGTTAGTACCTTTGTTAACTATTGTTTCTTTTTGTGTTTCATTTGACACTGAATATAAACTTACAGTACACCACGACGACTATGGAAAAACTCACGGGAATTTCCTTATATATTGGCCTGAGACGACTCGGCAGCAAAAGCCATCTTTTTCTTCTCAATCGATATATTTAGAGTAAAGAGAGCATATGCAGTTACCCTTGATATATTGATCCTACCCCGCCACCTTCCGAAAGTTTTCTGCTCCTAATGTGGTATTGCATTGCCGCCAAGATTGGAGGCATAGCAAGTTTTTTTACAGCTTGTTTTGTTTTTGCACCGCCTCCGTGATCGGTACAGCTTTGACTAAGTGATGTGTCACGTGATGACATCCTCGTCTGACGTCATGGCGCGAGAAGTCAGTGACGTCACAATGGCGTCACAATATCTGGCGATCTGTGGCGTCATGGTGACATCATATGGTGGCGTCGTCGCTTCGTGATGACTATATTTAATCACTTGTGTTGACGACGGCAGTACATTTTTTTTTCTTTATCTTGGTGAGGCACGCCCGTGAGGCAGTGTTGAGGCAAGCCCTTGACGTCCCCTCATGGGAGGGTTAGGCCCGGCCACCAAAACCTGCTGCTTTCTTATAATAAAGTTTATTCCTCCTTCTCCTCCTGGTGAGGCATCTAGGGTTGCCTCTTTGATAACGCGCGTTAGCTTTTCTCGGCGGGCTTATCCTCTACAAAGTTGCGACCGGAAGCCTTTTCAGAGGGAATCACAAGCACTCCGCTTCCATCGCGCCCACGAGAGTGGTCTGTGCAGGTATATAGTGTCTTACGGCTCGCAAAGCTCGTTTCAGAGCTCCGCGGCAGCTAATGGCAACGCGCAGCTCCGAAGGTGCACGCCGTTATGATGGGGACCTGGCGCGCGGTTATTGGGCGTTTAACGTGGCCGTGGCGCAGTGGCACAGCGCTTGCGAAGTAAGGCACGCGGATGTGGATGCGCTTCTAGCTCTGCGCGTACATATACGCAGTATATACACGCCGCGATAATCGCCGAGCCGAGCCAAGCCAAGCCAAGCTTGAGAAGTATGTATTTAGAAAGGAGGAGGAACGATATCATGGCGGTTCGCGTAATGGTCGTCTATACGCAACGCGCCGGTCAGTCTCGGTGCGCGGGTGTGAGGCCCACAGAATGTGCTGGGAGCTAAAACTGAGGCGGTTCAGAACGTACGTGGACTTACGCGATGCTCACTGTGTACAATCCGTGTTATTCGTACTGGCCGCGTTCCGTGCATTTCTTTGGAAGGAGGAAGTGACGACGGTCTTATTAAATTACGTATACGAGGTATTGTATGCGTATACTTCAGAACTCTTCGTGTGATGTGGCTCGGACATATCGCATTCCACCTCGCCTTCTTGTGTGTTGCATATGAATATGCTATGGTTTTGATCTAGGTGGTGGTTGTGATGATGTTTCTGCATGCGGAGTTAGAGCGGGCTGGATTTTGCTACACAGAAGTTGAACTTCGCTACACGAGGAGTTTTATCATCTTGGCATGGTTATTTCAGTTACGTATGTTTGGGCAGTCTCTTAGTGAACTGTAAGCGTCGTTATGACCTACAAAAAAAAGAATATGGTAGCATTGTCGCCTGAATATCTTATCTACTCATTTAAACGTTTTTGGACATGAGAGATTGACAACAAAAAAATCGACTTAGAGACAAGTCGCAGTTGGACGGGCGTGGGTTCAATTTCAGCGTTACATTAAAAAATACAGCTGCACAATTGGTAACGAAAAAAAAAATACCGAATAACATTCGTTTGCCCGCCGAAGTTATATACTTACTACCTTACTACTTACGACCTTAGTAGACTGATGTGTTTTAGATTATCTTACACACTAATATTGTTCGTAGGCCTTTTTGTAAACCTAGTTGCAGAGCGCAGGTACATGCTGTCCTGTTTAGGTGCACGGCGCACCGATTATTTCGATGTCTACGCGGTCATGTTTTGCTGGAATAGGCTATCGATAAATAGTTTTGGAGTAATGAAACGCCCGTAACAACTACAAGTGCCCCTGCTACCGAGCTAGTTGTTTGCGATGCTGTTAACTCCAGTCAAGGTATTCTTAAGTACACAACCCTCCTTCCTCAGATTCCTCCTTTGTGTGTCCCAACGTCTATACTAAGTGAGCCAATGAAGGAGTTTTCCAGAGGCTCCTTCGATTGTTACACACAGTCAACTGAATCAAACATACAATTAGGTCTACGTAAGTATAAGCGACTTAAAAAATTGTGTTTAACTCTAGCGTACTATTTAAGACGTAAATTGGAAGAAATCGAAGTGGATGAAAAGACCCCCATTGTGTCACAGCTCGACTTGTAGAACATCGAACGCGTTCTTCGAATGCTGTGTGTCCAGATCTCACTGACGGTCAGGAAAACTTTTCGCCCACTGTGATTTATTTCAATTTACGACGTAATTACTACACCACAGTTAATATACAACAGATATTGTACCCTATGATATCCTATAATCTCCCTGAACTTAATTGTTTGTTGAATTCATTTGAAGTTCAACATGCTGAAAATGCACTTTTCCTCTAGACATTTACACACCCGCATAACACGGGCTGCGTTATGTGGGTGTGCGCCACAGGCGATTGACAGTTTATACCTACACAGGAAGGCCGACAACCGACATAGGGAATTTAAATGTGAGAGCGTTGCTGTAGGTATCGTTGCGCAACCGTAAACAACTGTTTATATAAGACATGTACCACTATACAACCTATTGTTGCCCGCCACAATACGTTTGAGCGTACAACATTTGTACTACATACATTTAGCGTAATTTCGTAACGTTTCGCTCAATAAAAAATTACGCCACGGCCACCTTATCTCTTCATGCTTCGCATAACATCGATTTCCATAGTACGTGGAATTTGCGATATTTTTTATGAAGCTTCGATTTGTTTTTGTATTCGAACCATTCTATACAGCTGAGGAGTGCTTAGCTAGGCCCTTCTGTAGCACCGCTGGCATGTATGGTCGGGCCGGGAACCAATGACGAAACACAACGGGTTTCACAGCAGACCGCTGGGCTTCCGCCGCCGTTGGACAGGAAGTTGAGCGCCGTGATGGGCGAGAGTGCGTGATGCCATCGTTGGTAAAGAGCAAAGTTTGGGCTCCGCTGACGAGGCACTTCTGTAGGCAGCAAGCGCAACCATGTGCCCTGACTCCACTTGAGTTGTCTGGCTTTCCTTCTGTTGTCGTTGTTGCTTTCCTTCGTGTTGTGCTTGTTCTCTGGATACATCGGGAACAGCCAGGCAAAACGGACATTGCAATCGTGGAGCCGAGAATGTGAGAGAATTGGGCGGGCATTGGACCGTGACTGACTCTGCACGACGAAAATAAAGAGTGGGCCTGGGCTGAGAGGGAGCAGGGGGGGGGGGGGGAGGAAGAACCGGTTGATTGTCATTTCATTATGGCGCATCAGGCCACCCCCGAAAAAAACTTCCCGTCCATCCTTTCTTATTCTGTTGATCTCTAGATTGTATAGATTTTTTCTTGTAGGTATTTTGATTTCCATTATCTTTGTTGTCGTTTTTCTTCTTGTTGCACTGTCGTTACGTGACCGTCCAACAGTCGTCGTGGTGCCAGTGGCGTAGCTTTTCCTGGCGCTGTTTGATTGCCTAGACTCCATAATGACAACTTTCTTTCTGTCACACTCTTTCTCTCTTGTTTGAAATGATTGATAGGGGAGGTTGGTGCTTTTATGGCGGCGCTGGCCACTTCTCTTCAGTTATAAAGCGAAATATACAACACTAAAGTAGTAATAAAGGACGCACAAAATATGTCGCACAGTAGCACAAAATACGTGCGAACATGGTATCGATCGAACAGAGCATCCATAAATATTCGAGCACGAGTTTGGACAATTAAAATCGCTTGCCCGTTTTTCTTGACGCACGAGAGAGCAAACTTCTTAAGCCGAGAGGTCGACCTGATCTCTGGTCTGCTATTCTGCACAGGAAAATAAAAAGAGAAAGAAGGAATGCTGAAGATGATGACTGGACAGGAAGAGGTGAAGCACATGTATGATAACCACGTAACTCAGTGGTCTACTTAAGGTGTAATTTCAAGTCCAGTACTCTTGAGAAAATCTATGAATTCCCTTTTATAGCAGTCCATGATGCTAACTGGTCGGGCATTGCGTACAATAGGAGCTAGTTTCATTTATTACATATGACAGATGAACACGTTTACGAGTGTCACTGATCACGAGGCCGTGCTTGAATGTAGAGACAGAACCAAATAACAGGCACGACCAAATGCGGAAACTATGCGATGCGATAAGTTGGCGATTGGGTTTTCGATAATGGCAACTGCGAATGACGCGGTGCCTGGTGTCATCGCCTGTATCTTCGCACCTGTTTGTTGTCCAAATAATGTAGAAATTCAGGTAAGCTAGAATTTTGGAGTGAATGAACAATCCTTGGAACACGGGGTAACACTGCGTGTCGCCGTAGCTGTTGGTATAGCACTAAATCAATGAATCACTGAACAAGGAGTGTTGGAGGAGCGAGAATTTTCACAAGTGGTCTTCGTCAAGGCAAAACGATGTATGGTACAATAGGACCAAATGTTTAAAGAAAAATGTGCCAACAAGGAATACAGCGCGTGACTAAATACATTTTAAGCTTACAGGTACCTCTTGTCTCATATATATACATTGCTCGAGTACATGCCCGTGAACGCAGAAATCGTGGTTTTTGTTTGTGTGTACTTAGCCGACACGTGTTGTTTGAGTTGTTCCAGCTCATTCCTGCAAAGAAAGATTCCCTTTAAGACAGAATCTTAGTTCGTGCTTCGCGCATGCGCTTACATAAGCATGACGTACATGAAAGAGTTGTGAGTGCCTGCAGCAAACTAGTAAAAGTGGTAAGAAAAAATGCAGCGGAAAGTTTGTACCAACAGCATTGAAGAATAGGCTATACTTAGTCCATGCTGTAACTACATCGTTACCGCTGGAATGAACGGGAAGAAAGTTGGCCTAACAAAGCAGAAAGTGTGTCCGAGCAATTAAATATGTAAGTTGTTCATGAATTAATATTGTAATCGCAAAAGGAAAGCTCCCAGACCCCCCTCTCTTTCCCTATATGATCCCATGTAGGAGGCGAGGAGAAGGAACAAAGAAATCGGCCAAGCAAAGCGGAAACAAAATCAAGAGTGCCAGTCGCAGTAGCACAAGCGTGGGAAACCGTAAGAGACAAACATTCTGGATTCAAAGAGCGAACGCACTCGAAACTTTCCCGTGAAACTTTATTTGGGAAGCGGATCTCACAAGCACACGGCAGTGGAGTCATAAACCAAAACCAAGAAAGCCATACTCCTCTCTCCGCAGGCCACGAGGAGTCAGCAGAAGCTGAATGTATAAAAAAAAAATCGCCGCAACGAACCAAAAAAAAATATCTGCGCTAAACATTCAGGCCGAGGTCCTGAGAAAGAGGCAACGAAATTTTGCGAATCGCGATTCCATCGGACGTCGTCGTCGTTGTCGTGGGCGAGGCAGCTTCCTCCGTTGCTTCCTCGACATTTCTAAGCCGGCAGAAAAGGCCCGCAATGTTGCCTCCTCGCCTAGTGTTTTCTCCTTCGCCGCTGGCAGAAATGGCAGCTGTCATCAGCACTTTGGTGCGGCGCGACTCCTTCGTAGACGCAAGCAAGCGAGCGGCGGCCGACGCAACGGGCCCGATGGCAGCAGTTTCCCCGGGCCCAATCGGTAACGAGAGCCCGCGAGATGGCACGAGAAACGAACGAACAGGCGGGACGAACCTGCTGTGCCGTAGCCCCGGTAAGGGGGCCACGGCCTGGCTGCAGTGCACACATATATACACACAAACAAGATGCGGACGACAGACAGAAGCACCAGCAAGCGGCCGCAGTGGCTGCTGTGTCACACGCTGGGAAAGAAGATGAGAAAGGCGGAGAGGGAAAAGACGCTGCGTCTGATTCCGCTCTATTGACAGCGACGGCAGATGGCTTGACAAAATGATTACGCAGTTTCGGATGGGGGACGAGCCCGTAGCCCAGCGTGCTCTGCGCTGCCGCACCGGCTCGTTTCGGTAAAGCGGCTGGGACACCCGTATATGAAGGAGGAGGAGCAGGTTGGCAACGAGGCGGGCCACAGCGGAAAAAACGTCCTTTCTTTTGGCTTCGGATGTGAATGCGGCTGGCTGCTGCATTCCGCCCCTCCTTTCCCGTCGCTATCGGCGTTTTGGAAATGTAAGCGTGTTGTCGGTCGAGAGGGAACGGAGAGGTGGTATATACGAGAAAGACAGACGGACAGGGACGACGAGGCATTCCGTCCCATCCCTTCCTTTCACTTTCGGAAAGTGGGGGGACGGTCGGCCGCTCGTTGAGGACGACGGGGAGAAAGATGTCTCTTTTGAAATGTCAAATTAAGCGTTTAGCCCGGCGGTGCGTTCTGTCTCTTTCCCATCTCTCGGTCTCTGCGCACGCGGCGGCCGATGTGTCCCACGCACGTGCGCCCGGAATCGTTCTCGGATGCACGCGTGCTTGGCTCGGCTATTCACTTCATGAGAGCTGGATTCGACAGGAACCTCGTATCTTCCTATTACTGCATAAATAAGAATATATAACGATAATGATAGAGAGGGCAGGAGAGCGGGGTCGGCGAGGATGGCACGGTGCCCAGCTTTTCGCCTTTGATCCGCTTGATAAAACATGCTAGAGCACTGGTCGGGAAATATTAACGCTAGAAGAGTGCAAGGACATCGAAAGTAAACATATACCGATCCTTTAGGGCCCCGGGCCTTCATCCAATGATGTGTATAAATGACGTGGAGCCCTGTAACTATAGTACAAATTTGTCAAAACTTCGTTTGGATACCCAACTTTAAATTACTATCTTTTTTGCCGAATTTGTTACATCAGCACTGTCTCTCTACTGTCGTAGATCACCAAAGTCCTGTAACCCCGTCCGAGCATTTTAGTCTCTAAATGTATAGAATGTATAAAATGACGGTAACTCTTGCCGTCGTACGACTGTACGTTAGCGCGGATGCATGGGCTTGGCCAGAAATGTTTTGCGGGAAAGTTGCGGGTGGATTCAACTATACCCTTTATTTTTGTTCACGCGTGAGTTTTCATGAGCTAGTGTGTACAAGAACATGCAAAATTGACAAACGTTTCGAGGAGGAACTTACATCCTGCCCGCTTCTCCAGCCAATGTTCAGATGTACAATCAGCACCGTCGTGGGAACCTGCGAGAAGTCAATGAATCGAGAGCTTTTCCGTCGGTCGTACAGAGGTTCTGATTTCTATACTGTTACGAAGCCTATAGCTTGCATGTCTTGACTTCGTGGTTTAGCCACTAAAATGACACGGGCTGCAGCATGTTCGTTGAGTCTGGAGCTGCAGATACGTGGGACGACAGTTTGCGATTGAATTGCCACCAATTAGTGCACAAAGTTCATTTAGTCATTTCATTGCGGTGTTTGTATGCGTTCCAGCTTTGTGAGCCAACCACGCACCATGCGGCCATGGGAGAGTATACAGCCTGTCATCTGAGTGTTTTGAAATTTCTAATGCACAGTTTCAGAAAGAAAAAAAAAACAAGGGATGGGAAATAACTATACAAATAAGCACTACACGAGCAGCAAACACCGGTACCACGGTCCGGTGCCTGGAACCATCAGCCGTCGCTCGAGAAGGCAGATGGGAACCCACGCAAGTTCTCGTCGGGCCTGCATAATATATGCAGCACCGATGTTCAGCATAATTCAGGGATTATAGCTCGATTATATTAGTTTCTTATCATCAACTACTCGAGGTTACAGTATTCGGCGCGATGACGTAGGCGGAGCACCACTCTGCCCTCTGGTGATGGTCGCTTGAAGAAATTTCGAGCCAATATTTGAACGCAGACATAATTGCGGGAGATTCCACCGTACTTTGCATCTATTTAACAAGCGAATGGAATACATTTTTGAGGGGCGACGATCAGGAAGGTATAGGAGAAAATGCGGTTACGCCATGACGGAGTCTTTCCAAGTGATGGCAACCTCGTCTAGATGGCGGCGATAAGCGATTTCGCTCTGGCGGCATTTTTGAATGGGGCTGAGTGGACTGGGTGTTATAAAATAAATAAATAAATAAATAAATAAATAATCATTTTTGAAACCTATGGCATGTACTATTGATGAGGCCGTGAGAACGTGCATATTACACGTTTGGCTAGGACACGTTACACGTATCTCCCCTTTTTGTTGTTGTTCGTACCGTGAATTAAGCCAAAACGATGCAATATCGTTTTGCATACACAAACACGTTTATTATTCCCTTACGATAGCGCATAAAAGCGTACACAAACAGAATAAACGTTTCTTACTTTATTAATTTTTGTCCGAAAACCAGTCCAGTCTATCTAATGGAGAACAGCAATGTTTTTATACGAAAGAGTCCAATATGATACTTGAGAGCACAGCAGAAGGATCGCCGAGGGTTCCGATGGGAGCTTTCGGAGCACAAGCCGAAGGAGCGTCTTAACAAACAAGGTTCGGAGCGTGGCCGAGTCGGTGTCGTGCCCTGGTGCCATGGGAAAATTTCGTTGCGTCCTCTCTGCACCACTTACGAAGCCGTTCTCATTGTTGCAAGTTATCCCGCCGTGTTTCCTCTGCGCAACAAAGACATTTTATACCGGCGGATGGTCCGACGAGTGCAGTGCTCGGTCATTGCTGCGTTCACGCAACAAGGTGCCTCTCTTCGCCGAGTGCGGCTTCAACACCAAACACCGGCGATCCGAGAACCATGGTCTTCCCCGCCGTCTTTCGGACTCGGGCTGCCGGTTCATTCCCTCCAGCCACACGTGCGAGGTACTCTCACCATGCCTGTACCTTTACGGGCATCGCCGACTTTGCGGTTCGCTGTTGGTGGCGTCCAAGACTCAAACGGGACAATGTTACACGTTAGAAAGGAAGAGTGGGCGTGATTGCATAGTTAAACCGGCGAGCAGGCAACCGGAACTTGATTATTGGAGGCCAACACTTCATTGAGATTTGTTGACCATGCTGGACCACGCTGATGCTCTCGACATTCACAGTTCAAGATGGTCCCGCGCACTGAGGACCATTTAGCATCGATTACTTCCACAAAGTTAGTAAGAAGAGCCACTGTACAAAAGAAGGAGGAAAAAACTCGGCAGATCCGCACCATGGGTATCGAAGTTATGCGAAGCATGTGGATGCAATGTGAATATGTTTTACGTTTTTATTGAGCGAGGCGTTATGAAGTGGCGCTCCATATATGTGCAAATCCAGGCACACATATACGTGTTAAACGGTCGCATATGTTTTATTTTAGAGGTTGTTTGCAGTTGCGTAACGATGCACAACAGCAACAGATATTAGCGACACCATGCAGAAGTAGTAAGCTTATATAAAGCGCCGCTGCTCGTGATGATCGTAGCCCTGGACACTGCTGCATAAATGGAATTGGGCGGACGGCACCTGACAACAATTAGTGCTAGCTCGACGTTACGGCTGTATCATATACACGTGTATTAGTTGTTTATAAAATTGCAAAATACACACTGCAACTACATTTGGCGTTTCACGAACATTAGGGTCTATTTGAAAGGCAATACCCAGACCTGGCGTGGCTCTGTGGTAGAATACTTCATTGCCGCACAGAATGATAGGGTTTGATACCTGCCGGGACAGTGACGTTTATTCTTTGGATTCATGCGGTCAACGCGGCCGACGTCCACTTTTTTTTTCTTAACGTTGAAGCGTTAAAGTTACCCTTGTGTGTTGTAGCCGTTCCCGGGCAGGTATAAGCCGTCAAACACCTGCGGCCCATACCCGCATACCAGTGGCACATACTCGCCCCCGGGTATGTGCCACTGCTTTCTGGAAAGTGACAATGTACGCGACGAGATTGTGACATTATTCAAATCATGACCTGCGCGTCATTTTCGTAAAACCATCTTACTCTCCCGTACTATACTACCGAAACGGTGCCAAAAGGTAAAACAAAAGCATATTCCGTATTAATTTTGGTGTACTCCCTATTAAGGAGGTGATCATGAGAGCACCCTGACGTAGGCGGCTAGATAGATAGATAGATAGATAGATAGATAGATAGATAGATAGATAGATAGATAGATAGATAGATAGATAGATAGATAGATAGATAGATAGATAGATAGATAGATAGATAGATAGATAGATAGATAGCAGAAGTGCTTGCAGTAAACAAAGGAGTGCCTCGCAATTCAAAGAAGGACATACAAGACGTTCAACTAGACGTGTGTCCGGTTTGCTATCCTGCGCTGGGGAAAAGGGACTAAGGGATAAACAGTACGGGAAAGACAAAGAAGTGAGCGTGTGAAAATATTTACGCCTAAGATACTGCGTCCATAGCATTGGACGCAGTATCTCAGGCGTATCAAGTTCCACTGGGGATAGTCGAGTCATGGTGCCCATATACTGAAATCTTGCGAGTACTCTACGCAATATTGACCAGTTGGAATAATGATTCCGAGGTTCCATACATCAGGGAAAAAAAAAAACTATCTTTCATCTTCGTCGCTTTCCTGGTTACATTTTAAGTGCTCATATGACATCTTCTGTGCTCATCTTGTTTGTTGCGTTCGACACTGCACAAAACGAAACAAAAACAAGAAGAGAGAGAGAGAGAGAAAAGGAAGAAACGTGGGTGAGAACGAGTACGCAGGACATCTGACAATGAATGGCTGGCAGGCATACCTAAGCAACCAGTGAAACCACCAGTGACGACCGTGAGTCGCATATGCGGTCGCTGATCGAGGGTCCCCCATTATTCAACCCCCTCCCCTCCTCCAATTCACAACACAGGCACGCGAGGAGTATGAAGTATGTGGTTCGGCCCCGTGCCAATGCATTTGGGTAACGGGCAGGCTTCGATATGGCGACGATGTGCCACAGCCGACAACAGAAAGAGTAAGTGAGATCGAAATAAAAGAAAAACAAAAAAGAAGCGAAAGGGAGCCAGGACTAACAAAGCTGAGCGGAATGCCAAACGACTGCTGCCACACGGTGAGTACAGGGAGGCACGGGCCAAAGAAGGGCACGAGTTTGGGGTTGCGAGTGGAACGGGGGGAGGAGGGGGGGGGGGGGACAAGGAGTCTCTTGTAAAACGTGATTTGTCACTCGGCAGGCCGTCATTAATAACGCAGATATGAGTGCCGCTGAGGAGGAGAGTGAGCGAAGGAGCGAACGGAGGAACGTCCTTCTCATCCTCCTCGACGGACTTCACGGCAACGTCGGCTTGCGGACGTCGACGCCTTGTGACAGCGCGCGCCTGCGACGACGTGCCGGCAGTTATACTTCCCTCCATGGGACGGAAAAGCCTCCCTCCCCCCTTCCCCCTTCCCATAGAGTCGGTACTCTAGTCACGCTCGCCGAAAACAGGCGTGCGCGCGCGAGCACGGCATTGATCTGCGATACGTGTCGAACTTGCCTGGCGCACTCATGACAAGGCGACAGGAGAAAGAAGAACGATACGCGTAGCACTCGTACCGTTTATGCCCTATGCGTGGTGCGTGCCACGCGCGCGCGGCGTTCATTATCATTAACGCCGCCCCGCGACATACCGCAATCTACCGCCGGGGTCATTGTTTTTACCGAACACGTTCGGCGCGGAGATCGCGGCAGCTGCTCCTGTCAGGCTACGCGCGCCACGTATACGTTACGCTCGGAAATTGATTCGCGACTCGCCGGAGAGGCTCGTGACCTTTTGCTAAAAAGTTCATACTTGACTGGGTTGCATTATATACCCAAAACGAGATGGGAAACAGGCGACAGAGTGGCGCGACTTTGCAAACAAAATCTCATCCAGCCCTGTTCAGCTAAGGAGGATCCTGCCAGAGCTATACCCAGACTCTATTTGCAAAGTACGTAAAATAGAAAAGATCTCCCTAAGACGCAGACTATGGGGGCGTCACAATCAGCAGACTGCTCGAAAAGTCTTCCAGAGTGATGGCTGGAAACGCTGTCTCACCTTTGATCTCAAGGGCTAAACCAGGATCATCAAGCAGGCTGGGGAGGGTGCAGAAAGGCAGGGTCTTCTGTCCACCTGAGTCTTCAGACAGGGATCAGCAACTATTTGGACATGAAAATGAAGTTGTTGCACTCACTCAGATTAGATTGCATTCAATAAGGCATCACTCGTTCCTCGTCACAATGGCGGACCCACCTACACGCGACTGCAGCGAGAGTGAAGAACCAACTGTGAGGTGCACATCGGAGTTTGATATCGCAATCTCTTCCAGTGCCACCTTCTCCTGACAGAAGTGAATCGGCTGGACTTGAGATTGTCTTCGGTGGTAAAGGTTCCGGTGATGTGGCCATTCGCGTCTATGGTGAATAAATCAACGAAGGTGTTGCTGGCGAATTTTCGAAGTCAACACGTGCCCGCGGCAGCTTGCGTACTTGATGGACGCCTTCATGTATGCGCACGAGGAGCGTTTTCCCTCTTAACTCCTTTATTTATTTCTCTTTATAACAGGGCAGCAAGCCACACGTGCGTTAGAATGACTTCATGGCCTCTCCTCGCTTCTCTCTCTCTCCCTCGCGCGCTTGATGCATAGAAATTGACTTTCTTGTAGAGAAGAACGTTTCAGAAAGAGGGATAAAATCTGAAAGTAAAAGGGCGATATGGATGAGAGGATAGTTGGCAAAACTATAGTTATAAATATATTTATTCCATATATATTTATACATATTTATAACTATGTACATAAACTATATTCATAGAAAGGTCAAGGGTGAAAAATACCGGAGAAAAATGGAAAGATAAAGAGCAATAACAAAGAGGCAGTCATAATGAACAGTCGCGCAGAAGAGCGTTCTGTAACAACCACAAGCGTTTAGAGAGAACTGAGTAAGTTCAAGAAAGACGAGAGAGGGTTTCGCCGTCTTTCTCAGGCTGAGGAAGAACACCAAAACAAGCGAAGTAGGTTGACCGCTGCCTCCTGAGAAAGGCGTTGCGCGCGACTTCCTGAAGAGGAGAGAAGAAAGATGGAATCGGTTAAAAAAGAAACACGCACTGCTACAATCCACATAGAAAATTGAGGCTGAACACAGCAAACGATAATAGATTGCAAGAATTATCCTTATGCTGTCCCAGTTGATAGGAATTTCGATCGCGCGAGGGGCTTGTAAATGGGCTCTTGCTCCTTTCAAGCTCGCAATTTTTCCACGTACGGAGACGCCCCTGTTCTCCACGAAAGCATGCTCAGGTAGTGTGGACGGCGGGCCAATAACAACGCGGATCATCGGGCACATCACGGGAATTCGTCTGTTTATTACAACTATTTATTTTAAAATATAGTTACTTAAAATACAAAAAATGAAACATTTCAATAAAAAGAAAACAGACTTTGAATTCGCTTTGCTGTGTTCTAACATAAGAGGACTAACTTTAAGAGAAATAGTTTAACATTCCATCGGAGCATTTCAAGCAACAACGGGAAGTCCTCGCTGCTGGAAAATGTCGTGCATACAATGGCCCAGCATGCAATGCAAAACCGGTATAAGACTTTTTCTCCTTTTCTTTGAGACTGTAAGTTCCCATAGAGAGCAAACAACTCAATAAACATGACTATTCATCATGCGCAGATTAAGAAAACGCTCAAGAACAGAATGGCACTGGCTTTCATTTCGACCTATATATACGGTGCAACTTGACTGATTAGCGTGATCGCGCAATGTTGGGCGGAGACACTCGTTGTATTCGCTTAGTGGCACCGCCACTGAGTGCAACGAACGAGACAACACGCAATACAGCTGTCGCGTAAAAGCTGTCGCCTATTCTGATAGTGCAGAGTCGGCGAACAGTGCAAGACAGCCAGAACGGTTGTTTCGCCGAGTGAGCGCTACACGGGGTGACGAGATACGATCCAGGCGTGGTGGAGGAGGAAGCGCATTGCACGCCCTGGGCCCTACCCTCCTCTCCTTCTAATGGCCCGCCTAATAAATGAAGCGGGGGCAATCTTCTAATTTCATCTCCCCGTCTCCGTGGCATGATTCCTCCCGGTGGGCTAAGCGTCTAGGTCTAAGGAGCCGTGCTGTGTTTTAAATTGGTCGGCCCCGTATCTTTCTTCCTTTCTTTCTTTTCTTCTTCCTTTTCGTCTTTCTTTCTCTTTTCTTTCTTTTTTTCTTTTGCACGTTTTTGGAAGTGAATTCTTCCTTCGTTATCTCAGTAAAGGAAAGAAGCCTAGAATAGACAAATACAATTTCTTTAAGACTGCCTCGCCTGCTTGGTGTAAAAAATAATTTAAAAAAAAGTCTGGAAAGCACAGGGAACGTCATGTATACAGTGTACAGCTGTTTTTGGTGTTGGCCAGTCTTGTTCAGTCAATGACAGTCGCTGTCACTAGCGCAGCTGATAGGAGACAACACAGACAATGTAAGCACAAAGCCCTCACAGATATCTTATAGTGTTTACAGCTTCGCGAAAGTTTTTTGCCGGCGTCGCAAGGCCGAGCAGAGCATATTATCAGCGTCTTGTTGGAATAAAGTAGTGCAGGCTAAAAACCTATGTTGTCGTGCAAGAGAGTTTGTTCTGTAGTAGTTGCCGTCCGTACAGTATCTTTAACAGCATTTCTTTCAATACAGTCATCGTAGCCGATCGAGAATTTTTTTTTAAAGATACAAATTTCGTTGATCAGCACGCACTGCTGATCACAAGCTATCTTGTAGGCTATCTTGCAAATTAAGTTGCAGGCTATCTTATCTTGCAGGCTATCATTAATTAAGTTGCAGGCTATCTTGCAAATTAAGTTGCAAGATAGCCTGTGATGAAGCCGGCTATCCCAGCAGCTGTTCTTGAAACCGACTACCTCAGTGAGTGAGTGAGTCAGTGAGTGAGTTAGTGAGTTAGTGAGTGAGTGAATAATACTGTTGCCCCAAAACAACACCATTTAGGGGGCAATGAAAGTGTTCACTTAAAATACCGTATTAAATTGTGTTGATCTGTTGTATAAACGGCTCGCTATAACCGGTGAACACAAAACTATTTGACAACCTCCCCTCCCCTAACCCGGACAAGCGAGAAATGGACCGAGCGCTTCTCAGGCGCGAAAGAAAAAAAAAAACCTTCCTCGCGGCCAATGCCAAGAAAGAGAAGAATGGCGGCGATCACGCTGTAGTGGTGGCGCGAAAGTCGTCTGCGATGCGATGGTTATCGCGATAAAAATCTGGACTCCACCAGAAAGGCGGCTCGAATCGCACTTTTCACTTGGCGAAGGCGCAATACTTGCGCCAAAAAAGTCGAGAAAGATCTTGAAAGGCCACGAGACACGATTTTCTGGTAAATTGAGCGTCCCTCAGGATAGGGCCCTGTTCTGGATATATACTCAAACAGCGTACCGAGCCCTCCCGGAGTTGTGGACACTAGACAAGCGGACATCTGAAAGAAAAAGAAAACAAACACACGAAAGAAAAAAAAAGAAAAAGAAAAAGGGTACGTAGTGAGGAAAGGAACGATGCCGGGGCTCAAGGGAGAATAAGGCGGCGCATTCGAATGCTTGAAGAGTGTTTTAAAGCGGTGCACGGTCAATTTGGTTGTCCAGCGGACACACGCGACGCAGTCTGTACACTTTCGGCGCAAATTTCAAAGAAAAAGGGACAGACATAAAAAAAGAGGAGATCAGCTCTCGCAAAAACACGTTCTGATCGAGAAACCACTCAGGCAACGCGCGTTCGCGCGCTTCCATCGCCGAAAAAAGCTAAAACGTCCCGCCTTTAGCACTCTCCAAAGTAAAACAAAAAAATTGAGCAATATAAAAAAAACAAGAAAACAGAGACTGTTTGGAAAAAGGTATGCTTCTCCGGTGCGCCGATAGTTCAGCGCATTGCAGAAATATCCTGCCATCTACGAACAAAGTGAAACTCGTCTCACTCTATAAATAACATTCAGGTTGTCGATGGCAAATGTAGCCGCTTCTTTCTAAACAGCTCTTCCGTTTGTTTCTGCACCAAATACTCGATTTTCTCGCGCGTTTTATACAAAGGCTCTTAAGATACAGAGATGTCATTCTCATTCCGAGGCCCTTTATTGCAATCTTTGTCACTCTACATTGAGTGTTGCCACTGTGTTTGAGATCGTTTGAGCGACACTGCACAGAGGTCGTTATTATACCTAAACACACACACACACACACGCACGCACGCACACACACACACACACACACACACACACATACACACACACATACACACACACACACACACACACACACACACACACACACACATGCGCGCGCGCGTGCACAGAGAGATAGATAGATAGATAGATAGATAGATAGATAGATAGATAGATAGATAGATAGATAGATAGATAGATAGATAGATAGATAGATAGATAGATAGATAGATAGATAGATAGATAGATAGATAGATAGATAGACGTGCAAGGAGTCGTTCTCAAATTCCGAGACTCATTGCTGCTTTTTCTTCGGAAGTCGTAGGCAGATACGGCGTACACAACACTACATCGGCGAAACGTGAACGGCCCGGCGGCACTCACGGAAACTGCAACAATTTGCCGCAGTCGCGTTTGCCTCAACGACCGATTGACGCGGCGCCAAAAGTGGCGGCCGGCAGCGCCTTCGGTTCTTCTATTTCGGACGTCGCCGCGGCAGTCTATACCGTCGTTTATGGGGTCTTCATCGCGTTCTATGTCAGTATTTCTTTTCTTGTTTTTCTTAAACCTGTTTTTTTTTTTTTGCGCACTCAGCTCTCCTGTCTCTTCTTGTCAGTGTCGAAAGTGTTTCTCGTCGGTGCAGCATGCCGAAAAAAAAAGAAAGGAAAATAAGTGAAAAGTTCTTTGCAACGGTGGACAAATCGCCAAAGCTTGTTCGCGAAGGACCGGCGATCGCGCGGCGTTACCCAAAGGTTGACGTCGAATATAGGGCGTCGTATATTTCTTTTCCGAGAGTCGATGTGCCGCAAAATGTTAGCGCATTTGAAGCGGCACTGTCTCCGCTTTTCATTTACCGGACAATGACCGGAATGCGATGAACATCAGTAGGAATTTGCGAGAAGACGTACAGGGCGCCTGACAGGCATCGTTTGTTGTACGGTGTATAGACACTTCAATTTGACTTTCGGGTAAAATGAATTCGCTTTGACGCGATGGCATTGTTCACTTTGCTGGTTTGCTTGTTTGTCTGGTAAGTCTGGTTCGGGGAAGCGGTCGTTATAGTTTCAATGGCCATTGGGTGCCGCAGTGATTGTTTTGTCCGAGTTCAGATAATCTGATGTGCAGACTGTTAAAAAATGTGTTGCTTTCTTCACAAGTAAACCATGGTTGTCCTGTATATCACTACTTCTTTTTCTCTCTCCATTTCTCTCTATCTCTCTCTCCCCTTTTTTCAGTCTCTATAGAAGCACTAATGAACTTGTTGTTCCCGACGTTCTACTTTTATGTTTTCATACAAGCGGCCGACAAATGAGTTAAATAAATGAATAAATAAATACATCTGTTCAACTAGATAGTGTTTCTAAATATTCGTCATAATTTGTCATATTCTGTTCCGCCTATCAGCGAATGTGCCTTGACTTGTCCACACAGACAATCTTCACCACGTCATTAACCGTGTGATTCTGTTCCTCTTGTTGGTTCTGTACCTCTCCGCGGTGGTCTAGTGGCTAAGGCAATCGGCTGCTGACCCGCAGTTCGCGGGTTCAAATCCCGGCTGCGGTGGCTTCTGAGCCCCGTGTGCTCAGATTTGGGTGCAGTTTGAAGAACCCCAGGGGGTCGAAATTTCCGGAGCCCTCCCCTACAGCGTCTCTCATAATCATATGGTGGTTTTGGGACGTTAAACTGCACATATCAATCATCAAACCATCATGTTTGTTCTGTCTTTCTTTTCACCCTTTCATTCTTTCTTACAGTACTCACAGTACAGGGTAGCAAACCGAACTTTTCCATATATTTCCTGAAGATTGTTACGAGAACGTAGTTAGATTAGATAGATAGATAGATAGATAGATAGATAGATAGATAGATAGATAGATAGATAGATAGATAGATAGATAGATAGATAGATAGATAGATAGATAGATAGATAGATAGATAGATAGATAGATAGATAGATAGATAGATAGATAGATAGATAGATAGATAGATAGATAGCGAATAACACAGGGAAGTCACGAGCTTACTTGAGCATCGAAATGTAAGGAACATTGCCACGCTCACGAGTTTATCCAGCCATCTCAAAGGAAAGGAAGAAAAATAGAGAGCGATGGAGAGAGAGAAAAGGTTGAATGGGATTGCAGCTACATGATCAGCTCAAATTACCCGGCGCGTTGCGGAGCCGCAAAAGAAATAAAACGCCAGTGTTGCGACTACGGTGCACACCTTGTTCCGAGAATCAACGGAGCGAATCCAATCGCGCCCAAATGCGGCGAACAACAGCAGAGGCAGCAGCGGCCCGCCACGAAGAAGCAGCAGCGCTCGAGGAGTCATGCTCTTCGACTGAGTGCAATTCGATTTCACCGCGCCATGGTTCACGGTGTTTGGAGGCGTCATGCCATTGTTGACGAGCGGCGAAGCGTCCTTTCTCTGCGGTCATCTCCGTGACAACCGCGTCTTCCTGTAAAAGATACGGCGCCACATTGTGAGGTATATAGCGAAGCATACTTGAACGCGTGTAATAACTTTACCTCAGAAATTGTGTTTCAAAGGTAACAGGATTACGTAGCGACTTGCCTGCTCATCCGCGGTTATACTCATTTGTAATCGCGTCTTGCGTCAAGTAAGGGGTTTGCTGCAAAATCACGCCAAGTCGGTGCAACTACTGAAGTTATTTCTATAGTGAGGACAATTGGTGTAGCGAGGAAAGTGGGGTGATAGGAGGGTATTCTTCACCTCACCATGTGTGCGTGCATATATATATATATATATATATATATATATATATATATATATATATATATATATATATATATATATATATATATATATATATATATATATATATATATATATATATATACAGAAGCATGAGAATACGCAACGGTTGCTTGTAAAAGAATGAAAGGCTCTACCCAAGAATGACAGATGAGTCTGTTCAGACACTACAAAGTCATTCGTTTCAAAAGAGTTTCGAAATAAAAATTTGCAGGTGCTGGTATGCGCTCGTGCTGTGTCCTGTCGAGTGTTCGTACTTATTGGCGCTTGTTTCGTCAGGAACTTATACCAACATGCCCAACTGGTAGTCACTCTAAATACAAAGTCATGAACTCATCATTAGCCTGACTACGTCCACTGTAGCAGGGCAAAGGCCTCTTTCATATTCCGTCAATCAAACCGATCCCGTGCTTTCTGCTGCCACGTTATGCCCGCAAACATCTTAATATCATTAGCACGCCTAATTTTCTGTGTCCCCATTGCACGTTTGTCTTCTCTTAGAGTCTATTCAGTTACCGTTGATCCCCAGCGGTTTCCTGCCTACGCGCTACGTGTCCGGCACATGTCCACTGCTTCATTTCAACTGTGATATCCTTAACCCCCGTCATTACAATAGCAGTCCAATCACTACTCACTACTCACCAACATTGTCAGGGAAAAAAGACAACGTGTCTTTCAGAGAGAGAGAGAGAGAGATGCGGGGAAAGGCATGGAGGTTAACCAGAAGCACGTCCGGTTTCCTACCCTGCACTGGGGGAAGTAATAAAGAGGAAAAGCGATAAAAGAGAGGGAAGAAAGATACCCATAATCACGAGCACACTTGGAGGAGCACATGCAGTCTACAGGCGGTCGCTCAGATTTGTTGTGTTCAGGTACTGCAGTATCGCTGTAGTCGCCTTCTGCGCTATCGAAGCACACGTGCGAGGTCCTATAGAATCTTCTGCGCAGAAAATGGTCTGGAGTCCAGTTGCTTGAAAACCATCCGCAGCGGGCATGGCTGGGAGTCGTAGCGAGCGCAGCTGCACAGGACGTGTTCGATGGTCTGTTCAGCTCAGGAGGAGCCACGTGTAGAGGTGTTTGCCAAATCGATGTAAAACGAGTACGCATTTGTGAATGCAACCCCCAATCAAATGTGGCATAACAGTGTCACATCGGAGCGGGAAAGTTGAGATGGTAGCTTTAGCTCGATCGAGGATCAAATTAATGTAAGTGACGTACACCTTTCGAAGCTGGTAGACGACCGAAACGTGCGTGTATGATCTCGAGCTAGCTAAAAAGTTGTCGAGCCTTATCAGTCCTCGACAGAGGGATCGGAACCACACTGGTTCCTATGGGCTGAGCTGGCTGCATCGTCGGCTAGTTGATTTCCCGTAATATTGGTATGTCTGGGTAACCACTGCGATATAATATCATGTCCTCTTGCTAGAGCTTGATGGTGACAATGTCCTATTTTATGCACCAATTGCTCACGAGTCCTCTCAGGCATGGCAAACTGCAACCTTTTGAGTGCTGCCTTCAAATAGCAAAATATGACCCATTTGCCTGGATGCTCTTGAATGAGATATGGCAAAGCTGCTATTATAACAGCAAGCTCTGATGCCGTTGACGTAGTTGTATGCGATATTTCAAGTTTCATTGCCATTGCTGCAGCCGGAACTACAGCGGCACATGATAAGCTGCTGGACGAGACCGACCCATCAGTATATATCTGCCTTCTGTCCAGGCATGTCTCGTGTAATATAAGCAGTGTAACTTGCTTCGATGCTACTCTGGAGTGGTTGGTTTTCTTTCTGATACCCGGAATTTCTAGGCATACTTGTGACTGGTCGAAGCACCACAAGGGACATGCAATTCTCGTTTCTGGCATATATCCTTACGTAATGCCCCTTAGGTGCCTCTCTACGATGTCTGAAAACGTAGCACGTGATTTTTCGGATAGTAGAAGGGTCAATTGGTGGTCGGGGACACGGGAGGTATGTCGAATGTGCGCTCTTAGGCAGTCAGCAATGGTATACGTCCTGACCAAATTATCTTTGGCAAGCACAACTGTAGCATATCTAAAAGTGCATCGAGGCAGTCCTACGCAAATACGCAGTGCCTGACTCTCGAAATTATCCAGTGAACGAATATTAGAGTGCAAGCATTCGACAACGCCAGCAAGCTGTAGCATAATAGGCTCATAAATACGGGCCTGTAGAACTGTAGCATGGAGGACACAGAGATCCCCCATGATTTCCCGCTGATGAATTTCAATATATGCGCAATAGATGGCAGTCTCTTCTTCGAGTACGCGGAATGGGGGCTCCACGAACGGCTTCTGTCGATTATGATGCCCAGAAAACGATGCGTCCGCGTATAGTTGACAATCTGCCCACAATTGGTGTAGGCGGCGTATGACGTGATTGGTTTGCGTGTGAACGCTATCAATGCGCACTTCTCGGTTGATATAGGGAAGCCTTGTTTTTGAAGGTGAACTATTGTCGGAGTTGCTACCCGCTGTGTGTTTAAAAAAAATCGAGTAAACACAGGCGCTGATGGGCAGCACTGGCGTCGTTAGGGTACGCTACGCAAAATGTACGGTGAGAGCTTTACACAAGATCACAGTGGGAACTAATCAACGTACCCGGAGGAAAAAATATGGGGTGGAGATTGACTGAAAATTGCGCGATAAGAGCGGAATATTCCGGCGCATATGGTGTGGGAAAGTTCAAGTCTCTGCGCCTCGCTGGTGCCAGCCCAATAAATAACAGCTGATATTGTCTTTCCTTTGTCGCTTCGTCGCTATAAATCGCACGTCGACCACCTACCGACGCGATGCAGTTTGTGTCACTGTTGGAGTCTATGACTGCTGCTGCACGAGCTCAGCGGTAGGCATGGCTGCGCCAGCCCGCACGTCCCCAAACGGGCCTCCCGCAACGTTAGTTATCGGTGTTGAGTCCTCCTGCAGCCTCGTCAGTTTTATTTATCTATCTGTTTCAGTATATTTCAGACCTTTTCGGTCCAAGCAGCAGTGGTAGTACGTAATGGTTACAATTCTGTTGAAAGTGACAGCATAAAAACATCATTTCAATGCTGGATTGCATGTTAACAACAGTTTCAAAAATACAGTGTTTAGATCACATGCGAGCATAATACAAAAATGTAATACACTTATCAGAACAAAAAATACTGCTGATTTCTTGAGCAAAAGATTCTACCATTTCACAGTTCCCCACCGATGATGACAGACTGTTCCAGTATGCTATTGATGATGAAAAAAAAAGTTGCTATGAATGTCATCGTGATTTCAGGCAGCCGTATTGCCCTCTCAAGTTTTAATGCCCCCTCAAGTGTCCTTGCGAACTTTCAGTTATATAAACAAAATCTAAACGCATCAAAGAGAGAGGCAAAGATACAGCGAGAAATAAAAGTTAACCCAGGTGTATATATGAAGGCAAATCTGAGAAAACAGTGAAGCCATGGTCGTTCCTTCGCTGTCTTTTGTGTTTAGTTGTGATGCTCGGCGTTTTATGTCTATCGTTTGGTTTGACTGTGTGTTCTTCTGTGACACGTGGTGTTGTAGTTCCAGTTTAACGGTGGTTCTTGCATGTTTCACTGTTATGAACTTTGTTTCGTTGCACTTCCTTCTTAGAACCAAGGTGCTGGCGGCTTCCCTCCGGTTCCGCTTGGTGCTCCTCTTGCTCTCAGAGCTTGGAGTTTGCTCCTTGAGGTGGGCGCAGCTCTCATGTGAGCTCCCGCAGTAAAATGCCTCCCTCGGCATACTCTCCTCTCTGCCCATGGTACTCAGATAAAGCCACCGTGTACCATGTCACGTGGGAATGTCAAGCCACTACACTCTTAGCACTAATACAGAATCCAACAGCGGAGCGATGGGATGAGCTGCTGGCCAACGAGAACCTGGAAGATCAGCTCAGTCTGGTCGACCAAGCCCGCAGAGTGGCTGCTGCAAGCAAAGTCCCGGACAAGCTACAGGGCACCACATTCTGAAGTCTCGGAAAGTATTGTTGCTTGCGTGATCTTGATGCAAAAGGGTAGCTGCTCTGACAGTCTTCTCTCCTAGACACGTGACTTGACTCTGTTCCATAGAAGAATTGGCAGATTGGCTATTTGGCAATAGTAGTTCTTGAACGTCTTGAAATCTGCGCGAAAATGGACGTGTACTATACAAGGCGATAAAAGGACGCTGTGGTTTGCACTGTGGTTACTGTGGTTAGTTACGTCTTCTTTTGTCCATGTCATTATTGTGCTGTTTTAAATGAGTTCGAGAACTGGTATTCCTGCTTCACGCAGGACGACGATATGTCGACTTAAAACAGCTCCGCTGTTGTAAAAGTAAATGCAAGCGTACTAATTAAGCTTTGATTGGTTTCCGACCCAATACGCCAGCGGAGATGAAAATCGGGTGGAGGGAGGGATAAAAGAGGGAGAAAAAATGACTCTATATTACTCACAATGACCATACAGCGTTTATGAAGTTGCTCACTTAACCGTTTCATCTCCAAGTACTTACCGCTTTCCGGGCTTACAAGCTTAGAGGTTACAAGCTAAGCTAAGGGCAGATCATCAAGTTCATCTAAAGGCAATGTGAAAAGTCTGCCGTTGTTTATCGAAGCGAGGACAGTCGCTGGGAGATGATCGACGACTTCTTCACATTTTCGCTTAGTGCGCTCTAGCGAATAAGCGATTCCAAAGCGATGACAGTATAGACTGAGCAAGGAATGAATCTGCTTTCCTAATGTTTTATCTGGCCTGTATGAATACAAAAATGGTCTGGCATGAAAAAAAAAAAACCTTGGAGTACGTCATTGTGCCTAATTCTTCGCAGGGAATGTCATCTGTATCGGTCTGTTCGACGTAATGTCTCTGGAGCAGGTCATTCTTGGCTGTAATGTCCACTGGGGGAGGATTAGTAATTGTGGACTGAACGAGTGCGCTTACTTTCCGTTCAAGCCCTGAATCCGATGCACTAAATAGCGCTATATACGCACCAAGAGCGATCCTACGCATGTAAAAAAGAAAAAAAGAAAAAATGTACTAAATCGAAGATACGCCCTTTGTTACGACCAGAGTCGGGCACGTGTCGCACACAGCGAAGTCCGTCCATCCTCAAAGTCGGTATAATTTCTGTATGCGGAAATTCGTTCCTAAAGCGATGCGTGCACGGAACAAAAGCGGAGAGCTGCGGCTCAGAGATCGACCGTGCCTGTCTTATGCAAACGACTGTGCGAGAACAAAGGAGGAAAAAGAAAAGTAGTGGAAAGGGGACAGTGTTCGAAATCGGCACCGAAGCGGACGCGCCCCGCTTTTTGAATGTCGCCGTCATCAGCGTTGGTGTACGACTTGTTACACGAAAGAAACGAAGATCTCAGCTATGGATACAGGCACGTTCTCATTTTTTGAACGCTCGAACGAGGTTTATATTGACTCGGTTGAAGTCGGGTACGCTGCGTTGATATTGGAGAAAGAAAGAGGGAAAGAAAAGAAGGAAAATAAGGAAAGAAAAGAAGGAAAGAAAGGCAGATATGCGAAATGGGAACGAAGTTGTTTAAGTGAACTGTAGGGAGGATGTGCCTTTGCGTAGGCCGAAGTTGGGCAGATGTGAGTGTTGAAACATATATACATACATACATACATACATACATACATACATACATACATACATACATACATACATACATACATACATACATACATACATACGTACGTACGTACGTACGTACGTACGTACGTACATACATACATACATACATACATACATACATACATACATACATACATACATACATACATACATACATACATACATACATACATACATACATACATACATACATACACTCATGCATGCCTACATACATACATACATATATACATACTTAATTACTATCCCAAAGAGGGTACAACAAGTGTTTAACCAATTATCTGGTCAAGCGCCTTCGTTCTAACCACTTTCAGTCGGGCAGCTCTTTCAAAACGAGTTCTCTCTGGAGTGGCAATAATATGCTGGGGAAAGAAGCGTGGATTGCGGAACGATGCAGGCTTAGAGAGCTGACGCCACTTAGTCGGTGGGTTCAACCCTTACAATTGCGTTCAGTGTCGCAGTCTTACAACGTACGTGTACCGGACTGCATGTGTTACCGCTGCGTGTCTTGAGGAGAGTGAAGTCAAAGACCTACATATGAAGATTACCAAGGACGAGTCTGCCGGTGCTCGAACGTTAACCAAGAAAGGAGGCTGTTGCGCTCAGCTCAGTGTCCCATGGATGCGTGCACACGACAGTGGAAGAGTAACGCTATTTAAGACTTTCAGAAGGCTCCGGCGTGGGTTAAGTCTTTTGAAAGTCCTAATTAACACAATGAGACACACAACTATGTCAAAATGAAATATTTTGTGTTTACTGTCGCTGATACCGCAGTGGTTGCTACGGGGGTACGCTCACAACGACACTTGGGCTATGCAACATAACACAGTGTGAATGATATCCAAAGACATGTCCTAAAAGACCTGCCCTGATTTAATTATTGAGGATAGCTGGCCTGTCTACGAACGCCCTTGGCTGGGTGGTGCGGTTTCACACTTGTCTACGAATTCGCCACACGTTTCCATACAGCACTTTTTTTTTCACGTCTTTCTATTCCTCTTTCCTTTCCCTTAGCGTAGGGTAGCTGACTAGATTCCCTTCTGGTTAGCCCCATTACATTTGCATTCCCACTTCTTTCTCTAATATTAATTTACTTTGTTCCCAACGTCTAGATAGAAAAAACAAATAAATAGTACAATTCTACAACTGCGGTGGTCTACGGATGGTGCTTGGCTGCTGACAAGAAGGCTACAGGTGGTGCTAGCGGAGGCCGTATTTCGATAAAGGCGAAATTCTACATGCGCGTCGGCTTATTTATGCGCAAGGAAAAAAAAAAACGGGTGGTTTAAATTTCCGGAGCCTTTCACTACCGCGCCTCTCGTATCCAAAGCCCTGACAATTATTATCAGTTATTACCAACAATTGACAATTATTATAGCCCAAGATTTTAGCCTATCGACATCACTTTAATGGTGCTTCAGATTAATAAGAAGGTGAAAGGAATAGCTCTTTGTATAAATGTCGACTAAACTTAATGAAAAAAATTTACAAGCTAACTTTATTTATCTGAATTAGTGCGCCATTCATACCGTCCATCGCACCTCCACGTCTGGTTCGGGCGATGAAGAATCAAATTTGGAAGCAAAAAAAAAAATTTTAATTTCCATTCCCCTTCATCATTCCTCAAAATGATAACAGAATCGCTTAATCGTAATACAGTGCTGTGATCAAGAAGCCATGCGTATGCTGAGAAAGAAAAGAATAAAAAAATGAATGTCTAAAACTCGCACGTATTCTACTGAATGCCCTTAATTACGTAAGTACAATCATATTGCATGCAAGGCACCGTATAGGCACAGGCACACGCATTGGGAGGTGGGGCGGCCGCCCCCCTAGTCACTTAAGAGAGGGGGGCCAACACAGCCGCATACATTGACATCTGCACCTTCATCACTAAAACTAACTCTTTACAAAATGCTAGTACGTCCGAAATTAGAATACGCATGCGCCATCTGGGATCCTTCCAAACATACTCTAATCCTCGCCCTCGAATCGATTCAAAACCGCGCAGCTCGTTTTGTATTTTCTAACTACTCCCGCCATTCTAGCGTAACTGCAATGAAGATGTCGCTAAACTTGCCTGATCTGTCGTTGCGTCGTAAATGTTCTCGGCTTTCACTTTTTCACAAAATATTTCATCACAACCCCACTTTAAAAGAACAGCTTTTCACAAACCCCTCCTACATTTTATCCCGCTTGGATCATGGTTTAAAAGTTGGTGTGCCATCTAGTCGAACTAATCTTTATTATGACTCTTTCATTCCACGAACAAGCAGGGACTGGAACCACCTTCCCGCCGCCATCGCCTCCATCACAGATGTAAATAACTACAAGGTCATCACCCACCAAGAAGTGCTTTGAATGTATTGTTGCGCGTTTTAGTTATGAAACCCCACTCTTTTCTGTAATGCCCTCGGGCCCTGAAAGTAAATAAATGAAATGAAATTGGGAAAGGGGCGCTGCGACTTGAGGGGGGGCAAAGTTTGCCACATACATTGACTAAAGAGGGAAGAGAGCGCTGCGACGAAATCCCCCCCCTCCCCCTGAAGGGGTACCCTGCGGTCACTTATGACCATAGGTCAGCAAATATTGTGGATTTCACTGGGTCTCACTCATGAAAAATGCCCCTAGAGCTCTCTTAGACTCAAACTATCCACAATTTGCCTGATCTGGTGGACTCACCCAGACTCTTACAACACAGACACAAGAATTTTCTTCAACCGGCTTCACTCGGACTGAAGCTCACTAAAATATTACTCACTCGGACTCACTCGCTCTATCTGAATCTGAGTGAGTACACGTGAATTGACTCACGAGTCCGTCAAAGTCTAGAATAAGCTTTTTCGCCAACGGTGTCAATGATTTTTAACGTCAATACCTTCGAATATGAGTTACAAATGGTTGCAAACCAATAACACTATATTTTTAAAAGAAATGACAAAATAAGATATATTTCTTAGGAACTTCCATTAAAAATTTGGCAGGCGAGGAGAACGGTGCGTTCAAGTTTATACTCTCTACCTAAGTCACGCCTCTGATCAATAAATATGGAGACGGTGAATGAACAATGCTGCTTTAGAATACGTGTAAGTAGACGTGACTATAAACACGAATCTAGGTAAAAGCTACAAGCAATGCTGAAAATGAGTAGAGAGGACTATACGTCAGCAATAAAAAGTGGGAGCTCACTTAGACTTACTCAGCACATATATCTTGCGCTTTGGGCTGACTCGGGACTGAAGCTCACAAAAATATTACTCACCCGGGCCCACTTAAGCTCGGACTCACGGGTCAATCTGAGTCTTTGTGAGTTCGAGTTAGTAGACTCGTGAGTTAGTTCACCGACCTATGCAAGTGACAGCTGTATTTAGAAACCTCTCGTGCTTTCACGTACAGGAAGCTCGTCTGGACACCGTGTGCTCGTTCACTTCTTTCCTTTCCTCCTCTCTTTCTCATCTTTCTATTACCCTCTTCTATCGTCACAGTGTAGGACAGTCCACCGTATGTGTGTCTGGTTAGCCTCAGCTGTTACCCAAAGAGTATTAAAAAAAAAAGGCTCTGAAAGGCCACTCTTCCAGCTTTGACTTTGACTGTACTACGCGTTCCGCGCTGGTCTAAATGAATGAATGAATGAATGAATGAATGAATGAATGAATGAATGAATGAACTTTATTTAAAGTCTGGCAGTTTTCACCGGCCGAGTTGGGGGAAGAGGGTATTAACACTTTTTTCTTCTTACTCTCCGTCGATTATGATGGGCTGGCGCTTTTTTTTTAAACTAATATTTCTGGGCCGGCAAACGAGAGGACCCCATACGCACGTGTTACAGGTTTGTCTATAATTTAGCGTATCAAGAATGTCATTCCCCTGATAAAATAAATGAAGTCACATGGTCCATTACACGTTCGCCTGAGAGAACTCAAAGAGGAAAGTCATTTTTTTTTTCTTCTTGACTATCGACTGTATTGATACCCCCTCTTGAAGCAATGTGTACCCCACGATTTCCAGGGTCGGCCCGCCTGGACCAAGAGACAATGTCATGCGTTGATGTCACTCATGACGTCACGGTACGTGACAGCAGTAACGTTATTATCACGTTACAAATTTGGACACTCGTGACGTCGTGATGACGCGTATGGTGACATCATCGCATGACACGATGATTTTTTTGCGTCACTCGTGTTGACTCCGCCGACGCGTACGGACACTTTTCACGTTTCGTGAAACGTCTGAGGCTTTCCTCATTATAAGCGTAAATATACAAAAATATGTAGCCTGACACTCGCATATAAAGTATCTTTTTTTTTTTGCGCGCGTGCGAGAGAGAGAGATAAAGATGCAAGGAAAGGCAGGGAGGTTAACCAGACGCACATCCGGTTTGCTACCCTGCACTGGGGAAGGGATGAAGGGGGAGAAAAGAGTTAGCAGAGAGATAAGAGTTCGCGGAAACATCGGCGACCCGGTGGGGTCACCGGTCTGGCGCTGGATTTATAGTGTGCGTTCTGTATCTGTCCAGAAGCGAGTGCGTACGGCGACGCTTCTTCCTCGCCCTTTCCCTTTGTCTCAGAGCACTGGAATTCCTTCGGTATATGTTATATTATTATTATTATTATTATTATTATTATTATTATTATTATTATTATTATTATTATTATTATTATTATTTGCGTGCTCTGATACTGTAATACTGGAACGTCGATGTTGCTGGCGGGCAGCGAAATTATTTAGGGTTCGCGGAAGCAGCGGGAAGCAAAAAGGGCGAGAGTACAAAAAACACATCGGCCAGAGCTACAGCCGAGCCACGGCGGCGGTAAATTACGACGAGAGGCCGGCCCGTCGGTTGCAGGAGCTCGCGAAATACGAGGAAAACTAACGAGAGACGAAGCGAGAGAACGTTGACTGTACGCACAGGTCGCACATACAGGCCGCCTAGAATCGTGAAAAGACACAGAAAGGGTGAGAGGTCGCAGGGAGGCAGGAAGAGCAACAAATGCCGTGTTTTCCTTGCTACAGTTCCGCACCCTATATGTCGCATGCTTAAATAGCTTGTGAAGGGTTACAGCCAAAACGTTCCCGTCACCTCTTCAAGGCGGTCTTCGCTACAGCGACAAAACCGGTTGCAACGGCTGAATACATGGCAACACTTTCTACAAAACCCAACTTCACTTCATACACAACACCGGCTTAACGCTGCACATTTAATACACATACACGCACAAAAAAAAAATATTGAGACTTAAAGGCAAGTCTATACGTTGCAATAAAAAAAAAGCTTGTTAACATGGAACGTCGTGACAACGACCAAGAAGAAGGAGTGGGGTATATCTGTAGGAGCGCTATAGTGTGGTCTTATCGTTCCTTCATCGTCCCGTTAGCTGTAGAAATATCTCGCTGTTGTAGTTGATGACGTTGTCGTTGTGTTTGTTGTAGTTGTGGTCGTTTCTGTTGAATTTGAGGGGCTGCATCACCACCGTAACTGTCAGTAGAACACGTAGCTTCTTTATTTTTTCGCTGGCTGGAATTTTCAGTAGTCCTACTGTCTGTGAAAGGGAGTTTTGTATGGCGCCATATCACAGTGCTAACATCTCCTAATGAACATGCAATAAACAAACATGGGTGCGGTGGGGGGGGGGGGGAATGATTCAGTTGTGGCACAGTGATTAAAAATCACAACTAAAGACACGACGACCATCAAGTAAGATGTAAAAAACAAAAAAAATGTTGAAGAAAAGTACAAGATAAGATCAATCTTTACGCAATTACAGCGCAAATTACACTGAAAACTGAATACAGTCAATTAACTCTTTACTAGTCTGAACGCAAAACAACCAGCTAAAATACAGAAGTCTTGTACGTACACAGCGTATTGGTGTGCGTTTATTGAACTTTATCTGCAGTCTCAAAAGCAAGTAAAAAATGTATTGATGGCAAAATTTTTGTCGACATGGTCTCATGAGATGCTAGGCCTACGGGACGGCTTTTTCTTCTCGCATAGTAAAGTACCTACAGACCTTTTTACTGTTTACAAACACAGACCCTTGATGACATCCGGTTCCGTCCACCGATGTGCCTGAATAGCATCGGTGGGCAAGAAGAGCGTTAGAATATAGCCCGCTGTTTTTCTACACTTCTCTCCTCATTTGGCAAAAGATATTCAAATAAATGTTCTTTTCAGGTACATAAAAGCTACAAGATGTTGTCTTGAATATTACGCACATTATTTTGATTTGAAAAACTAATAAAAGTATTTTCTTACCCTTGAAAAAACGTGAAATTGTTCATTCAGTTTCGACGTTACGAGCTGGTAAATTAGGGTACCGGAAGTTTTTTTGGGGCACAGCGCTTGCAATCTCGAAACCGTCTGTACTCGGCGACAACTTTTCTTGGTACTGAAGGGAAAGCTATACGGGCACAGAGCTTCCGTTCATGCAGCAATACGCGAAGTTGTCCGTTTTCGCGCGCGTCTCGTAACGCCGTGGAAAGAGACGGGGGGTGCACCGTCAGCGTTTTGTGTAGACGTCAACGCCACTTAGCGTTTGCGGTACACGTAAAAAGACGGGACTTTCTCGCGCGTTCAAAAACACGAAGTTACCCCGAATAAATGAAAAAAAAAATATACGAATATCTTAGCAGTGTGAACTGCGCCCTGTCTCAAATCGCTCCTCGTATAAAATAAGGAAGAGACGTTTGTATTTCACGTTGAAAATACGGGCGCTATTGCAAAACTACATTCACTGGGAGTAGGATGCACGTGATTTGGCTCTGTAGCCATCGCTCCAATGCCGAGAAACATTGCCGCCGAGTATAGTACTCTAATTTGTTAACAACGTTTTTTTAAACACTTTGATACGTAGCCACTAACGTATGGAATCGTAAATTTTAGTCGCCATGACCTCATCAGGTGTGAGGCCCGTGGGACGGCTTTATGCTCTCTCATAACAGAGTATTAAGTACCCAAAATTGTTAACTACTTTTTCTAAACACGCACGAAATTCTCGTGTAGCCACAGGTGTTATAAGATGGCTAGATAAATAATTTGAGATTGTAATTAAATTATTCAACTTTTAAAAATAATAAATTTCAGTGTTTGTGTTCTACGAGAGAATCGAAATTCTTTGTCGAGGAACCCGTCGCAGCTTTGAGACATAGTGAAAGCGGCCTCTAGTAAATATTGTGACGCGATGAAATTTAACCAAATTGAATGGTGAAACCGAAACCGTAGCAGTGTTGAGCGCAACAACCAGATGACAAGAATGGCGCGGCGGTTGATGACGGCGATTACGGAGATGTAGTTCCTCCGTGTTGGATAACGTATGTGTGTCATGCGTGCTATAATTGCAGGATGTAGCACGCCGAAGCAGGCAAGGAGGTCAGTTGATTGTTGATTTAACGAAGCTTACTAATTCAGGACGTCTCAAAAGAGCATGGCAGCAGCCCTTCAGTGCGTTTTGGTTTTTGGTTTCGCCGTTGAAATCGGTTCAATTTTATTACATTGGCGGCAGCGCTTGGGTCCACTTTTTTTTAAATATTAAGCTTAAATTGGTTGTCGCGTGATGTATTTAAATTTTCGCATGTGACATAACCGCCTAATTCTACGAACCATAAACAGAAAATTTAACTGTACTTATTACTGTCCCAAGTGATGACGATAGCCATCTTAAGATGCCTGTGGCTACAGAAAAAGCAATTGTGAAGGCATGGAGCATCCTCCTGAATGTTGAGTATTTTGGACACTTTTCTTGAAACAACCGTTATACTGTACTGTGTGTGACAGAAATCTTGATAGATACTCCGCTACGATTACCAGAAGATCTTTCTGTTCAGCCTACATTCTTCAAGATATGTATAGTTGCCGTCTAAGAGCCGATTATAAAGCTAACTCTTTCTTTACACAACAACCGGGAGACTACAGGCTCGAGTAATTCTGCAAGTTGATGAGCAACGGCCAATACCCTCCACCACGTTCGCTGCCTGTCGAATAGCGTGATAAGAAGAGATTATTAGAGTGACAGTGAAAAAATTGATTACTCATGTACATACACGAGAGGAGGCATGTGTAAATAACGAGAAGGCGGGAGAGGAGGAGGAGCATTGAAGAAAGTCAGTGTGGTTAATCGGGACTGAGCCTAGTGGACTAATTTCCACTTTAGAACGGGGACGGTAAGGAAAAGTTCGAGAGGAGGAGAAGAACGCCACTGTTGGCACTGATATGACAACTTTTCCGTGCTTCACACCACAGGTCATGAATCAGTCCGTTATCATGGGGACATCAAAGCAGCGCTTTCGTCCGCTTTCGGAACTGTGACGCGCAGTCACATGGCCCTAAAATGTAACAATAATAGTAAATGTTGGTGTTTAACGTCTCAGAACCACCATACGATTCTGAGAGATGCCGTAGTGGAGGGCTCTGGAAACTTTGACCACCTGGGGTTCTTTAACGTGCACCCAAATCTGAGCACGTAGACCTACAACATTTCCGTTTCCATCAGAAATGAAGTCGCCGCAGCTGGGATTCGATCCCGCGACCTGCGGTTCAGCAGCTGAGTACATTAGCCACTAAACCAACGTGGCGGGTCAGCTCTGAAATATTGTCAACGATACATTCCCCGCGTTAGCTCATGCATAACCTCTGTACAAGTCCCGATCAACTTGCTTTAGTAATGTATAGAGAGAGAGAGAGAGAGAGAGAGAGAGAGAGAGAAATAAATGAAAGGAAGAGACAGGGAGGTTAATATATAGATTCAATTTCTAACTGAGTATGCTGATATTTACCGGGCTATCTTAATAAATTATACCCGTATTTAAACCGGTATTGGCCATTGTATCAGTCGTTTACTTCTCGTGTAGCTTGTAAACCGGAAATTACGCCACGTAGAGGCCACCGTGGAGTGAAATGATTACCGCACAACACACACGTGCGCGATAGGTGAGGGAGAAAAGGTCAAACGGGAGAACTGTCCAGAGAATCAGCGCGAAAGACTTTATGAGCATCGTTCTTTCACCCCCCCCCCCTCTCTCTCTCTCTTTATTATACACTGGGCCTTGGTTCATCGCATCTTTATTATTTTTCCTGCCTTGGCAAAGAAATGAGGGAATGAATGGCGGCCCAGTTATAAATCTCCGATGGGAAACGGGAAAACAATAACTTGCCTTGCTTTTGCTTGATTCGGCTCTATATAGGGGCATGGTGTTTTCTTCTACGAGTGTGGCAGCAGCGGCGTAACATCTGGAGTTGTACTCTGGTTCCCAGGTCTCTGGTTTCCTCTGTGAAGGAGATAAATACTGATTCACTACAGCACATTTGTTTTGCTTCGTTTCTATAGCGATCGGGTTAGGGACGTGGAATGGAATGTGTTTGTGTTCTACGGATACATTATTTCGGATAATCATGTGTAAGTGCGTAATGTCGGGCTTTACTTGTAAACAGCTGGGAACTAACGATTGTCTTCGCCAATGTTTTTTCTTGGTTCCAAAATTTCGTATTACTATACGAAACTATGAACAGGCACCACCAGAGCGCTGAACCAGTCATCACAAATCATTTCTATTTCTATGTACATTTTTAAATGCAGCTTGTATGCACGGAAGGATTACATCTCTTATAGTCGGTGTGAAGCTTGTAATAATGCGTTTTTGTATCAGCAATTTTTGCCCGGGCTGCTTTGTTGGAGCTGAATTAACTGTATACTGTTACAACGAATATCGGATGTAATGAACCAACTTACGGTTTCGATGCGGTTGCGATCATTGCGAGGCTCGACTATATACAATCAAAGTAATCTGCCAAACTTAGGCCTCTATTTGTTTTTTCACTTCGGTGAGTCTATAGGGCAGGTAATGCTCGTAAGCGTCTTTCGTAAACAGATTAACGTAGGCAACTGCCAAAGGCACGCTGAAGTGACCACTTGTCTGAGGAAATCGTTCTAGAGCACACATTTGGTCCGACACGATAGAAAATGAGTGTCTGCCTACTGTTACCGGAATGTCTGCGAGGCTTTCAGCTGTTCGATAACTGCTAGCGATCGCTTTCACTGTTTATCCGCTTAGTGACAGAAAATGAGCTCACCGGATGCCATTATTGGCATCCAATCTACGATTGCTGTTGGTGTTATAATATATCGAGCATGCACGTATGCAGAGCCACGACAGCTAGCGCGCATATGCGACTGTACCACGCAGTCGTCACGAAACCGCGTCGTCGACGAGAGACTTCGACAATGCGTATACGGGCAGGACGCTTAATCGTGTGCGAGTCGGAGTGCAGCGAATGCGCATCGTCATTAGGCAGGGCCGGAAAACAACGCCCATAGTGCCGGCTTTGGAAGGATCTCCACGTGTAGGCTCGTATAGGTAGAATCACAATGGCCTATAGAATGATTCTCTGTTCACTCTCGTGTTCAGTTATCAACGTTTACTACCGGCGACACTGCGGGATCGAGCTGTACTTGCAGGAACACGTTGAAGCTCGCACGCAGTCTCATCGTACAGCCTCGCGCGCTTCGTATTAACATTCATAACACGTAAAGGCAGCACGCCCCATCTCATTAGCTGCTCCCGGTCGAAGACCTAATGTGTGAAGCAATTAGGGCCGGATCATTCATCGTGTTCGGGCCCTCCGCTCATGGCGGCCGCTTCATTGGACGCGCTAATATACGCCACGGAGCCGTCCCCGGTAGCGGCAGCGGACGATCACTGATAGCTTTCGCTGACAAAAGTGCTCCCGGCTAGGAAGCCATGCATCATAAACAAGCACACGCCATGCCGTCGACGGCGCTGGTGCCACCGCGGGAGTCAAGCTCTCAGAGCACGCGAAGCGCATCGTGTTTGTAGTTGCGTGCAACGCGGCCGATCCGACTGTGAAGTTGCCGATCAAAGGCGCAACCGAAGTGGTTCGCTTGACAAGCTGTATGCTTAATTTCACTGCGATGTGCGCTGACGATGATGGGGGCCTCGCGACAGTGTGTCGTTCGGATGTCTTCGATTGCACGCTTTGGCGAATCTCCAGGTCGTCCTATGTAGTTGGCGGCGTCAGAGAAAATTAGGCGTGGATGGTTCACTTTCATGGAGCATGTTATAGCCGAGCTAAAGCGAATCGTATCTGATTTTGATCTGATTTCGCACTGAGATCTTCCAATCCCAGAGATTACATAATCTTGAAAGCGACGACAGCAAGTGAGGTCGCAAATTGCTGCCGGCTATTGGACTCACTGTTGCTCACTGTTGCGCGTTGCTGAAAAAACAAAGCTTGTATCGAAGTCGCTGCTTTACATTAATTGCCAAAACGTTTATAAGTAATCAGTCTTTTCTTTGCTTTTGTTTTTTAAGTGAATACGAGAATGACACCCCCTTTGACAAAATATAGGTTTTGAATAAGACCAACTCGACACTATTTGAATGAATCAGGTGTTTAGCACATGTAAGAAAACTGAGCAGGCAGAAATAAAAAAATGAGGAAGGTAGACAAAAAAGGGGGGGAGATGAGTGGTTACCTGGCTTCCACTGAAATAAATATTGCACATCGGCCGATTATGTGTAACAGCACACGTGCTTTTCACAATCAATTCAACTTTCGGAACAGTGGAACAAAGTGCGCATCGCAAACGTTCCAACGACCTTCATCACAAAGTCATGCAAATACATGAAACTGCGTGTAACTGAAATTCTTACCTAACCTCCAAAACTTCGCGAGATATGTTAGTCGTGAGTGCATTCGCCTTATTTCACCTCGTAAGAGGCGGGATAGGTGGCAGTGAAACACCAGCTCGTTATTAGTCCCGTCAGAAGCCGCCGCCGAGCGAGTTAGCCGTGGTTTATTGCCCGAACAAAGCTACAACACATCGAGATTGGCTCTCTAATAAGCCAGCTCTACGTGCAAAATTCTGTTGCCTTATACATACCAGCCGACAGAGAAACCAAAAGAAAATATAAATGTGCAATCCTTCTTCGTTGAGTACTTACTGCGAAGAAAACACTGTACGCAATCGGTGCTCAGCTGGATACCGAGGAGATGTAACAGGTGGCACAAAACACTGCGTACCTCGTGGTCTGTATCGCGCATACAGTGACGCCGTCGAACTTTCCTTTGATCAGCTTCGGGCCAATGAGCACTATACCCGACTTAATGTTCAACCGCTCAGTACACGCGCAGCTCAGCAGGTGTCGGACGCCCGGGCGATTTGGGTGACTTCACTTGGGTGGGCAAAGGATTTTTCATCTCTACGTTAACGTTATGGTAGCCGGGAGTTTCTTCATCCATTTGCTCATAATCTACGCCACCCTGGAAGATGTCGCCCCAGAACCACTTGGCTTCCGGCTGCGCCGAGCAATTAAACCGGTAGCTATATCACACAGATCCGTGCTTTTTGGCGTAAACTATATAACACGATTGGCGCCGCGCCTTTACCGGAACGCACCGATTCCGTCGCTGACGCACTGCACGCGTGAGCTGTGCGCAGAAATCATCGATCCCAGTTGCTTCGATCAGAAAATGTCAAGAACCGTGTCCCGCTGAGATGAAAACTGGCTGGGTGTCCCGTCCTGCTCATCCTCTATTGTGTAGTTTTTTTTTAAAATGCTCGTGCACTCAACTACGAGGTGAAAGTAAATTGGTCTATATACCAGGATCACGTGACCACGCGTCCAGTGTGTATGCACACGTCCGGCCACTCACCCCGTATGCACGGAGGCCGATGCGCCGCGATGTTGGTGTTTATGAGACCTGGCCTCCGGCGCCGGCACTTCGGGGCCCCCGGTAATGTTGTACGCAATCAATTTTCATGTTTTTCTTCGTTCCCGGCGCGATCATCTCTCGGCGAGTGGGAGGTCCATCTAGTTGGTGCCTAAAGCTTTCCGCCAAACTCAAAAAAGTAATTTTACGCGACGTTGTTGGTCTAGCGTTGTTCGAACGCTCCTTTTGACAGCAAAGGTATGTTAAAGGCGTGATATGCGTTTATTCTTATCTCTTTCTCTCTGAGAACAATCTTGCGCTTCGACAATCAAACCATCGCGAAGTCGGACCCATGTGACTGCATGCTCGGGTTATCTGTGCAAGCTCAAAACCCATTATGGAATCGTTAATATTAATAGGGACCGGTGATGTGCGACGGGTGAATGCGAGTTCTGGCGGTAGGGCAGTCTCTGATTCTGTGTTAAGGTATACAGCTTGGTATTGGCCATGAGATCAATAAGCGGCCTTACGCCGGTTACTGGAGTCTAGAGGCCAAAAGGTATACAAAGTTCGCTTCCGTCCCGCTCTTTTTCTCTCTTTCCCTTTCTCTTTCTGTTTAAAAAAAGATTATACCCATTCCTAGCGCATGTGTGTCGTAATTAGAAAACGAGTTATCTGTGTGTGCCGTCACAATGTCCCATTAGCCTGTGGTGTTGCTATATAGGGGGTGGTTTTGGTAGTTTGATGCTCCCTCCTCACGGAATTTTCAAAGTTTTTGTGCGTATATGTGCGCGAAGTCATACAAAAAACACGCGCATTAACATACCTAAAAGTAAACAAGACTGCCCTTCCACCGCCCTCGACCCATCCCTCGAAGAAAACTCTTACTATGCCCTTGCACAGTTATCGAACATCAACTCTGCCAGATGGGAGGCGGCAATCCGCAGCTCGAGCGTCCTTGGCAGATCAGCTCTGGGCTGTCCACCAAGCCCGCGAGGCGGCTGAGGAGATCGGCATCTCATCCCCACGTGGGAGCGGCCCGCAACACAGTGATCTGTGTTTTCGAGGACCAAAGAAATGTTCATCCAATCCAATGCCCTTGCAGTTAGCTTTATTATAGAGCAGTAAACCCGAGCGTTGAAAAGGTCCTTTTACTTTTTAATTTAGCTTTGGTTTTTTTTGAGACAGTGCATAAAGATAATTACGAGGCGTTGAAAAATTTTATGACATCACGCCGTCCAAATGGTAGGGTGCTATTGCAAGCTCCGGACTTGAACAACAGCTAAGGGCAGTCCACTGGGCCTGCCATGCAGCAGAGAGACTTGGTCTTTCTGTCCCGACGTGGGAGGGGCCCGCAACGTTCTAAAGCACATTCCGAAGGACCAAATAAAAATCATCCATCCATTCATCCATTTGACAGTGGCAGTACCACTCCTCAAACATACTTTATAACGACAGATGGCTGACTGTTAAGTAAGTTTATAGACGAATTTTCTAAAATACCAATAAATGGCTCCAACACTTCTGGAAAGAGTTGTTTATATCAGATCTTCTGGAAAATAGCGTGATTGTTAAGACACTGCGTGTTCGAGCTGGCAGGAAAAATAAAAGTACTACAGTACCTTATTTATACGAACACACGTGACGAGCTAGTACAGACATCGCGCTTGTTGTCACGTCTGCATGTATACTTGGTTCCCAGCTTCGAGCTCTATTTGCCAACCACCTGTCAACCCGATACCCTTATAGCTTCTTCTTACGTCTATTTACTTTGTAATTCTCAACTATATCGCTTCCTCTCTTGCATTTTGTTTAAATAAAAAAGTAAAGCGCACATTACTTAACCTTCACGCGCTTGCTGGTTGTTTGCGGTAGCAGCAACAACATCTTCCAGCACAGCATCTCTTCCTGCTTCCGGGAACGTGAATGCTTCCCATAATGAGCTTCACGAAAGGTGGTCCCGATAATTCCTTCCTCACACCTTCCAGGACAATTAAAACCCACTTATTCATCTTGTCTTCTTGTTTTAGTGGGTGGGTTTGTATACGTTTCCCACCCATTTTCTTCTTTGACGTTGTACGGCCATCGCGGTCAACGCCACCTTTTCCACGTTTACTTTCATTCTTTTTAGTCTCTAGTGGTTCCAGTCATGTCCTGATTGCATCCCGCATGTTTCAATACACTGCCTCATCGACGAGACAATGTTTTCGTTATATTTGTATACATGCCTCGCAGTATTCTTTCTCATTTTAGACGATAGCTATCTACTCATATGTGCAGCGCAGGCTGTGTACGAGCCCATCAAAATTGCAATGCTATATTCGCGTAAAACACCGCTGAGGACTACAGAAAGAAAGAGAACGAGTTGGGGTGTGTATAGCGAGCGGCCAAACAAGTAAGGTGTAAGCCATTGCAAGCGATGCCGCGGGTGTCGTTGGGCTCTGTCGTTTAGGGCGTTGGTGGTTAATTAACTCCGCGAGAGCAGTTGGCCCCGCTGACTTCTTAATACTCTTCGTCATCTTCCCTCTCTCTTCCCGTTCCTTTGCCTGCTCCCAGGCTCAATCTTCTTCGCACTTCAGGCGGTCCTCACGCTTCTGTATTCTTCCTCATCCGCCTCTTCCTCTGTAAAAGGGGTCTAAAATACGAGGACCTTTTGCTAGCGCGCCAACCCGCACTTTTTTGAGCATGCCTCTTTCAGCCATTCATTGGCTCAACGTACCGCTTTAGGCCGATATACCGGGTGCTTCAAAAAATGTGTCCAAAGCTCTAAACAACCTGTAAAATGCGATACTCGTTCGATGACCTCACAATTGTTTTTTTTTTCTGTTGCGGTAGACATCTCAAACTTTCTAAAGACATAACTTGCGACAGCAACTAAGAAAGATCAATAATTAACCTCTTAAATAATGCATTTCGGCAATTTTTTTTTCATTGTGAAAATCGAAGTACTTCGTGCGAAGAGCCCTTAGCAGATTTGAGATTTTGAAAAGGTGGCGTGTATTACTTATTGTGGCGCTATCAAATTCAGTCAATTTCGATGGTGGCACCAAAACCAAAGCGCCGATGAGTGCAACAAACAAACGACCACAATGACGTGGCTGTTTAAGACAATCATTACTGATGTGTCTTTCGACCGCGCTTGTTTGCGTATGCGCGCCATGCGTCTTACAATTGCAAACGGAGTCCGCAAACCCAAACCACGAAGTCGGTTCATGCTTGATACAATGACGATCACTCATTACGTACGTCTCAGATGAATATGTCAGTTGCGCTCTTCTGTTCCAGTTTCGGTTAGGCTGAATTTCGTTATTTCATGAATATTACTATACACGGCACTTTCGAAATCTCAAAGCTGCAAGGCTTATTTCTCGTGAAGGAGTTCAATTTTTCCATTTCGTATAACCACCCAAGTCCACTAATGAAACAATTAATTTATTTGACTTCTTTAATTATTGACCCAAACGATGTCATTGCCCATCTTAGAATGCCCGAGGCAACGGAAGAAGCAATTTGGAAGGCATCGCATCAGTGTCGCATTTTTCTGACTTTTCAAAATTTTAGACGAATCTCTATCTGTGTACCAGCGGCATATACCCACCCGTGGCTATGTGCCACGGTCTGGCGGGAAGTGTTTGACGACGTACGCGACGGGATTATGGCAATATTTATGTCTTCACCAGCGCGTCATATTTGTCAAACTATCTTACCCTTCCATGCTAATTTTTGTTCACGCAAAGTTAAGGGGGTGACCACGAGAGCACCCAAACGTAAGAGGCTAGATAGATAGATAGATAGATAGATAGATAGATAGATAGATAGATAGATAGATAGATAGATAGATAGATAGATAGATAGATAGATAGATAGATAGACAGACAGACAGACAGACAGACAGACAGACAGACAGACAGACAGATAGATAGATAGATAGATAGATAGATAGATAGATAGATAGATAGATAGATAGATAGATAGATAGATAGATAGATAGATAGATAGATAGATAGATAGATAGATAGATAGATAGATAGATAGATAGATAGATAGATAGATAGATAGATAGATAGATAGATAGATGCTCTCAAAGTCGCCAAAGTTCGCTAAGAAATGCTTAGCATTCAAAAACCCTCGGGAGCGCTTAACGAAGGGCTTCTCACGCCTGCTACGACCGCCTCGTGTGCTTTCGCCGCACACACTGCGACTGCACTCGAGGGCGCGTTTTCGATGTACACGTGACCTTTGTGCCGATGTATGACCACGTGAGACGAATGTATGCATATCTGGAGCCCTTGGCTACTAAGAAACGGTTGTGAGCAGAGCTTGTCCTCATCTTCTTACTTGCGTTTGTTGTTTCATTCTTTGGGCTGATAATATGTCTCAGCTGAATATACCTGATAAACCGGCTCAACAATGAATTATTTCGGAATATATTTCTTGCACAATGAGCCCTCTTTCTTTGTATGTGCCGCCAGCTTTCATCTCTTACCAAGTTTCTTACAGTACTTGGGAGTATACATTTAAGCAAGTATAGTGTTCTATATCACCGTTTTCCTTGCGATTTGTGCACAAGGGCGTCGCGGAGAGTCTGATCTTGTGGAGCCATGCTGGTGTACGCGCTGATCCCGTTCGGATGCAATGAAGCAAGCAAACCTCTTTCCTCGATAGGCCTCGTGTCACACGTGGCTGGTGAGGCGTCAGCCATAACGAGTGAAAATGCTTATTGACAGCTTCTCGTGATCAGAATCAATTTCTTAATTTTAAATGCAAAGCAGTTCTTAGCGAACTTCGGCGACTTTGAGCGTATCTATCTATCTATCTATCTATCTATCTATCTATCTATCTATCTATCTATCTATCTATCTATCTATCTATCTATCTATCTATCTATCTATCTATCTATCTATCTATCTATCTATCTATCTATCTATCTATCTATCTATCTATCTATCTATCTATCTATCTATCTATCTAGCCGCCTACGACTTTTAGCTCTCCGGAGCGTCTCGATAATTATATCAATACCAAAATCTGTATGACATCACATGACTGTATGACGAACATAATCAACTAGTCATAACATGAGAATCATCAAATCTAGGTCATGAATGTTATGATCTACATTTCATGTTCTTGCTGCTCTTGCAGTGACTTCGTTCACATGACATTTTGGAAAAACTGGTATGGTATGACGTGACTGCATGGCGAATATAAATTACAGATACTAACGTGGAGATAATCACATGCATGTCATAATTTTCATGCTGTTGCTAGCCATAACTACGCGCCACGCTCATGGTGGGTTCGCGATCGTTTCGCTAGTTTCTTATATACCAAACTTGGCATTACGGCACGTGAATAGATGAAGAAGGTACATGACTGATGCAAACATGCTAATCATGAGAGGCGTGTCATGTAAGACTAAATGCCGCGCTCATGATGCGCTCACAGCCGTTTCGCTAGCTTTATATACACCAATTTAATGGTTACGTGACGTGAATATCTAAATGCCGAAGGTACATAACTTGTGAAAACATGTTAATAACGACATGAGTGTCATGTAAGAACATCACAACATACCACGCTCATGATGCGCTCACGGCCCTTTCGCTAGCTTCACATATACCAAATTTGGTATTACGTGACGTGAATGGACGACGAAGGTGAATGACACGTCGAAGCATGTTAATCATGGTATACGTGTCATGTAACACATGATTACATGCTACTCTAACAGTGTGCTCGCGGCTGTCTCGCTAGCTCCACATATAATAAATTAGGTATCAGGTGACGTGAATAGACGACGAAGGTAAATGACACGTCCAGGCATGATAATCATTACATGCGTGTGATGCAAAACATGGCTACATGCTATGCTCATAGCGTGCTCACGGCCGTTTCGCTAGCTACACATATCGCGTCACGTGATACAAAATTTGGTATCACGTGACGTGAATAGACAACGAAGGTAAATGACACATACAAACATGATAATCATGGCATGGCCGTCATGTGGGGCATTATTTAAGTCCGCCTCGTAACGTTGTGCTGATTTTAAAGTGATATATAAACCTTCCTCATTCGTGCTTCGCATATCATTAATTCACACAGAACGTGGGATCTGCCTTTTTTTTTTTTTTTGCTGCCGCATGGTTTCATCAAGCGTGAGAGGCCCATGGGATGGCTTTATTGTCCATAGTAGAGTACCTCGTACTCTAAATTGTTATCTACTTCTGCTTAAAACACAGTGGCTGCTGGTGACCACCAGCCCGGGCGCGGCCCCAGCGTAATATTTATTGATGCGGCCTCTTCATATGTGAGGTTCAAAGGATGGTTTTTAGCTCTCCCGTAGTAGATTACCGATTACTCTAAATCGCTAACTACTTTTTTTGAACACGATACAGGGTCTACTCCTTCTTTGATTTAAAAAGGTTATACCATCAAGATGTTTTTTTTCTTTTGTTTGGGTCAGTCGAGCCTTCTTAAGTACACTGGCCCAAAACTGACGTGCGCGAGTGGCAACCTTTCCTATGTATCGTCGCCATATACACGACTGAATTAAGTTACAAAACATTCACAGCATATCCGTGGAGTGAATGGTGATGAGTGGAGTGAAGCGTCCATTTATTCGTTCATCCGTTCGTCCGTGCAGAGAGTCAGTGTGACCTTTCTGCCTTTTAACTATCATTCTCAATTGATTGATTAATTTGTGGGGTTTAACGTCCCAAAACACACCATATGATTATGAGAGACGCTGTAGTAAAAGGCTCCAGAAATCTCGATCACCTGGGATTCTTTAAAGTGCACCCAAATCTGAGCACACGGGCTTACAGCATTTTCGCCTCCATCGAAAATGCAGCCGCTGCAGCCGGGATTCAATCCCGCGATCTGCGGGTCCGCAGCCGAGTACCTTAGCCCCTAGACCACCGCGGCGGAGCAACTATCATTCTCGCATGGTTTTTCAAATATACGATGTTCAGAAAAGATATCTTTAATTGGCACAGTTTCTTGCCTCTGACATCAAAATAAAAGTAATAAAGTCGATGAGCACTTTGCAGAACATGACATACAAGAACATAGTTGGCCTTAGTCAACAACTCACATAAATGACTCAGACAATCAGTGTCAAAGTCATGTCCCTCGAAAATGAAGAAAAGAACAAAAGAAATCGAAGCATATCCACGTAGTTAATGAGCAGGAGTGGGGCGAAGCTTCGAAGGGTTTTATCGGCAAACCGTGAATCATCCGCTGGCCACGTCTATCTGTCCATCCGTCCGTCCATCTGTCCGTCCGTCCGTCCGTCCGTCCGTTCGTCCGTCCGTCCGTCCGTCCGTCCCCGTCCGTCCCCATCCGTCCATCCATCCGTCCATCCGTCCGTTCGTCCATCTGTCTGTCTGTCTGTCTGTCTGTCTGTCTGTCTGTCTGTCTGTCTGTCTGTCTGTCTGTCTGTCTGTCTGTCTGTCTGTCTGTCTGTCTGTCTGTCTGTCTGTCCATGCGTTCGTCCGACCGTCCGTCCGTCCGTCCTTCCGTCCGTCTGCCTGCCTGCCTGCCTGCCTGTCCATTTAGTCAACACTCCAAGTACCGCCATATCGCATATTCGCACCCTATATTCATCATATGCAAGTACCGCCATTCACCGTACATTCCAAGGACTAAATGAGAGGTGGCTGCTGCATACAGGAGACGCACGACCCACGCCTTAAGGAGCTTCGCCCCTAAAAACACATACATGAAGAGGGCGTGAAGCCCTGTTCACACTACTGTACTTTCGATTTTTTTTTATCTGAATTCCTCAACTCAGTGACACCAACAGCTCCAAATCTGGAAAATGCCAGCCCATCTCCACTTCCAGAAAAAAAAAAACTTGGCCCATTGTTAACGTAAGCTGGTTAAATTTTCATGAGCTAAACCCCGAGAAGACTTCTTTAACCATCGTGCTCTGTATCCTTGACCAAAGTAACATTATGAAAAGAAACTGGGGCGTGCGCGAGGGTAATAACCAAAATTTCAGAGCTCGTGCTTCATTATATCAAACTCTCTACTTTACTACTTTCTTTCTTGTTTTTTTTCTTTGCTTTTCATTCTCACGTCCACCCACGTCCGCAAAGCAGCAACTTTAGCTGCTACATTGCTAAGTACACAGAGACCGACGGCGTCCTTGCAATAATGCCTTTGCCTTGCCGGCAGTTCTCAGTGTGTAGCGAGCTCAAAAGCCGGAGCGAACCACGTCTCAAGCTCCGTCCAGCCGGTCTGTATATCTAATAATAACGGGTATCCGAGGTGCTCAGAACCGAAGAAAAAAAATAACGAGAAGAGAAAACCATAAATCAGGTCAGCCAAAGTACATTCGCCATGGCTCCTGCCCGAAGGCTGCTCTGACCCCATCGGGATCCGCAGCCAACTGCCACCGGTGCCCTAAGGTTATTTTTTGGCAACGTATCTCTTTATTTCCTCTTGATAGCCTCATAGTAAAGACCTTGTTTTCTCTTGTTCAGTCCGCTACCTCGTAATGTCCCGCTGGTACGCCGCGCGCGAGTTTTTTCACCGCTCTGTGCCGTGCCCCGCCTTGTAATTCCGGAGCGCAGGCTTGATAGGGTGCGTTTAGAATTCATCTAAATGCATGCAGCCGGCAGTAAGGGAGAAACACTGTGCGGCGTTGCCGTTAGGTACACTATTAGGGCCTTCTTCCTGTTCGTGAGCCTATTTGAAAGTCTTTTTTTCCTTCGGGTAGCTGGTTAGCGCGTTTAAGTGAAGTGAGTTCCGGAGCCCTCCACTACGGCGTCTCTCATAATCATATAGTGGTTTTGGGACGTTAAACCCCACATATCATCATCTAAGTGAAGTGAGTGATGCGGCTAACTAGAGAAAGCATGTGGTTTGATGAATTGGTGTAGCCAGAGAAAGCGAGGTCTAAATCTGCCCTTCCCCTGAAATGCGTATGTATAGACGCACACGTAAGACACGCGTGGTAACACGCAATAAATGCAACTAGCCAGCCTGCCGCACTCCCCCCCCCCCCCCGAAAAAAAAAATAAGGAAAGCAGTTTCGATGCTCCTGCTTCCATATAATTTCATCTTATCTGTAAATAAGCCTGTTCCTTCGTAAGAATGTGTTTCTGTGTCGTGCATTTTTATGCGTAAATTTTTACTCGCGATTCGATGTTCTTTGTACGGCCGTTATGAACCGGTAATTAACGAGTGCCATTAAAGTTTTAATCTGCCTGTCTTTCCTTTTTTTGTCTTCGCATGTTAAACTGAAGGTAATGAATACTAAATTAAAGTCTAACACAACTTCGACTGTCTTTTTATCATGGAAATTCAAATGGGTTTTAGCGCTTACGACGTCCTAAAACCTATGCAAAAGGTTCATTTTTAGCGGTTCCTACCATTTAAAGTGCGAAACCGTGACTAATGCTACCGATAGCTGCACTTATAAATACATGGTTGCAAAATGTCTGACAAACAGTTATTACAAGGTCAATAAAAATCGCGATGTTTTCTCTTCGTATTGCATGGCATTACATGAAGAAGCTGTATATGTGTGATCACTAAAGTTGGTTCGCGGACTTCCCTTGTACAATGTTTCTTCTATGCTTAAGTAAGGATTTTTCTAATGACGCTCACGACGAAAAACTGTTTTCACTAAAGGTGCTCCAGCGCAATATTGAGAAAGACTGTTCAAAGAACTCGGAAGAATATCGAAATATGAAGAATGCCGCTTCCTGCGATGCCAACAAGCGGGATATGCTCTTAAATTACGCTAAGTCATGTTTACGCGTGCACTCGCCGGAGTGTATATGCGCGTAGTCTGTATTTCGAGCTCTGCTGCGAGGCTACAATAAAGGCACCGCCATACCCTCCATATTACATACGTAGGCGTATGTTATGGGTAAATTAAGCCGTACTTGAAAGGAGAGCATGTGTTTTATGATGTTTAAGTACTAAGTATACATACAAGCGTAACCACCCATGCGCATTCTTTATTCCACCTGTAACTTAACAGCAATGCGACGACTTTGTTACACTGCAGCGCCATAACTAGCTGGGTAACCCGACCTCGTAAATTTGCCTCCAAGCACCAAGTCGACGCACACAAAAACGCGAACCGCTCGAGGAAAACGTGGCCACCGACAATTACGGGCTGCTGAGGCCTTTACATTCGCTTTACGGCGCATCGGTTGTTTCTTAAAACCGTCCGCTTTGCTGCGTTAGGTTTTCGCGCACAAAATAACCGACAGGTTCGATAGTCTGTTATCGTGACGCATCCGATCCGAAGCGGTGGTCAAACGTTGTTCGGCTCACCCACGTGCTTCGCTTAAAGCAAAACCGAAATAAAGGTAAGAGGACCGGACGAGGCCCGTTAACATTATAGGCCCTGGAAAGATGCGTCGGCTGGAGCGACGCTTTTTTTTTTTTTGCTATGGCCCGTTAACTCTCCCTCATTCTCAGCTCCGTAAATGCTACACGGGTGGGGGGAGGCCGGTTGCAGCGTACAATTTCTGTAATTTGGGGCGGGTCCCGCGTATATATACCCAGCCTAAGGTGTCGCATCCCTGTTCTTCCGCGTACGCGAAGTGCGCGTAAACTGCCGTCTAACGTTTCTCGAACGCGACGAAGAGTGAGGAAGAAGAAGAAGACATCATAGAGACAAACGGCTGACGCCATTAGCGCGCGCGACGCGACGCAACATGCCAAAGAGTCGATGGCCGAACACGCGTCTATTCCACACAACATGCACTTGCGCGCGGCGGCACCCGACAGCGGCCATAGAAAGAATAAAGCAATCAAGTATAAATTATGACTCCGGCGCTGGACCCCGCCTATGGGGTCTCTCCGGCAGTCAAGGTGTATACGCGGCAAAGGTGTACGGCGTGTATAGATGGCTACAAATGGTCGCACATAAGGAGCTCGCGCGCTGCCGCTCTTGCTGTTGCTCGGTGATGGCAACGCGGAAGATGGCGGGCACTTTGGCCGAGCGCCGTCGAATGGATTGTTGCGTGATTTATCGAACATTGGCGTCGAGGCGTTAGAAGCAAGGAGAAGGAGGTTAAAGAAAGAAGGAAAACGGAGACGGAAGAAGTACGCGTCTATAATGCGAGCCGCGACAGCGAGGGGCATCGGATGTAACGACACCAGGAACAGTGAAAGGCAGGGAAAAAAAAAAAAAACTTTATAAAAACGTACGACGTTCCGGCGATTCCTCCTTTCTTTTTTTTACCCTTTCCATTTCCCACCTCCCGAGTGTCCGTGGTGGCACTTCGAAACCGCGTGGTACGCGCTGTGTGAGCACTTAATTCCGAGCGCGTTTCAAATTGCTCTACAGCTGTACTACAGCGCCGGATGGGGTGGAATGGCATTGCGGCGGCGTGCGGCGAGATTCACAGCACCTACGTGCAGATCACGCATCCCTGCCTGGCTGCAAAGTTGCGCGGATTAAAAAAATAAGATACGACGCCCGAACACAAAGAAGATAAAAGGAAACTATGTAGTGCAGAACGCGCGTTTCACTACGGCTGCGCACGTGCGACGTTCGAGATTTACGAGTTCGGGTGCCGCATCGCGAATTCCGTGCGGGGACCCGCGTGGCTCACCAATTTGGCGATTCCTGTAAGGTGCGAACTCAGGCGAGTATGCGCACGTAGGCGGGTCGAGGAGGAGAGGACAGTGTCCCCCACTCCCACAGGGCGATGAAAGAGTGCAGAAAAGGATGCACGAAACGTTACTACGAGGGTACGGAGATAAGGCGAAGAACAACATAAGGTGGCTCGTCACAGACGGGTCAGGTGACGCCCTGCGAATTCGTTCCTACGCCAAGGGAGGCCCCGAGAGTCGGTGAGGTTGGCGCTGTTTTTATCTCTTTTTGTTTGGTTGGCTCTTTTGTTTATCTTTCCTCCACGCGCGACATGCGGACTCACGGGAGAACTGCGAGAGGTCTTCTTTTTCTCTCATCGCATGCACGTCCGAAAGGGTGCGAAGAAGACGTCTTTATAAATGTCTCCGCGGCGTGATGCGAATCTCGTCCCGTCCTGCTCGCGGCGGGAGACGCTATCGGGTGCCTCGTTGGCGATGGCGCGCGCTCCCGCGTCGTGCGTGAATCCCCCTGAACTCCCTCCCCCCCTTCCACCCGTGTCCTGACGAAACCCAGGCGTTGGCCTCCAAATCTGCCATCGCTGAAGCTGACTGGGAGGCTACAATCAAGGGACTACACCCGAAGGAGGTTGTGAGGAAGCGTTCGGATGGGAGGCGACGTCCCATAGGTAGAGTCGTTCACGCTACCGCGCCGCACCTTACCATGCGTTCGTCTAAGCAGCGGAATAAATGGCGATGGCAAATTTTTGACTGAGGAGTGTCTGGGCAAGCCGGTACCGATGCACTGCAAATCTCAGTTATGAAAACGGCTGCACGAAATGAGATCCTTGCTAAGGAACGAGCTTGTAGAGCATTTATCAGTGGCAGTCTTATATTACATGGCGCTGCTCTTAAGGGTCCTCGTTCCTGCATCAAGCGGCGTCACCGTTGCTGTCGCCTTTGCCGACATGTATGAGTAACCATGTGAACGAGTGCTTGGCACAGGAATTACCACGCAGCGGCAAGTACTGCCGTAGAATAGAATAGAACCTTGGACAGTAGAACCCACCCACGCTGGGTGATCATCGTGCACAGCAGATGCGAATGTCAAATGAAAACGAAGTACGTGCCGCCGGAATCGGGCAAACAAAGAAGAAAATGTACGTTGGTCAACGCAATTGAGTCACTGCTACAGAGGCTCGATATCACTAATGTGGACAACGACTTCGGCTTTCTACCACGGGAAACCCACTTAAGACAGAATGCTTGAGCCGATGAATTTCCCCGGTTGCAGACTTACAAACTCGGAACCATCGCCGCTAAGTGCTACGCCATAATTGAGCAGCTGCACTTCTTATCGGTGTCCGTGCTACGGTACGCCCCCTTACCATCAAGGACATGCACCACGATACGATTCTTCGGCATTCCTCTGTACTTTGCCTTTACGAAACCTGGATGGATCACGAACAACCCTTCGAAGTCGAAAGCCACCCGTACTGTTGTAGCACTCTTTCAGACAACCCTACAAAGTGGCGAGGGGGGCTACGTACTTGCGTACAAGTATGTATGTAGAAACCATAGAAATATTTGCTACCTCAGATGAAATTGGTGAACTATGAGCCGCAAAGTTGGACCATGGCTTGCTGGTAGCGGCTGTGTACTTCTCGCCCACCGCGCTTACTAAAGACGCCGTGCACTTCTTGCGCCTCGCATTAACTATGCATCGACCCACACCGATGTTGGCCGTGGGTGACTCAAATACGGACATAAATACAAACGAGACCTCCCTAACACTTATGCGTGGCAATATCCCGTACCTCTCCATCGTAACTCATCTGTCTGATGTGACCTCACGAAATACTTGCACAGACTTAGTCTTCGGACAACCAGGCGATGGTGCAGCAAGTCGAACATATCTCCTCGACTGAGGTACTCGGCTGCTGACCCGCAGGTCGCGGGTGCAAATCCCGGCTGCGGCGGCTGCATTTCCGATGGAGGCGGAAATGTTGTAGGCCCGTGTGCTCAGATTTAGGTGCACGTTAAAGAACCCCAGGTGGTTCGAATTCCCGGAGCCCTCCACTACGACGTCTCTCATAATCATATGGTGGTTTTGGGACGTTAAACACCACAAATCGAATCGAATCGAATCGAACATATCTCCTCTCACTTCGTCGACCAGAAGTATTCCTTCATTACAATAAAATACCGTTAGACATGTGTTCCCTTCAGAGGGAGAAGTGTGGAAAATAAATAGTGGTATGCAACTGTACCTGTCTCTCTCAAATAGCTTGTCTCAACTTATCGCAATATCAGTACACCTAAACAGCTGCATTCAGCGGCTATTATTGCTGCTGATCTCAGCAGTAACTATTACAGCTTCGTGCAGTAGCGACTAATATAATCACCAAAGCTGAATATAATAGTATCGAAAGGGGGTGTTAGCTTAGACTTTTTGTAGACTACGCTTCGGAAAAGTCTATATACGATTTGTATCTGCACTTTCTCTCTCATGACTTCAACTTATTTTGCGTGATAGAGCATGCTTATTGATTATTTAGTCCGTTGTTTGTGCAAGTATTGCGGTGACTGCCACTCCAGAGGCTGCCTGGGTGTATAATGACCTTTCATCTACGTCACAGCAGGATATCGGCTGGCCGGCGGCGAGGTCGACGGTAACTTTGTGAGTCAAACGTCCGCGCCCAGACTGCAGCTGGCGTGCTGAAGCGATGTGGTAATTCTTCGGGCACTGTTTTGAAACGCGTCTTTATTTACAGCGTAGGCACCGATTCGTGCCGGCCTTTTTGTTTCATATCTGCGTTTCTTCGCGTGATGGCTCGAGAGCGCCCACGTCTTTTCGGTGCGTGGGTCGCCGATGATCGGTGAAGACGAACAGCAAAGCTGTTCATCTGGAAACTCAGACAGCTGGGTTCTGTAGCTGTGCTCTAGTTTCTGGGTTCTCAGTTCGCAACGCTCTAAGGAGACACGTGAAAATGAATCGATTCGCATAAGGCGAAGAGAAAAATATGACGACCCACTGGTACTTCGAATTGTTGAGGAATTGGCAGAGTTTAAAAAATGATCATACCGTAAAGCGGTGGACGTAAGAAAAATAAAATACATTGACATGGTTCCTTATACACTCGCCAAATACGGCTCAAAGGCGAGAGCCATTTTCTCTGTCTTCTTTTTTTATCAGTATATTTTGTTGGTTCCCAGAAAGCTTCCACAACCTAGCATTGGTTTGCACTGATTTTCGGATGACAGGCACTGCCAGCAGTCTTGCAGTGCCCCGGGATCAATCAATCTTCGACCGAGAGATGATGTCGTGTTATGATGCGTCATGAAATAACAAGGCTTTGACGTCTTTGACGATTTAAATTAGATTGAAATGTCGAATAAAGTTTCGTTATCTTTGTTTACTGGCAGACAGCTGGAAAGCCACACCGACTCATTCGGGAAGTCCCGAGATTCGGCTCCGCAATGAGAAAAAGCAGACAATTGGTTTTGTACACGAAAACATTCGCCACAATGTCTGGTCGGTTTCATGTCCTGTACCGACGGCTGAATTATATACAAATACTAATTAATTTAAATACTTCCTACATTGTTTACTTATTTTGCTTTTATGAATATGTAAATTAAGACAAATGTTGAAATAATCAATAGGTTGAATTAATGTAGGTGATTAACCAGACGTATGTATTCAGTTGAAATCCGTTTCTTTTTGAAACATAGTAGCTTAGACTATGCCGGAAACGACGGATCGAAACACTTCATACAGGTGATAACTGTGCGTTTTTTTTTTGCTTTCAATCTAACAGACTGAATTATCGTTTCTAGTATCACTACTGACTCTAGAGCTGCTGAAGAAAGATCTAGCTCTTCAAGCTTTCATTGCCACTCCTGCGGGACACGAACCGACGGATGCTGAACACTTTATTGGCGATTGCAAAGCTTCTGTCCCGCGGTAGATTCGGTTATCTCCCGACTAAGAGGACATGTTTTCACACAAAAGAGGACAGAGTTGTGCAGCAAAGCGAGAATGAATTAAGTGACAATGCTCGTACAATGGATGGTCTCGGGCTGATTTACTTTCTTTCCGACAACGGTGCCTGTCGACAAGAAAACAGGTCCCTTATCTGTTGCTGTACCCCACAGATAAGACATGCGCATAGGGTAAGAGAGAGGGAGGGGGGGGGGCAATGACCATGGCGTGCTGCTGCTGAGCAAGAAGGGGCCACGGGTTTCCATTCCAGCCGAGGCCGCCGCATTTCAGAATCGTGGCGGGACGCTAGACCACTCGTATACCTTTAACAAATGAGTGCTCAAAAGTGAACCCAAATTCGCCACTATACCACGTGACCCTTTTGTGTGCGTTTGTGTGCTTATAGAGGGGAGTTTAATGTAATCAGTGGAAAAAGAAGTCCTTTTGACAGAACGTCATGTCCAAGGAGAGCATCGAACGCTCCATACGAAGGTTGTATACGTTTGGTTCCTAGCAGTGGCAAAGTTGGTTTTTTTATGCACGTTCATTATTTTCATATATATCATAATTGCTATGCTCTACAACTAAAGACTACGAATATTGTATCATGTACCTTCCTTGGCTTCACTGTCTGTTGGTCTCATTATAAGGTCGAGTCAAGCCTTAGACATCCCCCACGTGACCAGTGTCCGTATGTAAGTTCACTAGCTTTGAAAAAAAAATGTACCCTGGTTTTCGCATTCGCATTAACTGACAGAAACAACTATAACCTTCACCGGATGAAAAAAATTCTGGTTATAAATTCAAGAAAAATTAAGTTCTGGGCTGGTAGGTCAGGCATACATAGAATGAAAGCACGGACGCAGTACTTGGACGCAGCAACAAACCCAACTCTGCTACTTCAGAATAGTAAATTGAAAAAAGAAAAATTAAAAACGCGTAGCTCTAAAACAAAACCAATTTCGTGTTATCAACGTCAACAAATCCTTCCTTAAGTGCCCCAACACTTCAGTTTAGATTACGGTATCGTAACCACAGTTAAAGCGACGGCTACAGCCGCTAATAAGAGTTGCCAGCGCTGCCGTGATCCCTGTTACACATCAGTTAGAGATATTTGACATTCAGTTATCAAAGCATGGTTAAGTTTACCTATAGACGACTGTTTTGTTTTCTTTTTTCTGTGCACTCTACGTTGTAGAGACTGCACATGTTCGAAAGAGCCACGAACATGGTTATTCCGGCAAAGAGGCATCTCCTCTCCAGCATATCTCCTCTCCAGCATACCAGCATATCGCACTCGCTTTTCAAACACAAGAGTCAAAAGTGCCGCCCCTGTATACGACTGAAACCCTTCATAAACCTGCGCTGGCGGATATCACGGGCTGGGGTTGAAAGAACTCGTAAACACCTTCGCTCACACTCGGCGCAGTATCAGAGCGCCACATCGTCTCTATCCCGGCGCCGTAGCACACCGCTGGCCCCATGACAAGGCTTGCCCGAGCTACGTAACACGTGAAACTATACAGAAGAAGCGGCGACCTGCATCGTGCATATCGTGGCTGCATGCAGGGACGAAACATCATCGACTGAGCGAAGGGAAGAAATCGTCCACGGGACGGTATTTCCGTGGCTGAGCGGGCGGGCTGGCTGAGATGTGCGAGCGAGCCTGGGCCACCTATCTATGGGCGCCGGCTTCCTTTTCAGCGCTTTCCCACCGGCGCAAGATTTATGGGACCGGCTGTCAATCGCAACAGGTTTTCCGATCGCCGCTTGCCGCCGATGCTGCCCTGCTGGCTGAGCGGGGCGCCCTCCCGTAGTCCGGCTGATCCTTGCGCTGCCGCTTCGGCCGCCCCGCGAGGGCGACCACAGTTCCTTTCTGGCTATAGTTTGCGTAACGTCGGTGTTGTCAGGGGCACCGAGTAACTTTAACGATTCTAGAATGTAGATGTGTGGGTACATTAGTAGAAGAGAAGCAAGGTGCTTAAAACAAAAGAAAACGAGGAAAAAGAAATGCAGCTCCGGAGATTCAACGGTTGTTCTAGTTTATGTTGCGGAAAGTTACCTGTTTGCTCTGCTTTTGGTTGCTGAATCGATGCTTGTCGGTCACCAAGTTATGCAACGCGTTAGTTTTTTTTTTACTTAGAAGTATGTGGACCTGATGCTGTAAATTAGTGCACTGAATAACACGAAAATCGCCAAGAAGGTGATTTAAGTATAGCGCTTGATTGCAGTAGGGTAATAAGATTGAGAATACTATTTGAAAGTTTTGTTAGAGACGGACAAATAAAAAGGAAAACGCGTAAGTAGACGAGTATGTATCGCACATTTTCTTGCCTTACCAGAATCACAATCAGGGCAAGCATTTTTTATCAAACATGCACGGCTGCAAGATTTCCAGGCTTTACAGGAGCTAATTTGTCACTAATAATATGACGCTGGTGTCTTATCCCGCTAAAGCTGTTTGTGAGCAAGGGCCCATCTCAGCCTCCATAACTATGTAGTGCTAAGTTGTATATGCGGCGCACACTGCTATGAGTAAAGTGTACGAATGCCACACTCTCACTTGCAGTGGTAAAGGCACATAATGCAATACAACTCTGTGCTATCCTTGATTTAACTGACAGTCTATTGCTTAAGTTGCGTAATGAAGAAAACAACCCATTCGAACAGTTTCCCTACTCTCGTAACTTCATGGGATGCCACGCATTTACCTTACACAACTTATCACTCCAAGACCTATCTATAGATGTATATACTTGTCTTCGTCATTCATTTACATCTTCATATTATTTGGATAGTCAGCTATACATAGGTCTTCTCTGGTAAGTTGAACCTTGACAGCCTAATATATGAAGTGCGAAGTTCATTGTTGCAAGCAACACGTTTTTTTTTACAGTTTCCGGAACTGATAAAATTGTTCAAATGTCTTGAATGCCTTTCAGAGGCCTAATAGAAACTCATGCAGCATGGAATTTCATTTGTTCTAGCATGCAGCATGGAATTTCATTTGTTCTAGCGTTAAACAAGCACATTGTAAAACCAGACTTTGCGCCCCGACATATCGTACTATAGCTACTGCCGTCGGCGTCATGCTAGTTAATGTCAGGCGTTACCGTTTTCTCATAACAAAGGAAATCAATCGCTCGCTTCAAGCGTATACTTCTTGCAATTCTGCAAGACAACTCCGTATCCTGGCTGCAGATTGAACATGTCGAATGTACAAAGATGACATTTCTTTATTTGCGAGTTAAAGTAATGAAATGAACCTTCCAGGTAGGCAAACTTGAAGAACGATAGTTTCTTGCGTATTAACGAATATTATTGGTATGTCAAATCATGGGTGTTTTAAAAAACTGTCTGTTTTTCAGGCCAATGTCAAGCGTGACATGAATACGTGGCAAATAAATGAAAAGTGGCTTACTCCTGCTAAACCTTCTTTTTTTCTGAGGTCTAACAATATAAGACGTTATTTCTTAACACAGTACTTTACGTAAGCGGTAAGGTATATTATCAATATGGCTTGCTTACCTGCGGTAGAGTAACTGATGGCGTCGCCTGCTATGTATACTTTCCTCCAGCCTTGTTCATCTGCTAGTTCCTAGTGCCAATCTTTCTAATTAATGATGACTCTTTCCTGGAACTTCCGTCCAGGATTACTTCCTGTGGTTTCGCTCGAAACTTAGCGACTCTGTGGTTAAAGCAGCCGGCGTATTTGCCAATGCATCGTAATGCACCGTAATCAGCAAATTATTATTATAAAAGCCCATACGCAGTTAACGAAAACTAACGCTCCAAACTGTACGTAACATCTAAGAACAGAGCTTCTTTCCAGATTTCTTGGCAAAGTAGGGTGAAGCTGTCCTTGGCAATTGAGATGTCGCACGCATCGCCAAGGTACACTTGGCGTGTGTCCGAAAGCGTTTATTCAGTCTCCACCAATCTGGACAAAAATAACAGCGTATACATGTATCCAAGGTCTCATCGAAAGCATGACTTCACACACACTACAGAAGAACAGGCCACTCTCTATCACGCGTTTGTACTGTCATCACCATTCTAACGCCTAACACAGAAGCCCACGACACCTTCTAGACTTACTTTTACTACGTCCTTCTCACTTGGCGCGCACATACGCGGTGCGTATAACCTTAGAGCTGTAATTAATTGCCTTAAGCCGGAGACCAGCGCCGCATCACCATCTGGTGCTGATCTTTCGAAAGTCTGCATGTATATTAAGTCTTGTTGCCCAACAACCCGCCTACACTGCTCGTTCGTTAGCACGTGTACATGTACTACTATCACGTTCAAACCGTATACTTTGCGAGAAAAACGTGCGTACGTGCCCGCTTCGTCCGATGTCTCGCGCATGTATTTTCGGGTCTGCACGTCGCCGCGGCTGGGCTCCTATCACAACATGGAATAACTTGCCCTTCCACTGGTGATTCTCGCCGTGCAGGGGCGTCTTTTTACCTTGAACGTTCATCACGAATGAGCCATGCATCCCAGAAGGTTCGCTAGGGAGCCAAAAAACCCGCGTCAAAGGCCTTTCTGGAAGGCGAAACCGTTTCAGGGTTGGCTCGCGATGCAACGGTGCCTTCCTCGGCCGCCCGCTTCGGGTCACGTCCGACCTATGACCGACCAGACCTTACGCAAGCGACCATCGTGGTCTCGCTTCGGCATCGTGTCCAGATGGATGTAAGATCGCGTGTATACGCCTCTTGTTCTTCGTCCAGGCACGCTTGCGTACGAGTACCAGATGGTCTTCGGAAAGATTCTCTTTTGGCGCCTCGGGCCGTCGCGAATGAGGAGAGAATGACTAGAAAAAATAGACATGGTGTGAGCGGGGGCCCCCCCTCGCGGACGACCTGGGTCAGTTCTCCGATTGCTCTTTCCCGTTAGTTGCGTGCAGTGTCAATGCTGGAGACACTATCTCCTCCCGAGAGCGGTTCCAGAAGACGAACGAGTCGAACTAGGGCAGGATCGTCGCTCACCTCAGCATTCCAACCTCTTGAATGAACTCTCACACAGTGACGAGCTGCACTGAACCTGAACCAGCGTCGCAACTTATTCGAATCAGTGTTGCAATTCACAAAACTTCCGTATCTTAAGTGCTGTTCCCCATTGACCAGAAGGCTCCTCTAATGATATGGCCGGCATCGTTATTGCTTGAAATACTCTCCTGACAATGTCTTAACGTAAGTTGTTTCTGCGGAGACGGTCACGTGCTTCTTGTTATACGTAGACCAGCAATTCTTACTTGATTGTACATGCCGTATAACCCGTCGCGTTGCACGGGATTAGGTGATATGCGTGAGGCTACCGTACAGGCTAGACGCATACGTCATGCGCTGCGGCGGCGGAGGCTTCAAGGTCGAAGCATATTCGAAGGTCCAATGCACGACGTACCATCTCGAAAGTGGTCAGTGTTTCGTACCTGGCGCGCCAGATGTCCGGCGCTGTTGAAACTGGTTATGGTATACGCGTCGGTCACTTCGCTATAGATGCAGCTACGCTCTGTCTATCGACATGCCGTCAGGGCACCTGATACAGTCCTTCCCTTTTGCTGCCGCTGTACGGACGACCAGCATGCATGCGTTAACGACGCTGAATGACCCGTCGTAGAAAATCGACGTGTTTCGTGGTGATTTAGTGAGGCGGCGGTGGCAAAACAGGGGCTCATACAGTATATAGCGTGAGCTGGCAGCACGGAGAGGAGTCAAGGGCCGTGCAGCAAATAAAGGATTTTCCGTCCGAAAGATGTTGTGGATATCACTGTTCGCATCAATGCTAAGTGTCATACTATAGGCACCGTTCATATCGTATGAATTCACGCTCTACAATCAGACGTAAATTACTGCAGAAGCTGGCCACGTCTGAGGGAGACTCGCACACACTTTTCCCAGTATAGCAACCAACGTAGCATATCTAAAAATAACAAATAAAAAGGTATACTTTGTCCTTTTTTCTTCCTGTTCAGGAGCGTCACGCAGTGGTATATGAAGTAGTATCTGTATGAAGAGAATGGCAATGTTTTACGTTAGTTGCTGCATAAAAACGAAGAAAAAGAAACAGCTGGAAAAGGTTCAGTTTACATCTATGGCTGTAGCTTCAACTGCACATTATACCTTAATCTGGCATCGTAAGTCCAGACGATACGCGCTCACCAGCATGCCAACTTAATAGCGAGGTTGAGGCCCTCTACCTAGCCGTCTCGAATGGTCTAGTTACGATATTGGTAGAGTTTCCTCGCCTTTATACATCGAGCAATATCAGAATTCATTGCAGGAGTCAGTAGCCAGGAGAGATCGGCAAATTAAAAAAAAAGCATATAAGAGACCTCAATCTCCTGTAAACACCAACAGGACAATTTCATTTCATTTTATTACCTTAAGGACCCCCGTAGGAGGTGTTACAATAGCGCTGGATGTTGATATATTTTAAAAAAATTTTTACGCCATATGTTATTTGCGAGACAGCACTTTTACACTTTCGTAAAATAAAGTCGGGCAGGTAATGGCGACGATGCTGTGGGAAAGGTCGGTACATTGAGATGGTGACCGTGGAAAAAAGTAGGCAGAAAAATTGTCTTGGTGTCGCTGCGTGGACGGGTGACTTTCAAAGCATGACCGGTGTGACGAGATGTGCGGTCTCGAGGGGTGATGAAGTCCGGACGGTCACGTGAGCTGTAATACAACTTGTGGAACAGAGCTAGAAGAATGGCAATGCGACGACGAAGTGCAATAGTTGGCAAAGATCACCGGGTTATGACCGTGTGCGATAGCCGGGGTGTGACGCTTTAATTGTGACAACACGTTCGCATTTCGCTGGTGCGGTCAAATGCTTGACAAGTCCGAAGGGTGTAACGGCCCGATTCCTCAGAAGCGACAACTGCAGGATCATGCGTCTGGACCACACGCCCATTGATGTGCTAACTTGTTGGTGAGGCTGAAGCCCCCTACCTACCAGCCCCTGCTTGGCTGTCTCGAACCGCTCTGTCACGGTGTTCGACCTCCTTGGTGTTGGCAGTAAGGAGTAGTTTTCATCCCGTCTGTATGTGGAGGAATCGCAGAGAACGTTGCAAGTGTAAGTAGCCACGGCTGAAGTGCGCAAAAGATATATATGAAAGTGGTCAATGAAGGACTTCAAATTCTCCTAATCGTGCAAATATTCGCTTCTTATCGACATAGGCCAGTTGATGCAGCTGAGCATTGTAACCAAACATTTGCCTCTCGAGAAAGCTAAAGGTGCAGCAGCAACTTTTTAAAACCCAATGCACCACGAACCGTTGCTTGCATACAATCACTATAGGTCTACATTTCGGTACGTAAACATCTCATTTTTGTTTTAGCTTCTTTTTTTACATTTATTCTTCGCCTACCTATTTGAGCGTAGTCAACCGCACGTACGACTGGTCGAATGTCATTTCTTGGTTTTCTCTCTTGGTTAAGAACCTCTTACAGAACAAACAAAAAAGTTCAAACAAACTAACACCTATTGTGCTGCCTGTATGCGTAAAAAAAGTACGCGACTATTAAATACGTGAAACAGAAAGCTATCAGTTCCCGTGGGCAGCTTTAGCTTCGCCAGTGTCTTCCTCTTCTTCTTTCTTTTTTTGGCGCAGTTGAAATGGACCTCGCGCGTCGGGCTACGAGGATTGCTGCCGCTATACTTTCACGTACAGAAACGCCAGCGCTTAGTGACGTCCACCCCGAAAGAATGAACAACAGGCGAATAACGAAAGGAACATAAAGAAGCTTGAGAGAGTGAGACCTCTCGGCGCAGTAATAGAGCCGATGCGGTCGAATTAATATTGACACGCGAATCTACCACGGTGGTCGACCAGAGAGGTCCACCGCTGTTACACCACCAGGGCCCGGGCCACAAAAGGAGAAAGGCCCGAACGGGGTTGCTTGCTCCGAGAGAGAGGCGAGGTGGCAAAGGAGGGGCGGCACACAACAGCTCTGGGCGATCTCGTGCTTCTGCCCCGGCTGGAATTCGACGCGGAGCTACCCTATTATTTCCGCAAACCAACGACCACGCTTTTCCCTATTATTCCGTTGTTCGACAGCCAGTCCGTCTCTTATTCTTTCTTACGTCCTCGGCTTCGCCCTTGTATCTCTATACTCTTCTCAGCAGCACGCCACTACCATATACTGCGGTGTTACCCACTGTTTGCTCTCTCATTGCGTGCGCTTCGATTGGGTTGGCCGCCCCGGCCACAGCCCGCTGTAGGGTTTTCTTTGCTTTCCCCGTAGGAGGCCGATGGTTTGCGATTGCGCCGAGCGGAATTGCTAGCTGCGCCTCGGTCGCTCGTACCAGCGTAGCTGACCGCGTGGGTGGTTCTTCTTGGGCCAGGCCGTGGTCGGCCAGCCGGCAGTCTTGATTCGGCTTGACTCGGACCGTATCCCGGAGAGAGAACACACTGTTTCGCGCCGGTAAGCTCCGAAGCAGAAGCAAGGCCAATGCGCAGCGATCCGTGAGGGCAATTGTGGCTCTTCTCACGGCCAGCTTGAACTCAAGCAAGGCTCGTGGGCTGTTCGTTTATTTGTTACTTATCTACGAATACGCTCGTTCCAGTGTGTTTACGTTGTTGCTGTTTTTTTCTTTCTTTCTCGGGAATGTATACGTATTCTGTGGGGAAGGACAGAGCTTTGTGAGTCTCTGTCTTCTAATACATGTGGTACAGACCACGTGCATTCGCGTGAAATTAAGCGTTTTCTAAAAAAAGTAAATGACTATTATGTCGTGTAAAATACGCACTGCCCTTTAATCCGACTGAGATGTATCCCCAACGCACTCGCACTTGTCCGAAAGGCTCTATCATTCCTTGTAGCTAGAAGATGTGGATGCTTTGATGTACCACGCGTACAAATTTGTATATTCTTAGTGTGTTCTTTTTTTTTCGTTAGTGTTCACCCTGACATTGTCCTGAGCTGTTGCTATATATAGTACTTTTCTTTCTGTCGTTGCCTGAGACAGAATTGTCTCTGCTATCATATCCCTGTTTCGTCCTCACTATATTACCGGAAAATGTCATCATTTTCCCATTCTCTCACTCGGCTAAAGCATATATACTGCCCCCGTCAACTCACTGTTCAGCGTCAATGCTTATTTGTGCGAGCGCTATGTATATGCCCACTCCATTACTAAGACTCGAAGTAAGCCTTTTTCTTTAAGACAAATTAACGTGTGCGCGAATATATATTGTACGATCAGTTCTGACCAAACACTTAACCTAGAGAGACTATCGGGGACCATAATACAATTATCTGTCTTGTGTTGGCTAGGTAATTGTTGTTGTAGGTGCTGATAATAAGTCTTACATGCTATGTAAAGGTCATTATCACGAGAAGTGACAGCTACAGAGTGATTCCTGTTTTCTTGAAGGAAAAACAAACTATAAGGCGTTACATACAGGTAACATAGATAGATAGATAGATAGATAGATAGATAGATAGATAGATAGATAGATAGATAGATAGATAGATAGATAGATAGATAGATAGATAGATAGATAGATAGATTGATTGATTGATTGATATGTGGGGTTTAACGTCCCAAAACCACTATATGATTATGAGAGACGCCGTAGTGGAGGGCTCCGGAAATTTTGACCACCTGGGGTTCTTTAACGTGCACCCAAATCTGAGTACACGGGCCTACAACATTTCCGCTTCCATCGGAAATGCAGCCGCCGCAGCCGGGATTCGAACCCGCGCCCTGCGGGTCAGCAGCCGAGTACCTTAGCCACTAGACCACCGCGGCGGGGCATAGATAGATAGATAGATAGATAGATAGATAGATAGATAGATAGATAGATAGATAGATAGATAGATAGATAGATAGATAGATAGATAGATAGATAGATAGATAGATAGATAGATAGATAGATAGATAGATAGATAGACGAACGAACGGACGGATATGGATGGATGGATGGATGGATGAATGAATGGATATTGCGAGAGAAAGCTAGAGAACAGCAGCAGTTTGCGGAGAAAGAAAAAAAGAAAGAAAAAAGAAGGGAAGGAAGAAGGAAAGAAAGAACAAAAGAAATAATCTAACAAAAGAAGAAGGAGAGAAAGAAAGAAATTGTGTGAAACGTTTTCGCGCCAGAAATAAAAGAGGCAACTGGCTTCAGCGCTTTCACCAAGGCACGTTGCTTGATCCGCCTGTTTGATATGAAAGGTCACGCCAGTGGCTGCTGAGGCTCAAGTTGCAAAGCTTTCATCGGCGAAGCTTTGACGCATTAGCAGTGGGAGAAGCGGAGTTCAGCGTTTTGGTCCGACAAAGGGTAGACCTGAACTACAGCTTAAACAAGACAGTGCAATCCCATCAGTGGGACCGTGTTCTTTCACTAGGCAAGCGATAACTGATCCTAGAAGATCGGTTATTACGGGCTTGGCCTGGTCATAAACTACTAATGAATATCCTCCTTTACCCATCCCCAACATTCACCTCACGTATTTTTTTTTCTTTTCCGGACTCTAAGAGCCGCAGAGTTTATCAAGGACAAAGTCGAAGGCTAATGGAAGAATGGATTTTCCTAGCTGGCAACAACAGTCGCTAGGTTATCGTTATCCAGTGAGCCAGAAAACGGGATATTTCAAGGTATCTTGGTGCCATCAACGCACTCTTTCAACATACTCTTCATTTTCTGTTTGACATTCGGAAAATAGCTCTTTGGAAAAGGGAACCAAGTTTGAATGGCGAAAGTACATCTAAAGGCTGTTGCTATCGCCACATGCTTTAGTTTTGTTTCGTACTTTTGTTAGTAGCACGTGTTAAAAGTGGAACCTTGAATGCTCACCATTAATCGGCAACGAGCACTGAAATAACGTCTGTTCTGCTTGAGGTAAACTGGCCAGTGGAAACGCTTTTGAAACACTGACCCAATTGAGAAACGTTTTTCTTACCCTGCATTCTTATTCAGATACAGCATACTCATATTTTAAAGGGCAAGGTATGTCATCTGCGGTGGTACAGTGGTTATGGCGCTCCACTTCTGACCAGGAGGACGCGGGTCCGGTCCCAGTCACGGGGGACGAATTTCGATGGAGACGAAAAGTTTCGCGCGTGCGAAATAAAGACCGCCAGATGGCTGAAAATTTCGGAGCCTTCTACGAAGGCGTGACTCATAATCGTGAAAGAGTGTGAGCTTGCGTATATTGGTATTCCATCTTAACACTTATTGCGCACAAACAGGACCGAAGACAGATGTGTTCGAGGGGAGGATCATATGTCTTATGGGCTATATGGTGTGATTATCCGCGTCATACCTCGATGTACCTGTCCTTTATCTATGCTAAACGTGTTAATACCCGCAATCGTATCGTAGTTTTCACCCCTAAAACCCCAGATGTTATTATTAGCAGGTAATGGGGCCTCGCTAGATTCCGTGCCGACCGGTTGTGCCCTCGCGATCTCCGACGACAGTGCAGCTCTGGCCAACTGGGTTGGTCATACACCGCCTTTTGACGCCGGTCCCCTACGACGACGACAGCGTAGCTCTGGCCGACTGGATTAGCCCTACGCCATGTCCTGTCACCGACAAGAGCTCTCGCCAGTGGTGCCCCGTCCTCGAACTCCTGCAACCGTGTCCATCATTCCTGTCTTCTCTTTACTTCCGTCGCTCCCTGTCCCTGCACCTCGCTCTCCTTCCTCTCTATCTATCTCTCTACCTTTTAATCCTATCCTTCTATTCCCTTTTCTACCCCCATCCCTCGTGTGCGACTGTTGAGGTGTCCTCCCCCTGATAGACAGTTACGGGGCTCACTTTTCTCTTCTTTTCATTTATCATCACTCCCCCCCCCCCCCAACAAGACGCCGCTCTAACCCTGATGGCCTTAAGGGATCTCGTGAATGTGTCATATACTAAACACCGTTCTGTCTTGCTGTACACAACGTGTGAACGACGCGACGAAGTCTCACGGTCATGCTAGAGTCGCCGCATAGAAGTTGAGCCCAGTAACATGAGGGCGTATAACGTAGGACCACAGATTAGCGAGCTCACTCTTGAGTCAAGTTAGCTTAGTTAGAATGCCCCGCCGCGGTGGTGTAGTGGCTAAGGTACTCGACTGCTGACCAGCAGGTCGCGGGTTCAAATCCCGGCTGCGGCGGCTGCATTTCCGATGGAGGCGGAAATGTTGTAGGCCCGTGTGCTCAGATTTGGGTGCACGTTAAAGAACCCCAGGTGGTCGAAATTTCCGGAGCCCTCCACTACGGCGTCTCTCATAATCATAGGGTGGTTTTGGGACGTTAAACCCCAAGCTTAGACTAAGATCTAGCCGTGAGTTTGAGTCTCAGTGATTCTTTGTGAGTAATAATTGTGTCAGTTGGAGCTCGAGTGTGTCAGGTTGAGGAAAATTTTGGTGAGTGTGAGTCCCAGTGAGCCCCAGGACCAAAACATATTTCTTGGGTGAGTCTGAACGAGTTTCAGCGGTATTGCCGACCACTGCATTCGTGTCAGCCCGTTTACTGACAATTTTCTCGTCCGTTTCTTTTCTTTCTCCTCTCCTCTATCTCAACTTTATACTACCCTTATGCATTCCAGCAGTGTTGTGTAGCCGACTGGGCATGTGCCTTGTTAACCTGCCTGCTTTCTCACTTGTTCTTCCTTCTTCAGCGTCAGTGCAACCCTAATATTGGCTTACGTTTATGCCCCAAGCTTGATTAAACTCCCTGCCTTTTCTCTCTACTTTTTTTCTCTCTCTCTATACGTTTATGCTGAAGTCCATTCACTCATACGTGAACGAACTTGCATTCACGCTAACTCTCAATATTTATTGGTCAGAGGAATGCGTTGAGAGGTTGTAGAAGGGGGGGGGGGTGGTACGATATTTACCTGCCAACGTATCAGGAGAGGTTCGTGATAAAGATATCTTTCGTGAGTCACGTATTCCATTGAAATACCCGGACTGGATTGAGACACCCCACTAACTCGTATAGGACGGTAAAAGGTCAAAAAGTGTGTCATATAGCCGATTACTCGACCTCCTGGCGTTAAAGAGCATTTAACACCCTCACAGAAAAAGCCATTTTTTTCCTCTAACAGACTCGTGACTCATGATTTGACTCAAGAGGGTTCACTCAGACTCAAGCCAAGCCGTGAGTATGAGTCTGAGTGAGTCCGGCTTAGTGATATGGTGAGCTTGAGACCGAGAGAGTCCGGCAGAGAAAAAGTTCATTTACTCAATGTCGAGTGAGTCCACTTCAGTGGATTTTTAAGTATGAATACACTTTATAAGCGACCCCAAACCATCCACCGCCGTCGGCGGCGTCCGCAGTCTTCTCTCTATCTTTAAAAGAAAGAGGACTTGGCGGGCCGCAGCGCGACGCTCTACCGAATAAGCCACGGACGCGACGCTGATATCGGTGTCAGTAACGCGCCTTATACCCCCTCCCCCTTCGCTCGCTCCTCCGCTCTCATCGCTCGCTGCAGCTGCGCGCGCACCCCTCTCTCTCGCGCGCCCGCCTTCTCTCTCAGTCTCCCGTCGAGAGCGGGTCGTGAGGGGGAGTAAAGTTAAAATCCGTTGGCATTCGCCAGTGAGTTAACGTAAACTCCTCCGTGTGATCAAATTGCGATTCCCAGAAACCATTACACCATAAAGGCACCATAGTGTGATTAATAAATATAATAGTTCGAATTAATAAATACCCCTCATAGCATCACCCCGTGTATTCGCACTTAACCATGTTCACCCTCGGGGAAATGCTTGGGAGTTTTTTTTTAATGGTCTTTGTCCGAGTGAGCCCTCAGAGCAAAATATATTTATTGTGTGAGTGAGTCTGAGTCAGCTTCAATTTTTTCGTGACCTGTGCGTAGGACAAAACAAACAAGAGAAAGGTTTTCCATACGCGTGCATCGACAGGTGAACGTTTCGGCTGCGGTGTCTGGATCGAAGAGCAATACTGCGGGAGGAAACAATTTCGCATGAAATTTAGCTGAGATTTCTGAACCAGTATACGTTCACCAATAACTAAATACGTTTTCTGCTGACCTGTGGCGTCATTGAAGGCGTCGTACTACGTTCACGTCACGTAACGTTGGGTCCGGCGACAGCCCGCACACATTATAGCCACTTTTTTTTTCTTTTAGGTTCGGAGCACTTTAGGTTAGGGGCTCTGACTGTCGTGTGCTGTTATTGGTTGGCGTAACAATAGCAAGAACCGCGTATGTTGATTTATTTGTAATATACGGAAAGCGTGCTCGCTCCAGGAAGACTTTTTCGTCTTCTTCTGCGAGCGCCTTGATGATGGTATTAAGTTTGGAGCGCTTTGGGAGCCCAGGCTATCACGGGATATTGTTGCTTGGCGGCGTAACTCAGACAAAACCACATATCAAAATAGAAAAAAAGGAAGCAAGGGAGCACTAGAAAGAGTGGAAAAAAAGTAAGAAAACTGAGATAAATAGAAATGGAGATAAAACAAAATACAGGGACTAGAAAAGAACAAAAAGAAAAGAAGAGAGGAAGAAAGAAAGAAGAAACCAACTGTAGAAACTAGAAGGCTGAACAGCTTGGATCAGGCTTGGCACCAATAGTGCAAAACCGCGATAATATTTTAATTATTAATAAATATTTCTTCCTGCACCACTCATGCAGACGTCGTCGACAAAACGTCACGGTGTATCGTCATATCTCAACAGGTCTCGCGAAATAACGTCAGGTCTCGCCTGATCTCGAAAGCTCATTGACTCATGAGTCATGAGCCATATATGAGGCTTTTTAGCCTTGAACGTGAAGAGAAACTGGCGACGTACGTGCAACATAATAATAATGGTACAATAACTGTTGGAATTTAACGCCGCGAAGCCACAATATACTTGGGAAGGACGCGGTAGTTAAGGGCAATGGGAATTTAGACCTCCTGGGCTTTTTCAAGGTGCACCTAAATCGTACAACACGGGCGTCGAGCATGGTCGCCCCCATCGAAAAATTCTGCCGCCATGGTGGACGTGGTGCCTGAAAACACGAATACCGCGTCCGTTGTACTTGCCTCTAAAATTGATGAAATTGTGCACGCGCGTGAACCGCTGTGTCCGTCAGCGTGAGCCTTGCACGAAATCCATGCGAAATAAGAGGGCAAAAAAAGAGGCGGTTGGGTGGTGGGCCAAGAAAGTGAGTTCGAGCAGGGGTGAGGGTGTAAAAAAGGAAGAAAAAGGAGAGCACGGCGAGAGGAATATCGCTCGAGTTGGAGAGAAAAAACTTTGATCGATCGGAAAAACGAGGCGCGGCGTGGCGCGATGCAGATAACTCATAAGCCGGACGCAAATCCTCGAGATTAGAGTAGCCTGGCGGCCCGATATGCGGACGTCTCGTTTTCCTCCGAGAAAGTGCTCGGCTCGCATGCCGGAGAACGAATCTGGCAGGCTAGCCGTCGACGCAGCTGCGATGCGAGTTCCTTGCGCCCCGATGGCGATCGAACTGCGGCCCCTAGTCACTATGCGGCCCCCTGCTGAGTTGTCTGGCACGGGCTTTCCAGCTTTATTGTCCCAACTGCTGAGTCTGCACGCCAGTGTGCGAGTGATATTGAACTTGTGTGTTGCAATATGTGAAACGAAGTAATGTAATGTAAGGTGTCGCATTCTTGTGAAACTCTTATAGTCTTTTTAGAGAAAGAAGAACTGTCATAGAACCGTTTTCCGCAAGCGATTGACTAGACGAACCGAAATTTTTAGCGATATTAAGAGAAATGTTACCCAGGTTGGTCGAATGGCTGGGATACAATTAATGGCACATTTCATGGTATGCATAATATGATCACACACACACACACACACACACACACACACACACGTTGGTACCCCTATACTGTGTGTGTGGGGGGGGGCGGATGGTTGGGTGTGAATTTTTGCATAAGGTATTCCCAGAGTTTTCATAATAGCAGGCCCTGCGTATAATACATTGTCACTTTCGATGGAACTCTTCCCCCTTCCTCTCTCTCTGTCTCTCCTAGCTTCAATATGCGCTTACTTTCAACACGAGAGTCACCATTCCAAGTTTCTACCCCTTTCAGCTACATCTTTTTTTTTGTATGCCGCTATCATTTCCTCGTCCGGCAATCGACTTTTCCCATAGAGTTCCCCACTTTCAGCTCGGCACTTTCCAGCGTCGCAGAACGCTTTCAGCCTGGCGACCTCGTCTTTTGTTTACCCCAAACGTACTCTGTAAGCATCTCGGATTGGCCGAATCTTAGCTGCTGCCACCGCCACCGAAGAGTGCACGTACACGACGAAGTTCATATTTCTCGTCTGGACCTCTTTAGTTACTATACAGAAGAGCAGCAGAATGGATAAAAACTGCCCGGCCATATCGGCACCTAGGCTCGAGTTCGCCACTTTATTCTGACCAGAGTTTTGCGTGGTCGAAGCTGACAAAAACTCTTCTGGGCTGCGCGGTTGAAAATGGGCTTCCCATGTCCGCACGGTTCGTACTGCGCAAAGTGGGCATAATAAAATCTTGTTCCGTTGCCTGCAGCTGCTCAATTTGAAGTGGCCCGAGGCCATATTTTTCTTCCTCTTTCGTTCGCCAATAGCTTCACATCTGCAACACCCTTCTGACCAAACTTGGAGTGCATTTCCCAGATTCCTTCACTTTCTTCTTTCTTCCTATATACCTTCATTTTTTTTCCTTTTCAAATCTCCACCGCGTAAGAACGGGAAGCTGAAGATGGACTACGATACCACTTGCCGCGGCGGCCGGCAGAGGTGTCTCGCACTTATATATTTATTTGTTTATTTCTTTATTTTTTATTTACTTATTTTTGATGCATGGTTCTTCTTTGCTTTTTTGGATGCGGAGACCAAAGGATCGAGCTGCGAGCCTCTGAAAGCAGAAAGCTTTTTGGCAGTGACTGTTTGCCAGGCGTGTTTAGCCAGAGACACACGGTCTATCTAAACCAAACTTTAGGAGTTTCTTCGCTTTCAATGTTGCTTGGGTTTTTCGAGGCTCAACGTATATATGGCCATATATGTAGCGTCACTTCTGCTTGGCACCTCTGCTTATAAAGGCCTTTTCTTTATACGTTTGCTTTTTTTTTAGTGAACAACACGAAACTTTACTTTTGGAGTAGGAACATTACGAGTTGACCGACTTATATTGTGGCCTACTCTATGCTAAGTGCTCATGCCGCATTACGTCAAAAAGAAAATGTGCGTAAACACTGTGACCAATAAGACAGCGAAGCTTAACTATGTCGTTAGTCCATGCGTTTGCGCGCTAGATAATTAGCCCAGCTGGATGTGTCGAAGCCGTGTTAGAGTTCACTTTTCAACACAGCTCTGCATAGTTTGTTAATCAGTAGCCGAACCTGCGCCTGAATGATTGGAACGTTTAATTATTCTGGTGAAATATCAACTCCCTGATGATTATTATTAATGATGAAAGAATATGCTGTAGATTGGCGTAACCACATTAAATTTCTAATGTTTTCTACGCTTTTAGCTAATGGCTTGTGCAACAATTTTAGATGGTGTCGATTTGAGCCAGTGTACAGCCTGCGCTGTCATCAAGCCTATCACTGAATCGTGAACGGTATAGGCGTGATGAGGTATAACTTTAGTTATTCGAACACTGATGCTTTGCATGCTGACTTCGTTTCAGCGCTTCCGGGGCCGAGTTGAATAACTGTTTTCTTGTGTGTTTTTGTCATAAGTCAGCTACTTCACCAATGCCATGGCGAGCTTCGCGACTAGCTGAAATTATGTCTTACAAAGAATTCTAGCTTAAGACAGTTTTTAATAGTACGGTGTATAAACGTTGAAGATCTCGGTAGGGGTTATTTGTAGCGCTTGAACACCGAAGATCCTCCCGTCATGAAGTATGGACACTGGGCGTGTAAGTATGCAAGTTTATCGCCCGCATCGAAGTAATCCATAGGGAATGATTAAAATGCAACGTGCTGAGGCAGGCTTTGATGAACCACGTACAAACTCAGTGAGTATGTTCCTAATAGAGCACGGCACAGTAACGATAAAGCACGTCTTTCCAAAGAGACAAGAAAGATGAACTCAACCATATCAATATCAAAAGTATATATATAGTTGCATTACACTTCGGTAAAGGGGTGCTGACCATTCTCATGGCATCTGAAAAAATGAATTTCAGAACGCCCTCTTTCGCCACTGCCAAAGGGTCTCAACGACTTTCTCATTAAGCTAATTAGCAGAGCCCGCTAATTGCCACGGTCACTCGCGGTGCCCGATTCACGAATGTCGCGCTCGCTTTCTCCTTTGTTCGTTCTGTGTGATCGAACTGAATCTCTCCCACCACTCAGGCCTACGCGCTTTGACGTCCAGCTGCTGTTGAAGTTCGGTCGGTAAATACTATCGACTCAACTTCTGTCACTCGTTATTTCGTCTTTGCATCCCTATTAGTTGCGGCGCAGTTTAAGGAACCACCCTGTCATCGTGTTATGTCTCGCGTTGACACCAAGCAGGTACCCGGTTTGATAACAGTAATAATTACTCGTTTATTACGTCCCAAAACCACGATTCGATTACGAGTCGTGCCGTAAAGAAGGACTCCAAATATCGACGTGTCCCGACATCGCACAGTAGACGGGCTTTTACCGTTTCGCCTACATGGACAATGCGACTCTGCAGTTGGGAGCGAACCCACGACCTTTGGGTGAGAAGCTGAGCAACGTTACTGCTACACCATCGCAGTGAACCAAAGGAGGTTAGACCTCACGTTTGATACACATTAGCCGAGCAGGCTGCACACACAGAGAGAGAAATAACTTTATTGGGTTGAAAAAGAAGGGGTTTAGGAGCTAGATGGGTGGGGCCCCATGTCCAAGGCTCCACTGCCTTGCGCCGCCTGCCGGACGTGGTCCAGGAGTGCTAGTTGCACCTCCGTGTCCGAGCTAGCGAGGAGTGCCTCCCATTGCTCCAAAGAGTTTTCTATTCCATACATACGCTGTAAGCGATCTAGTTCATTTGGCCGTTTAGCACAACTCCACGAGATATAGTAAAGGGTCGGTGGCGAGTCGTGACACCACGGACAATCGCGCCCATACAAAGTTGGATGAATTTTGTGCAGTCGTAATAAATTTGGATAAACTCCCGTTTGAATTTTACGGAGGTCTATGGCGTCAGGCTGCACATTTCGAATGCTATAGCGGGTACTCGCCCGTCGGTGCCAGCGTCGCCGAGGAGGCAATTCGTTCACCACAGCGAAGCGTCAGCGTCGCAAGTTTGGCAAAGATCCAAAGAAAAAAAAATTGGAGGTGAAACGCCAGTGCCTGGCATTAGACGCAACGCAGGCGGAGCAGCAAACCATCGAAAAAAACAGCAGAAAGCTTACAGAGTCAAAATAGATAATCGTGAAACAAATTAGGTGAAATAAAATATCGCGTAATCGTACAAAGGGATAGAGAAGAGAGTATGAATTCAAGGAAAGAACGCTAAAGAACAGATATAAAGTAGATGAACACACGATAAACATTAGAAAAACACAGGTGAACCAGAAATCTAAAGTTCATACAGATTTCAATAGCTGTCCAAATGGAATATAACAGTTTTCTCTTGATGGGCTCCCGGGATGGCTTTATTCTCTCCCTTAGTAGAGTACTAAGTACTCTAAATCATTAACCGCTTTTAGATGCGGAAGCATCTTATACTCGCGCCTTGTAGTGCGCCGTGCGCGCCGTCCGCACCGCCTTAGTTGAGCTAATTCATTACGTCTGATACAATAATCACTCGTTCTCTGCTACTGCAATATTCACGCGTTCATCAAGTATAAGGTTATTTGTTGCACTTCAAAAGCATACATGTGTCCGAGTTAAAACGGTCAAAGTTTCACATTAAATGCACCAGGAAGGTAAAGTATTGGTACGGAAACCAGTAACACAAACATGAGCTTGTACGGTAAAGTTAGCTATTTAAAACCTACGCGAGCGTCGGTGCACACTGAACCATGCCTGTGTATTCAGGCATGTGTCTAACTCTGTTACCAGCCACTAAACTGTTTTAGCGGGACGGCTCAGTGCTCTCCCATAGTTGAGTACGAAGTACTCAAAATCGTTCAACATATTAAATACGGAAGCATCTTATACTCGCGCCTTGTAGTGCGCCGTCCGCGCCGTCCGCACCGCTTCTCAAACATTCGACAGCTGACGCGCGCGCATGCGCCGTCGCCCACCATCTGTGCCGCGCGCGCTTCTCCTTCGAGAACATTCGACAGCTGACAGCGCATGCGCCGTCGCCATCTGTGCCGCGCGCGCGCTTCTCCTTCGAGAACATTCGACAGCTGACAGCGCATGCACCGTCGCGCTGTATATATACTCAAGGTCGGCGCTCGCTCGCTCAGTTGCCGCTCGTCCGTTGGTTCGTCGCAATAAATAAAACACCGCCCTTTCGCATACGCGCCGTACGTGTTCACTCATTTAACACCCCATTTCACAACCACGTTAACCAATTTAGCCATCGACCCAAGTAAGTCGCAATTTAACACCCGTTAACCAATTACATGCTTCCGCATCCTCCTCAGTGTTCCCCCGAAAGAAGCTGCGGGCAATTTTTTTATAAACACACTCGCATGAAACTTTACACAATTCTACGAAGTTTTATGTCTCTCTAAACATATATCTTCACGCTACCTTCCCAAATGGAACCCTGATGGAATGAGAAGCAGCAGCATCGCACACGGGTCGCGTCTCGGGTTTAATGGCGCCCCGACACGGTGGTCTAGTGGCTAAGGTACGCGGTTGCTGACCCGCAGGTCGCGGGATAGGATCCCGACTGTGGCGGCTGCATTTCCAATGAGGTCAGAAATGTTGTAGGCTTGTGTGCTCAAATTTGGGTGCACATTAAAGAACCCCAGGTGGTCGAAATTTCCGGAGCCCTCCATTACGGCGTCTCTCATAATCAAATGGTGGTTTTGGGACGTTAAACCCAACATATCAGCATATCAATCAATCGGGTTCAATGGCGCTAACGCAGGCGCTGCGGTGCGTGCTGGAAGATTCGTTTGAAGCGATGGCTGGCGTAGATCTAATCGCTTCGGCGTAGTGGTTCCGCGCGTAGAAGAGCGTCGTCATCCGGCATCCTCTGCATCGCAGGTAAACGGGCCAAACAAGTGTTACCAACCACTTGACGTGTGCTCGAGTGTTCCGAGCGGTAGATAGAGCGAAGTGAGAGAGGGGTGCCACCCACAGACATGTTGCAACGCGCACTTTAAGCGCGAGACAGACGTGCGATTTTCCGTGCGATGCGGCGTGCGGCGTCGCATGCTGCGGCGTGCCGCATGCGACGTTTCGGGACACACGAGGGCGAAGGAGCTATCAGCGGCAGACTCCGCCCCCATGCGGCGCCTCGGCATGCAGGGTCGAACGACTTGGTATCCTCGTAATGAGGCTCAAGACAAGCAACATTGCACAGCCACACGTCGTTCCACAAAAAATAATTACTAAATCGCATTCGTGAATGACAAGCACGTCGCAACAGCGGTAACAGCTGATTATTCACGACTCCGACAAGTAGGCCTAGCACGGCGGGCGCCGGCCGTCGCCTAAGCCATTCACACGTGAGCTCGTCCGATCGAGCGCTTGTTTTTGATAACACTATCAAGCATTGCGCTCGTATGTAATGCGTTAGCATACATTATTACTTTATCGATGCTATTGATGTGAAGAGAAAAGGTGGAAGCGAAGCGAGTCAGCGCAGAGACGCCGGTAGCTGTGTTTACCTGCGAAATGACCTTCCATCGCTGCTCACGATCTCCGATCTCGCTAGCGATTTCAAAGCGGGCGTTGTCGTGCAGAAAAGGCATATTTCAAGCATCACTTTATTCAATCAGGATTAATATAACGTCACCAGGGAAATGTACTAGATGTTTGTCACGCCGCCGCAGTCGGCGATGTCAGCAAATCCACGCTTGCACCGCTCCATCGACTCGCCTAGAGCCTTGGACCACGGGTGATGGGAGCGGCGACAGGGAGATGGCGCCACTAGCATCATGACGCCACTCGTATGCTCGCGTTGTGATTGGCTGCTGCCATGCGACGGTGCGATGCTGCGACGAAAATATCTGGCTGGTTTGATGCTCGCCGCACCGGCTATGTGGCGGTGCGACGCGATGATACGTCACGAAATGTCACCACTCCGGCAGTCGCATCGTCGCACCGCACGCCGAATCGCAGAGAAAATCGCACGTCTGTCTCGTGCTTTAGGCGCGCGTCAGGTTTATTGCGTGTGAACCGACGAGTCGGCGGTGTAGCGAGCGGTGGTAGCGGCAGGTGTTGCGGTAGAATGAACGAGGCGGCAGCTACGGGTGCTGTGGCGAGTGCGTGGCCGCCGAGGGAGAAAGTGACGTCAACGCGCAATGTGAGGGGAGCGTGACGTCAACGCGCAGTTGAGGCGTGACCTACTTGACACCGCTCCAACACAGGCGGCGAGGAGAGTGGGTTGTGGTGCGTTCATATGGACGCACGGAGGGGCAGTGTTAGGGCCTTTGGACGCGCTACCCGCACAGCCACAACTCTAGTGCCGGGACCCCTGCCGCACCGAATCGATGAGTCAAATAGCGTCACCGATTCGCTTCTTTTCTTCCCGTTTGTGTGGCAGGTGTCCCGGCACGTGCGAGGAGGGACCCTTAAGCCGCGTTCACACTGAGCATTCCGGCCGCCGAAAGTGCTCCGAATCCGGTTCAGCGGCGGCGAGATCCGCCGAAAGGGCCCTCTGCGCCGATCGCTCTCGGACCAATTTTTGCGGCGTCTGCCGCCGAATCGGTCACCGCGAACCAATAGGAGCGCTAGTCAAGAAATTTTGAAAAATGGCGGCCAAGCCCTACTCACTTGTTATGCCGCAGTGCACGTAACTGAATGTTGAAACCAATGGGAGTTTAACCTACTCTTTGCCTACTTCGCGTCCGTATTTCGTGGAAGAGGTGACCGAGCTTGCTGTTGGCGGGACCGAGCTTGTTGCGGTCTTGCAGAGCAAAACGAACCCGCCAACGCCACTGCAGTTGGTGGGTTTTTCTGCTCTTCGTGCAATACAAGACAGCCACTTGCCAGCAAGGTAAGCCGTACTGTCTTTTCTTGCTTCCTGCGTACGAGAATCATCGAAGTATACGCCACCGGATAGCGTAGTGGCGTTTGCGAGCCGCGACAACAACCGGGTGACAGCGCATCCATCCCGCGTTCGCCCCGTAGTAGATGGCATATTCGGCGGCGCGGTTGTGTCCAGTGCGAACGACGCTGCGTTTCGGTGGCAGGGGAATTTTGGTCGCTGTAGAAAGCGGGTGGAAGGAAGGAAGGAAGGAAGGAAAAACTTTATTTGCAAGGGTTTGGGACAGGGTTCATGAGCTTGATGGGTGGGGCCCCAAGTCCAGGGCTCCACTGGCTGCCGCCGTCTGTCTGACGTGCTGCAGAAGTGCAAGCTGCACCTCTGGGTCAGAGCTGGCGAGCTGTGCCTCCCATTGCTCGAAATTATTACAAAGCTTGTACTGACCTAAAAAGGTATCTAAATTTGGTGGTCGTTTTAGGCATCCCCACGAAATGTGGTAGAGCGATGGCGAGCCGCCACACCACGGACAAGCACACCCATACAGCGTTGGAAAAGTTTTGTGTAACCTTTGAAGATTGCGTCTCTCATAATCATATAGTGGTTTTGGGACGTTAAACCCCACATATCAATCAACCTTTGAAGATTGGGAAAGACTCCCGTTTAAATTCGGCGGAGGTCAATCGCGTCCTCCCCTTCTAATGATTTGTGGGGGGCGCTGTATTTTTGTCGCATGCCTCGCTGGTTAGCAAGAATTTCGCGAGGGGCCATTCTGGATGGATCATTATTCTCCTCGATAGCTTCCTCCTGGAGTGTTTCAAAGGATTGAATGTGCTGTCGAAGCTCTGCACGGTTCGTGAGCCCTCGAGCACAAGCGTCAGCACTTTCGTTCCCCTCCAGGTCTGCGTGTCCTGGACACCAGATCAGTCTGCATTTGTTCGTCAAGCTCCCGCCTAAGAACTTGCTTATTTTTATCAGAAGGCGGCCTCTTAAAAAGAAACGGCACGCTTCCTGCGAGTCGGAAATGATAGTTGTCTGCGGTTCATCTCTTCGTTTCTGCGCTTTGATTGCAAGGGCAATGGCAAAGCATTCCGCCTTGGCGATCCAGGACGTGTACAGTGATGCACATGTCACCATGCAGTGGTCGTTGCTAAGTACCGATGCAACTTACCGTTTAAAATTGTACCTTGAAGCGTCCACATACAAAACATTTGATTTGTTTTTGAATGTTTTTCGGAGCCATCGCACTCTATCCTCTCGGCGCTTTCTGTTTGTTTTTACGTCCATGTTCTTGGGCAGCGGTGAGATCGAGATCTTGCTGCGGACGGGATCCAGGATTTCTACAAGAACCTCGTCCATGTTCTGGGGGTATGGCGGAAAGCCCACCCTGGAAAGTATCTCTCTCCCCGCTTTCGTTTGACTTAGACGATTTCTCTGTGCAGTCAGTACCGCTGTCTTTAGCTCAGGGTATGTGTTTATACCAAGGTCCAAAAACTTTTGGGTTGGTGTGCTTACCGGTAGCCCTATGGCCACTTTGTAGGCGCCCCTAATTATAGACTCGATGGTTTCTTCTTCTGATTTGTTTAACACGTGGAAAGGTAGACTATACGTAACCTTACACAGTACAAGTGCCTGTACTAATCTAATTGTGTCTCCTTCCTTCATGCCCTGTTTGTGGTATGTTATTCTATGGATCATTCGTGCAACTTGTTTCGTGGCTGATTTTAATATGTTTATTGTGTGATTCGCTCGTCCATTACTTTGAACCCAGTAACCCAGAATACGTGCGACGGTCACCTCACGTATACTTTGACACCTTCAATGTTTATGTCAATGCTTCCGTTACTTTTGTATCCTTTTCCATGTACCCTGATAATTTCAGATTTTTCTGGGGCACAGCTGAGTCCGCTTGCCTTCGCAAAGTTTTCAACTGCTGTTGCAGCCTCTTGAAGTGTCTGCTCTTTGTTAGCTAGAGATCCACGCGTTGCCCATAGGGTGATAACATCCGCATAGAGAGTGTATCCTAACTGCGGAACTCCATCCAGAGCTCGCGTGAGTCCTAACATGGCGATATTAAAGAGCAGGGGAGAGAGGATTGCTCCTTGAGGGGTACCTTTGTTTGGCATCTCAAAAGCGTCTGACGTGACTTGTGCTACGCTTATCGAAGCCCGCCTTTCTGTGAGAAATGCCTTGATGTAATTGTAGGTGTTTGTCCCACATCCCATGTTGTTTAATTCTGTTAGGATGGCCTTATGTGAGATATTGTCGAATGCTCCTTTTAAATCAAGGGCCAGTATTAGATGTTCTCCTCCTGTAGGTATATAGCTCAAAACTTCCTCTTGTAATAGGAGAAATGCGTCTTGGGTGGAGAGGCCATTGCGGAAACCCAGCATAGTGGCTGGAAAAAGGCCGTTGTCCTCTATAAAGTTTTAGAAAGCGGATGTTTCAGTGTGAACTATAGGCTTTACAGAGGCCAGTCAAAGAGCTGTTCCGCATCCAATAATGACCATGGATGCTCGCGTCTGAGTCATCGCCAAGGCATATATACTTTAGTAATTATCGTGTAGTACTGCGAAGCTCGAAAACGTGGGCTCGGTATCCGGCCACAGCGGCCGCATTTCAATGGGTGCCAAATGTAAAGAATCACAGCGCACATAGGCACACGGTGGTTCCTTACAATCGCAGTACGTACACGTTAAATAACTCCCGTGTGTAACATTAATCCAAAGTCTGTACGCTGGCGTGTGGTGCCCTCTTTTACAACTTTGGTAGGCCCTTCCGGCAAGTTGAGAAAGCTTAGTTCGCAATTCCCTTTCGCCATTGATCGAACGACATTGCTAAATATGCGTCGATTGTGACGATTGGCTGGAATTTTGTATTACGGCCAATCTCAGCCCAACACGTCATTTTTCAGCACGAGACCTGTTGTGTACAGCAGTCTTTCCAGTAATTCAGCGTGAACTTTTTGATTAGACAGACTATTCATTGAATTAGAGTCGGAACGAAGCGGGATAATTGTAGACGCAATGAAAATCGTGTGCGACTCGTGATAGGGCCGACGCTCGTGCCTTTCTTACGCTTATCGATCCTAACCATCTCTCAATTACCTTCAATACCACCCGTCCGACAACAATCGCAGCCGAGCAGGTTATAGTGGCTGGCAAATGAAGGTGCCGGAGGCATGCAGCCGGCGCTTGCGTGCCCACGCGGGGTCCACTCTTGCAAAGCTGCACGCGCAAGCATTAGTATACCACCCCTTTCTTTCCTCCAGCTCTCTTGAGGCTGGCAAGAAAATAAATTTCTTGTTATCCACTTGACCCTTCATCAGAGGTCAAATGGTGAAGTAGTAAGGGCCGAACCAGATGGGGCTGAAGGGTTGCACCGGAACATTCACTGCACCCCCCCCCCCCCCCGAACGCCGTAAACTGCACTCGATATGCATGAGTGTACCACATGGACCCGTGTAATGTCCGCAGCCCTCACTTGTTTTAAGGCAAAATTGTTACATGCCCCATCGGACGCGAAAACTGCACCATCAGCGCCCAGATGCTTCAGGACGAGTGATGCAAGAGTCACGAGATGATGAAGTCACTGTGTGACGTCACATGTCCTCCGAATGTGAGGGAATCAATTTCATGCTAAGCAGCCGTCGTGTTGCTGTTCTCTTGCGCGTATTATGGCTTTGAGCTGTCTTACGAGAAGGATTTGTCAAAGTTTGCCTTACTAATTGCGTTATGGACTTCTCTAATTGTGGCCTTTATAAAGACAAGCAACGCTATTGCCATACCTTGCTTTTCCTTCTCAGTAATTGCGCATTGACTAATTTTGATCTGTATTGTTGTTCATCAAGCAAGTTACGCTTGAAATTTGTAAAAGCTATTGGTTACTAATATGTATATACTCGTTTCTTTTAATTTGAATATTTTATCACTGTTTTTTGCGCTTGTTGGTTTTTCTCGTGTTCAATTCTGTTGTTTGTAAATGATGTACTGTTTTTTTACATTGCTGTAAATTCTTTTTTCTGATTTTTTTTCATTTATATGTAAATCTAACTATCGCTGTGCTGCCGTGAGCCCTTGTGAATGGGGGTGGCGGGCTCATGAAGCTGTCTGAAGACAGCTTTTAGTCGCCGCTCCTCTGTCTGTTTGTTAAGTGGACAGAACTAAAGTTGATTGATTGATCACTTTATTGATACATTGATTGAGTGACAAATCATTTTGAAGAGCGTTGGACTCTCCTGTATACCTGGTGATTGAAATTTTAATAAAGGCAACATATTGAGCAGAGTTCATCGGCCTTGAGAGCAGCCATGCGGAAACTTCTTCACTGCTTGAAAATAGGCCACATCGACGGCTGTACTTCAGGTATCACAGTCTTATCCAGGGGGGAGGGGGGGAGGGAAGGGGTCAACGTCTTTTTACTTCCACTTCCCCACAAAAGAATTGTGAGAACGTTTAAAAGTGGTTCCACTGCAGTTTGAAGGATGGCATACTGAAGTGTATGGTGATGCGCTGCAGATGCACAAATACAAGGACCTTGCTCTCAAACAACTACGCAAGGTTTGTCCGTTTTCTTTCGAGACGACGGGTAGGAGCTCTTATAGTAGGCAAGGTTCTTGACCGTTCTGTTGTTGTTGAGTCATTCGTCTTTGTGCATCTATGTTGTGCTTCGGTACACTTCTGGCAACGCTACTGATAGCCTATGCACTGCCCCAAACCCACGGCTAAGTATTAGACTCAGGCTTTCTCTCTTTCCCTTTTGTCTTTTCCTCTCTCTATATATTCTAGTTTCGCTATGCGCTTGTATGGCAGTATAGGCTGGACAGTCGACTCAATTTATTCGGGGGTCTGTAGACTAGTCAGGCGTGCGTTATCTCGTCTTTCGCTCCAGCGTCGTTGGAGTCGCGATAATTCTTGCCTTCGCAAAACTGAGAATACGACATTACAAAACTGACAAGAAAACGCAAACATCTTTCACATAGGAAAGCTAGAACGTTACGAAAAAGAATAAAATGCGTTTCGTATTGAAATGAGATCTCCTGCACTGGAGTCAAACGGCTGCCGTTATTACTTTCAAAAAAGCGCTGGACAAATTTGTGCCACAATCATTACAGACCATTCTAGAAAAAAAAAAGTTTGTCCCCAAAAGCTTCGGGCAGTAGGGGGGGGGGGGGGACTTGATAAATGCTGTCGCAAGCACTTCAATCATTGAACGAGAAAACTTTAAAGTGCCCTAGGTGCCCGGGACCTGTGGCATAAGCACGCCTTTTTTTATGTATACGCAGTGGTAATAATGAAAACACTCGGTGGAGGCTGTTCAAGGAGGTCACGCTAAACCACACTATTCCAGATGACTTCAATAACTGGAATGGACAACACGTTTGTGAATTTCTTGCTGCCGTCCACGCAACAAACACGATTGCGTGCATTTATTTGACATCCTTCTACAAGTTTGATCCGCATTACTTTCTCAAATTTCTGAAATAAGAGGGAGTGAGTGAGTGAGTGAGGGAGTGAGTGAGTGAGTGAGTGGAGCAACTTTATTAGGTCCCCAAAGGAGGTGAGTAAGCTCTATTTAAGCTGGTCATGCCCACTCGGGGACCAACAGGTGACACTACGTGACCGCTTATAAGCGTGCAATGGACAAAGTCACATGTACCCACACAGAGCCCTTCACCTCTCCTCTCTTTCTTCGTTTTTAATTCCCTCACCCCTTCTCCTAGTACTGGGTAGCAAAACCGGGCGTGCATCTAGTTGACCTCCCCGTCTTTTATTTCTTCCCTTCATCCACCTGACGTCTCTCACTCGGGCCCTTTGGACGGCGAGGATTTGGAAGTTTTTGTGCTGGGCCTTAATCAGGTTCATTTTTTTTCGGGAGAAGGTGGACCGGCATAGGCACAGACCCATAGGACAGTCTCGAAGTCCGCTTCACCACCACACAGGGGGCAAGTCCATGCTCGGGAACAGTTAGGGGCACATTGTGTGCTGTGCTGCTGGGCTCGGAGCAAATGCTTCTTTTGTAGAAGTCCGAGAGTGACAGCTTGGGCTCTGTGACACAGAAGCAGCAGTCTTCTTGAGAGATAAAAATTGAAAGAAAGAAGGCTGGTTAACAAGACAACGATGATCACAAAAGTATCAAAGCTTTACTATAGTTAAATGTTTATATCAATCTAATTTTCAATTCAACCTTTCTTTTTCATAAAATAGCTAGGGCACGTAACAACGTGCGGACTATATCTAATGATATTTGCTCGGGTTTTAAGTGCCAAAATTACGATAAGATCACGAGGTGCTCCGCAGCGTGGAACCTCGAAATAATTTTCACCACTGAGAGTTCTTCAAAGAACACCAAACTAAAAGAATTTTTCTCGTATTAGTAAAGTACCCACTCCACGATATCGAAATCACCGCATTTGCGGACGACAAGAGGCTTTGAAAGCGAGAAAACGCGCAAAAAGGAAATTCGGGTGGCGACGCCACTTTGAAGTTCCCGCACCAGTATAGCCGTTACGACTTACCCCCAGTATTCAGAAACGCTCCCCGACTTGACTTTCACCCTTCACGTGACAGAGTTGAGCACTGCGCCACCACTTGGCTGAAAATGACGCTGCGCTACTCAAGAATCGCAGCAGACTATCGTTGATATGCAGTGACTTGCCGTGCGTAGAGATGGCACTCCAATCGGCTTTCTCAAGTGAAGGCGAAGCGTTGAGTGAAGGGAGGTTCTAGAATACGGGGGTTAGACTTTGAGAGCGTCTACAAGACACTACGTAATTCTACATTGACAAAAGTGAAGTACGTTATCTTGTAATGAAGGCAGATTATTAGCGCACTAAGTTTCAGAAATCTTTGTTGAGCCATCGTGGCAAAGATGTGAAAATGCGCTTTGATATCGACGTATATTTCTCGCCAAAACTTCAAAGTGGTGACCACTGCAGATTATGGCAGGAAATATAGAAGTCAAACTATTTACATTGATTTCATCGTCTAATAATAAACCTGGGGTGGCGAAACTAATGAATCACGACAATAGGGTTTTTAAAGTATCACTTATCAGTCTTGCAAAGACTACTTATCACTCTAAGCTAAGTTGTCGCTTACCTTTATTCTCCCTTCAACGCGCACCTGAATATAAGCACATGGGCCCAGGCCCTTCAGCCTAGCAGCGCGACACATCGCATCCTAAGCTACCACCGCGTGGATTAAACCTGAGCGTGGTGAATTTTTCGATACCCTATTGGGCGCATACATTTTAATGCAGAGAGAGTGTCATTGTGCACGTTTTGCAAATAATTAAGAAACAAAGGTCATTTATTTTTATTTTGTCACTGATATTCCAAGAAGAAAAAAATGCCTTGTAGCCTTACTTTAGGAGATAGAATCACCAATAAATGTCGCAGTAAACTTATAATTTTGTTGCGCTAAATCAAGTTATAGCTACAGGAATGTTTGCTTTGTGGTGTTCGATTCCACAATTGAAAATGAAAGGATTACCACAATAGTCCACTATTACTTCCTTATTTTTGGTGTCAAATCTATCATTATTTCCGACATATTTCACAACTGACACTACGCAACCTCTTGATTTGTAAACGTCTCAATTGTTCGGTGATCTTATTTATTTTTCTTCTACATTTCCAAAGTTTTTCTTTAGCTTCCTGTGTATTAACCTTACAGATCCGGCCGCCCGGTTCTGGTTCCACCTCACTCCTTCGTGGGTGAGTGACAGCAGATACGATACGTCACCATGCCCATTCTCATTTTCATCAATATTGTCTGTTTCAGACAGGCTCTGGTAGTAAGAAAAGGGTAGTGCATGTCACTGAAAATTCAGCTTTCCTTTTAAGATTAAAGCTTTTAGCTACCAAAACTGCACGAAAAAAAGAGGCAGTAACACACAAGGCACACGCGGAAGCGCAGTATGGCAACTGAACGTTTATTGAAGAAAATACAAATATGAATATCAAGAAATGACGTGAAATATTGGAGATTGGCCATTAGTTTTTGTAGTTATTGATTACCCACTCGCCCAGCGTTTGGTCTCTTGAAGCTTTTAGATGGCCCAATCAAACGCGAAACATGCCCCTCAGCGTCGTCCCGCGGCGTAGGCTTATACACGAATGATGTAGAAAATCGAAATCGTGTGGTGACGTCGGCACATGACGTCAGAGAACGTGATGTCACATCACGTCACTACATAACATCATCGCTTGGTCGGAGGTGCTTCGATCACGGAGGTAGTGCAGAAAGGTTGCACTGCCTCCGATCCCAGAGGCAGTGCAATACAACGTTGCAATGCAATACCAGAAGAGAGAAGATGACTTGCGCCTTCGACTGGTCTCGGGAGACTGTATGAGAGATTCTATTTGTTTTTGAAAGTAACGTAAGTGTGCTCCCTGTTACAGGAAAGCGGTTATTACTCGCGAGTGCATACGGTATACGAGCATACCGTGTACGCACACGCCACGTTGGTTGCTGCCGCCGCTGCACGCGAGCGACGAAGCCCGCGAGGCTGGCAAGGCCAGCGCGTGCACTATCGTTCGCCGATCGCCGGCCAGTGTCTGCCACGGCAAGCGAGGCCCGCTTGAGAGGGCGTAGCAACAATTAGCCCGCCGCCGAATCGACGTCAAAGATGGCGTGCGCAGCGCCGGCTCTCACGGGTCCTTCGGCGTTCGCATAGTATGCAACCCTAATTTCCGCTAGCTCACGTATTGCGTGAGCTGATGAGTGAGGATGACACCCCCCTCCCCACCCCGCTCCTGCACGTTGAATCGAGTTCAATATCTACGTGATGTTCAGGTGTTTCCGCGTTGCTTCTTTCATGCCACACATGGACAGCTTCCTGCACTCGCTTTTATATGTATTATGAGATGGCTGTACTGTTCGCGGTTTAGAATCGTGGCGGTTTCATTTACGGGTCGTTATTTGAACCTGAGAAAACAAGCAGGAGGGGGCGCACGAGTCCGCTGGAGCTCTTCATGACGCCTCGCACGGGGAAAAATAAATAATATCATCTCCGGTTTTGCGTGGCAAAAACACGTATCGATCCAGGCAGGACGTAGAACAAATTTCAACCACATCGAGTTGTTTAACGTACACCTTAATCTAAGCACACTGCCTTCTCGCATTTCCTCTCCATTGAAAACGTAACTGCCAGGGCCGGTATTGAAACCTCGACCTGCAGGCCAGCATCTGAACACCGTAACTACTGTTCTATATGTCGGCAACTGCCTCACATTGGGAACGAGTATGGCAACGCACTGATATAGTATAAGCTTAGAAAAGCGGCCGTTTGCACACGATGTCGTACTGTATAAAAGCTTCAGTTTGTGCATGCCATCAGACTGTATGACTCAAAACGGTTTCCTGCGTTGTAATGAGTAGAAATGACGTTCAGGCATTTAGTGCCACTTGTAAATTGACTAGGGACATTCAGAATTATGGCCCGTAGCGATAACGCCATCTACGTACGCAGTGGCTTGAACGTCCACTAGTGTCGAAATGCGGACTTGATGGTACACATGACATCTTGAAATCGTCATGATGCAGCGTATGCAGTGGGCATAAGACGTATACGCAGGACATGCACGTGGACATAGCCGCTGTATGTGTGTTCATGTACTTATTTAACTCTTATGCGCTACATTGTTATTCGAAGTCATTATGCAGAGTCGTTGTAACAACAATCATGTTCATGTCCTCCATTACGTGACATATCCTCGTTCATTTTTTGGCAGCGAAGCTGTCAAGCACAGGATAGAAAATGGTCCCGTATCTACATGTTTCACTGCAAATGTCGTCGAAAGACTATAGTCTTGCGTCTGGAAAGGGTGAAGAAAACAGTTTACCTTGATGTTCCGCGTGAGAAATAGGTGAACTGTATTGTGAAAGCACTGCGTTAGAGTGTCTCGATCCGTGCAGCGAAAGCGAACGGGCCCATCGAGGCACGTTAGACACGAGCGCTATCTGGCAGTTTCCTTCGAAAACGAAGATAACTGTCATAAACGAAGATAAACGAAGCGCCTGTCTCGGAGGCGATAAGGTGTAGAACGCAAAACGAAGGGCAGGTACCATCACCGTGTCATCTTAGCAAAGCGTTGGGAACACTTGCCTTTTTAAGCATATAGCGTTACAATGTGGGAGACGCAGCGTGATAAATGCTACGGTCCTTAGAATTAATTATGTATGCCTTATCTAGTACAAAGACACACATACGGAATATTGACGTGTTGACATGGTTACTCAGAAATGCGCAATAATTGCTTTTAATTGACACTTGCACAAGTATGAATGCTGAAACTCGAGCAGTATTGGTGGGTGCTGCGGATGGGCATGGCAGTTTGGGGTATTGGTTGGGCCGTTTGGAGTATCATTCAGATGGACAGATAGACAACTGTACATACAAAACGTTTTGCGTCGAAGTACCTCAAGAAAGACTATCGTCTTTAGAAATGGCTGTTCCCCGCAAGAAACCTCGCCGTGACGTTGCCTAGCAACTACCGACGTCGCAGTTGCGCGCCACCTGGCCTCGCCTTGCTACCACTCCAGCTGATGGGACGTCATGCCAAGCCATTTATGCGCCATAGCAGCAGCCGTGGAGGCACCACGGCGAAGCCTGCAATATGACTAAGTATAACTGCTCTAACTTTAAATAAGGGTTGCCTAGTAACCGTTCACGCCATTAAACAGGACGTAAGTTGACCATTGGCGCACGGTAAATAATGTACTCGGGGTCGTTATATAAGACCTGAACCTAGTCGTGCCGAGGCAGTCTGTAGTCATGGGTCGTCCGAGGAAGAACCGTACAGTTGAAGAAGAGGCTGTCTATCACCAAGCTCGACTTGCTGCAGAACGAGATGAACTGCAGCAATCCAACGCAACCTACTTCAGCAAGAAAGCGGCTTACATGAAGGGAAAGAGTTGGTCAATCCAAGAGCCATGAAAACGTGAAAAATAGTCCTTGCTTAAACCAAGTAACTTAGCAACAACCGATAAAGCCTGCTACTTGGATCGACCAGCTTTTCTGTTATCAAGTCTTCCGTGACCGAGCTCAAGCTTCTTCATTTTTTCCCCTTAATACCTACTATGATATCTCCTACACTCCTGTTTGTTCAATCAATCTAAAGGGAACTTTATTGAAATATAATATAGAAATTGTGTACAGAAATATTTGGACCCATAGCCTAAGCGGCTAGTGAAGGGTCCAATACAGAGGGGTGACCCACTGTGCAGTTTTCTTCTCTCTTAACGTTACACCTGTCACTTTTCACTTGATCGCATGCTGCGTAAATTATTGCATCTCGAGCTTCCTAATTATCTTTTAACTCGGCAATACCTAACCATAGCATAGATGGGGAAGTCAACACACGACCTGCGCGAGTGCGACTTTCAACGGGGGCATCCAGTTATTTGGCCAATATACTATCAGCGGGATCGATGTTTACCTGATGGTGCAAGACGCGCGCTCCTGTCGTGACGTCCCGTTTCTCGTTTCAAAGAGTTGCTAGTTTATACGTAGTTTCTCGACGCCACTGTACTCTAAAATGGCGGCGAGATAACGTGAACCCAAAAGCATGCATACATTGAAGCATTCCGTCAGCACGCTCGTATACACAATGCCGTATTCTCCCGCGCATGCGCCAATCGTCCAGCGTGATCGTCGTAACGTTCAATGTCCGGCGATCTTCCGATGCCGAAAATGATGGCCGATATAGTTCCGAGAAAGGGGTCGTTCCGTATGCACGCACGGGCCAGCGTATTGAATTGTTGCCGTGCGCATGTCGAGAAAACGCAATTGTCTCTCGCGCCAGCAGAAGGGCCGATGCAGCGTCTTCCGCGCACGCAGCGAAATGCCGCAAATACCACGCCGCGTTGGTCAAGAGGGCGCCACCAACAACAGCCCTTGCACGCACATGCGAACGTGCGCAGTGTGGGAGAGGGCGTTTGGAGGGGGGCCAGTGCGGCCTCTGGAGCAGCAAGAAGAGCATCGTCGCAACTTCGTCTTGGGGTTCTGCGCCTTCGACTTGTATAGTATGTATATACAGTCCCTGGAGCGAGGGATTTGATTGGGCCGTGCCCCCTCGGCTCCATCTGATACGGAGGTGGCGGGGCGGCTGCAATTTCCCGGTAGGCCGAACCGAGTCGTAATAAATTGAGCGATGATAGATGCGCAATAAGACTCGCTCCGACTGCATGCCGCCGTTGCACGCGAGTCCCCGGGTGTATTCCGACTGGCTCGCGGTGCGTGCATGACGTTCGCGGGACGTTCCGTGGGGATCCCCCGCAGCATCTTGATTCCTTAGTGTTTCTTCACTAACCTGCAGCGTGCTTTGTTCGTTAGATTTCGTCTAGGAACGGACGTCTTGTAGACGTACTCACGCGCATGCCCGCGTGAGCTTGGACGTTGCTCGATCGCGGTGTGCGCGGAGATTGAGCGAACCGAAGGAATACTGCGCATATGCCGTAAAAGCCGGCGTATAATGCAAACCCCCCACCGCCTCGTATAATGCATTTCTTTCTGTTTTATTGCTTGCATGCGGTATCCGTTAGGTGTTGTGTAATGTCTTGTAGACGTAAACAAATACGCGTATACCCAAGTATGAACTCGCATCTTTCGGCTACGTCCTGCGCGGTGTATTAATGGTAATCCGTACAAGCTTGCGCATACAATACGAACCCGAATTTCGACTCGTCACATGTGCTCTTGTAGGGAGCGTCTTGTAGACGTTCATAAGCTCACACCCTTGCGCAGAATGAACCAATAGTGTGAATGCCGGTTATATGCCGTAAAAACCAATGTACGGTGAAAAAATATTGAAAAAGAATGTGAAAAACATTGGCCGTCCTTCACCATTCAATGCCCTTAACGACCTTCTACGTGACATTTTTTCTGTTTGTTTTTATATTCCGTCTCACCATGACAGCCTTTCAAAAACGTATAGATAGATCTATGCTTACAGTGGTTGTACATATGCTGCTTGTGCTAGAATAGGTGAAGTGGCCTAATACTGGGGATATGCCATTTTACGTATTTCAAGACCCTCAATTTAACATTTGGATTGATTTCCGCGCTTCCCATTGGTGTGTTTTCTTAAAGCTTCTAGTATTACATAGATGCTTGATATGTTTGTTGTCCTGGAACGAACGTCGCACGGGCGCATACACTCGGAATTACAAGCTCCGTACCAGAAAAATATGTAGATGTTGCTAGTGGGAAAAGTGTGCCCTTAAAATCTGCGACTTGTCGGAATTTTTGGCGAAGCAATAGTTTTTTTAAGGCAATGACAAGACTAAAAGAGAAGAGGCTAAAAAAAATTCACTGGCGTAAGGTGCATTCTAGAAGTACACGAAGTACCACTGCGCAATCTGTATGCTCAAAAAAACTTAGTACTTAATGAAGACACTCAAAAATCGGGAACAGAAGGCGTCCATATTTGTTTGTAACGTGCTGTATTTTCTTTTAATAATATCCCCACCGCGTTGGTCTAGTGGCTAAGGTACTCGTCTGCTGACCCGGAAATCGCGGGATCAAATTCCAGCTGCGGCGGCTGCATTTTTGATGGCGGTTAAAATGCTGTGGGTCCGTATGCTCAGATTAGAACCCGAGGTGGTCTAAATTTCTGCAGTCCTCCACTACGGCGTCTCTCATAATCATATGGTGGTTTAGGGACGTTAAACACCACACATTATTTCTTTTCATAATTAACACGAATTGCGAAGTATTGTGTCTACTCTTTTAGTCTTCGTTCTTTTTGTGCAGATTTGGGTATACTCTCTAGGAATTGCTGCCAGCTTGCCCAGTTTTCAATCATATTAACAAATTATCTATTTCCCAGACATCTATCCGATAACTAATGGCCTAAGTTACAGATGGATTAGCATTTTTCTGTAATTTAAGGATATTAAGAACACTTTTAGAAAATTGTCGGCTTTGGTTGATACGCCCATTCAAGCGGATATCTGGGACAGGCGAAAGTCGCTGGCCTAAATAATCGATGGACGCTTTAATTGGAATCAACTATGCGAAAGACATCTAAATTAGCAAAGATAAGCAGACCTATATAAGGCACATGTGAAAACCTATCCAGCCGAAGCTATAGTGAAGCGAAAAATTAAATACCACAAAACTCACTAGCACACGTAATACGGGCGACTGGCAACAAATTCCTCATTGTAATTGAAAACTGAGGAACCTTGTAGAACAAAATAATAGACAACGCCTTATACGGCGGTTTATACGGCGCACTCATCTCACGCATAAACAGACTTATCTGCATTCCTCCTTGTTTTTCTCGCCTTCTCTCCTTCATTTCCCGACAGGCATCGCGGTCGCATACATGCATACATTCACACACAACACTTGCTCGCAGACGTCTTTATTATGATACGCCCGTTATGCGGAGGGGCGCCGATGTCTGCATGCCGATTCGTATCTATACAGCGTTCGTTTTCTACGTTTTGTCTGCTCAGTCTTCACCGGTACGCAAGCGTGTTTCGTCTCGAAGCAGGGGTCAACTCGATTCATCGGCTCTTTAGACCTCCCGCTGCACACGTTGAGAGGGCGGCGGGCGCAATTTCGGCGTGGTAATGGCGAAACATTTCTAGACTGACGGCGGCCCATTCGTGCGTACGTTTTCTTACACGACAACTGGAGTCGAGTGTAGCTGTCAACACAGCCGCTGCCTCGGCGCACGGGCTGGCATCGCGTGTAGTCCAGCTTTTGCGGAACGCAATTACAAGCGCGTACTTTCTCTGGATGTCCCCGGCTACAAAAACTCGGCGACATTGCAATATCGGCATGTTTAATTGGGATCGTCTTTCATTTCTTTCTTTTATGCTAGTTAACGAGCAAACGACAGTTTCGAGGAGTGCAGCTGTTTAGCGAAGCGAAGAACGCACGTCGCTTAATTTTAAGCTTTCGGATAAGCAACGGTTTAGCGAGACGTACGCGTGTGTGGGATGATTGGTTTCTAACTGAGGCGAAAAATAAGCGCATCCGCCTCCGGGCTATTCCTGGCGTGGCGCGCGTGTTGTCAACACACGTAACAGGACTGACTTGCTGCACCTTGAAACGAGTTTGCGAAGAAGACCACATATCGTTTTATTAATTATTCCTACAAATCGCTCTTATGGACGGCGGTAAACTAAGTATAGGCAATGTGATTTGGTCTGGTTATCGAAGGGACCATCTTGTTCTCTTCATTATGATGCTTTTCTTTCTAAGCTTGTTGTAGTGGTGTCCCTTAGGACATGGTATAGAATATTTACTTTGAGATTACGGCTGCTCCAGAGACCCTTTTCGCATCTCTTGACTCAGATGGCTGCCGAGCTAGCGACATCGCGCGTAACCGGTGGTGACTACGCTTTTAAAATTCACAGTTATTGCACTAGCAACCAACCTCTCCCCTTCCCTCCTATAGCATCTTTTCATGATCACATGGGCAGGGCGTTGTTCACTATCTGCTTGAGCATTCGACGACTGGTACAAACAGCGGAGGGACATCATGTCGCATGCGTACTACGAGTCACGGAGGTGGGCCGGATCGCTTGATATTGGCTTCTGCCGTGATCGTAGCCCCCGCTCGCACGCTATTACTCGTGGGTAGAACGTACGATTCGCTGGGGAAGCTTATCAATTTGCACTTTATCCGGAACATGACGGCGACGGCAAAAACTCGTCGAGGCCATCTATGTAATTGTTCTTGCAATATAATAGAAAGGAAACGCGCGCGCGCACATCTTCTTACTCACTCACTCACTCGATCACTCTCTACGCAAGCGAACCCTTCCCCAATTCAAGACAGCGAACCAAATATCTTCTTCCAATTAACCTCGCTGTTATTCACCTAACATTCCTCTCTATCTCACCACTGTAGAATCAATAGTTTCCCCGTTTCAGCTGTCCGCCTGCACCCTTGAATACTTAGCGCACAACAAATGTTTAAGGCACACGTCATCAAAATCTCGCCAAAGCAGCGCATGTTGTGATATTAGGTCACATCAGCCAACTAAGCTTAGTATCTAGGGCATATATTTATTTCTTTATTTAAAATTCCTTACAGGCCTTGGCATTGAGTAAGGGGGGTAATTGGTGAAGTTTTACAGATCACACAAAATTAATTCACGCGTTACAAAGCGTATCAGCACAATGAAAATATGACGCGGATTGCAATATAAGTTGAAGTTAACAGGCGATAACAAGAAAAAATAAAAGGCGATTTCATAGTGCACACACGACAGTGGGAACCGAATACAGTCATTATAGCATATGAAGGCGACATCAACCAAAGATAGCCAGCTGGCTTTACCTCAACGACGTGCCGTAATTTGTTTATAAGTTGCAGAACACACAAAAGAAAAAGCACAAAAATACGCAGAAACCTATGCCCATATACAGAAAACATTTCCAGTGTGCAACAAACATAATCGGGCACAAAATCCGACACGTGCAGAGCAGTGGCAAGTCTATTGTGAGAAGAGAGTAAGCAGCAACTGACGGAAAGAATTATTGTCTGATACAGATGCGATGTTATCTGGAAGACCATTCCACAAACGTACGGCGCGAGGAAGAGCAGATGAGTTGAATGAATCAGTTGCCCCGTATAATCCCTTGAAACTGAAGTGATTATGCAACCTACGTGAAGTAATGGAAGGAACATCGAGGTGGAGTGGGAGGGGTCTGTTGGTGTACACGTATTTGTGAAAGAGCCAAAGAAGGGAAATGTCGCGACGAGTGCTCAGGGGTTGAAGAGAAAGATTGTTTTTAATTTGCGTTATGCTGCTGTGATAGTCATGATTCCGTGAAATGAAACGGGCCGCCCTATTCTGAATAGCTTCAAGCATGTTAATTAAGTAGTTGTGATAAGGGGACCAGATAGGAGCGGCAAATTCAAGCTGGGGACGGACAAAGGTTTGATAGGCTAGTTGACGGACGTGAGCGGGACAGCTATGTAAATTACGGCGTAGATATCCTAAGGACTTGGAGGCTTTCGCGCTAATGGTGGTGATGTGGTGAGACCAGGAGAGATTGGGTGTGAAATGGACACCAAGATACTTATAGGATGATGCGTGTGATAGTGCAGAATTTTTGATAGTGTAGTGGAAAGTGCGAACGTTTTGTTTGCGCGTAAAAGAGATTATTTTACATTTTTCCGTGTTCAGGGACATTAACCATTTGTTACACCAGTCATTAATGCGGTGAAGGTCGCTTTGTAGAGTTAAATGGTCGTCGCGGGATGATATAGGACGGTAAATTATGCAGTCATCTGCGAAAATACGCATGCAGGAAGATATGTTATTTGGCAGATCATTTATATAGATTAAAAACAGTAGGGGGCCGAGGACGCACCCTTGTGGAGCGCCAGAAGTTACGTGGGAAAGAGGGGAAGGGGAATTGTTAATTATAGTAAACTGCTGACGAAGTGAAAGAAAGTTGTGAAGCCAAGATAGGGTAAGAGAGTCTAATCGGAGGGCAGATAATTTAGAAATCAGACGGCAATGGGCTACGCGATCGAAGGTTTTAGAAAAATCGAGGAAGATACAATCAGTCTGAAGGTTACTGTTCATATTGGAATGCAGCTCGGTCGTTAGTTCTAGCAGCTGTGTTTCGCGAGAAAAACCCTTTTTGAATCCGTGTTGGTTCAGAAAGAAGAAATTATTTGATTCTAAGTGTCGGAAAACATGGAAAGCGATTCTGTGTTCAAGAAGTTTGCAGCATATACATGTAAGAGAAATTGGACGGTAACTTTCGGGTAAATGCTTATTACCGGTTTTAAACACAGGCACTATTCTACCAATTTTCCAGTCAGAAGGGAGTTGACCTGTCGCTAGAGATTGCCTGAAAAGGTGATACAAAATGTTAACAGAAACGGAGTCGGTGTTTTTGAGAATTTTAGAATTAATGTCGTTGATGCCGGCTGAAGTGGAAAGCTTGAGGTTATTAACTAGTAGAGCAATACCCTCGGCAGTTATTTCTATAGGTTCCATGTATGCAATGTCAAGTTCGGGAACGTATATGGTACGTCGGAATGGTCTTCCAGGGTGAAAACGGATGAAAAAAATGCGTTAAATGCTGTTGCGCAATGACTATCTGAAAGAGGGACATGGTCGTCATCTAGCAAAGATATTTGTTGGCCATGTTTTTGAGGAGAAACAAGTGACCAGAGGGTGCACGTTAAAGAACCCCAGGTGGTCTAAATTTTCGGAGCCCTTCACTACGGCGTCTCTCATAATCATATAGTGGTTTTGGGACGTTAAACCCCACATATCAATCAATCAATCAATCAACAAGTGACCAGAACTTCTTGGAATTTGATTTCAAGAGGGAAGGTAGATCGACAGAATAATATTTAAGTTTAGCAGATTGTACTGCCGCGCAGTAGCTTTTCATAAAATTCTTGTATGTCTGCCACGCGGAGGGCGTGTCATGGCGTTTAGCTGTGCGGTATAAGCGGTTCTTTTTATTTCTGAGTTGCCTGAGAGATTTCGTAAACCATGGGTTTGTTTTATCGTTTTTCACTTTTACGAGGGGGACATACTGATTAGTTAGTGTACATAGTTTATCTCGGTACAGCACGCAGTTATCATTTACTGAACGACGGTCGAAAAGGGGTAGGAATGTGTCGTTGTAAAAAATTTCGAGTTCGGCGTTAAATTGGCTGTAATTGGCCTTACTATAGTCGCGAATATTTTTGTGGTCGGTGCCGGAGAAAGGTAGTGGAATGTTAAGAGTTACTTGGAGGAGGCTGTGGTCGCTAAAACCATCTATGTTAAGAATGGTACCTACTGTTTAAGGAACTGTCGTAAGAATTAGGTCAAGGATGTTAGAGCCGCGCGTAGGTTGGTTTACTATTTGAGATAGGTTAAAATCTAACGCAAGGTTTATAAATTCCGTGGAATTGCGGCAAGAGGAAGACAATTGGATCCAATCTATTTCGGGAAAGTTAAAGTCGCCGAAAATGTAGATGGCGTCGGTGCGACATAAATTAGTGGCCTGGGTTATGCTACTGCGCAAGTCGTCTACAAATGAATGGGAACAATCAGGGGGCCGGTAGCAATTGCCGATAAGTAGTGTGGTGAACTTTGTAACACAGGCAACCCAGATCATTTCTAAATCAGAGTGAACATTGATAGCATATGATTGCACAGTCTTTCTTACTGCAAGAAATACACCTCCGCCACGCTTATTTTTACGGTCATTTCGATATATGTGGAAGTTGTTGCGATCGGGAAAAATTTGGATATCGGTGATATCTGGGTTTAGCCACGTTTCGGTAAGGGCAAGTATGTCGCAGTCGCTGTCATCTAGAAATGAGCAGACTAAATCCCGTTTCGGCACCAGGCTGCGGATATTAGTAGATGACAGCGATAGTGTAGGAATGGTATGAAGTGAAGTCACATTGGGATCTTGCAAGGACTTGTTCGACTTTAGCTATCTGCTTGATAGCACAACTGCGTCTGTGTTGATGTCATAGACGTATGTTTTTTATCAATGTGCAACCTGTCAACTGACACTTTGAAAGCCTTATTTTGGGCTTTGGCAAAGCTCACTAATTTGCGCCTGGCCTGTCGCGTCGCCGGCGAAAAATCTTCGCCGATTGAAAACGTTGAACCTTTTAGTTTCCGTGCAGAGGACAAAATCTGCTGTTTATCTTTGAAGAAGGTTAGTTTTGCAATTATTGGTCTGTTTTTTCCCTCGGTGAACCTTCCAAGCCTGTGAACCCGTTCCAACTGTGCACTAGTTGTTGTTATGTCGAGTCGTTCAGAACAAAAGTTAATTATTTTTTTCTCGGACTGAGCCCAATCCTCTAGTTCGCTATCCTCAATTCCAAAGAAGAGAAGGTTTGACCGCCGCTGCCTATTTTCAGCATTGTCGCATCTAGACGTGATTTCCGTCAGCCGATCCGAAACGTGCAGCAGAGCATTGTCAGTGGGTCCTCCTGCGTTATTTCGCAAAGCAAGTGTTGCCTCGAGGGCAGCGATTTTAGCATGGAGTAATTTGATCTCATTTTTAGTAGTCTCGTGCTCGCCCCTTAGTCGTTTCAGGTCAGCTGACATCGCGGTGTGATCAGCTTCAAGTTTTTTTATTGTTTCTAATGCCGAAGCAAACGAATCAGCTTCAGTTTTGCTCATTGGTCCCGGATTCGACTCGACGTCACCAGAAAGCATAAGCAATGCCCTCAAGGCATCAGAGCACAACTTATACGGCAAACACAACACTCGCTTCAGCACATCGCAAAACTCTGGTGGGCACGACACCGCAATGAGACAGGAATGACTGAATAAGAGGGGAGGCGCATGGCATTAGCTGGTATACTCCGCAAAGTTCACTTATATCACAATTGCTGTTCGATCTCATAACGATAGCACCCCCGGATCGTCTCAACTGCATATGTAGAATACGTCACTCCATATGTGCAGATGACATGACCATTTGGCTGTTTGAAGGTGGCGACGGATAGATCAGAGGCCCCAGCAGGCCCCTCCTCCTTAATTGAAGGAGATCGACAGTTTTCAGACTCTGTGACATCATATTTACCAAAAGTCTAGGCATAGATTTCCACCAGCTAGCTCCAAATTACATCTCAGGAGGTTGACTAGAGGCGACTTCAGAGCCCAGACCAGAACGTACCCCAGCCCAGTGCACATATAGACGACTCATGTTCACTGTGTAGCGTAAACTATTGCCGCACAAGGGCACATTGTAAGAGAAGCATGTGCAGGATGAAAATACAGTTCCCCCAGAAAAGCTTGGGGAGCGGTGGAAAGCCGCCCTGATCTGCTCAGATGATCTTCAAGAACGAACATGAGCCATCCGTGAGCCCAAAACGCGGCAGCACTAGTAGCAGGTTAAACAGGGTCTTTCCACTATCGCTGACACGGCTTATAGGCCCGGGCCTTAATGTGCGCTGGTTTCACTAAGATCAATACCACGTGATCAACGCTGCCAGCAGCCTTCAAGAAATAGAAAAATCACAGCATATTCACGGAGTGAATGATGATCACTGGGGCAAAGCGTCCATCCGTCCGTCCATCTGTCCGTGCATTCGGACGGACAGAGGCACGGATGGATGGATGGACGGACTGGCGGACGGAAGCATGAACCATGACGTAAGCGCGGACGCACGGATGGACGAACAGAAGCACGTAGGCGCAGACGGATTCACGGACGGACACACACACACACACGGACGGATAGATGGATAGACGGACGGACACACGGATTGTTGGACACACGTACGAATGGATGGACGGGTGGACGCTTCGCCCCAATCATCATCATTCCATCCGTGGATATGCTGTGAAAACCACTAACACCGTCTAATCATTTCATTTCATTTCATTTTATTACCTTAAAGGTCCCCAGGGGGACATTACATAAGGGGTGGGGTTACAAAAAACGTACAAAAAAAGCCATGAATTAGCTTGAAAAATGGCTTGTGACGCTATGCATAAATGTTGATGGACAGGTGATTGCTGCAATATGGTGGGGGAGGTCATTCCAGTCTTTTGCTGCACGAAGAAAAAATGAGGCAGCAAAAGTAACGGTGCGGGAACGTTGACAGGCAACTTGAAAGACATGGCCAATGCGATATGACCTGCGAAATGGGGGGGGGGGGGGGAATGTAAGGTTCGATTGCAAGTGGACTGTGAAAAAGTTTATGAAACAAGCAAAGGGTGGCAATGCGGCGGCGGGAAGATAGAGGGGACAGGCCAATTTCTTCTTTTAAAGATGACACGCTAATGTGATAGGCATATGAGGAATGAATGAATCTAGTAGCACGGTTTTGAAGTGATTCGAGTGCAGCAATGAGATACGCGTGTTGTGGGCTCCAAATTGACGATGCATATTCAAGCTTGCTTCTTACGAGGGACTGATATGCTAATAATTTTACATGGCGGGGTGTGTTGCGCAGATGACGTTTTAGGAAGCCGAGAGTGCGATCATAATATTACCAAGGACATATACATACAACGCCATCTACTGAGCAAGTCATAAACTAGAGGTGGCTACTCTATGGTGTCCTAGATGACGGGCACGCGACCCGCGTCTGCCATTTCGGAAGCCATGGGCTGCATACATACATACATACATACATACATACATACATACATACATACATACATACATACATACATACATACATACATACATACATACATACATACATACATACATACATACATACATACATACATACATACATACATACATACATACATACATACATACACACACACACATACATACATACATACATACATACATACATACATACATACATACATACATACATACATACATACATACATACATACATACATACATACATAAGAAGGAGGCAATGACCCACGGCCTAAGGACCTAAAAAAAGAAGCGTTCAAACACATTTGTATGGTTTTCTGCGAGTGCATGAAAGAACGTACTGAACCAGGCGCGTAACTACAGTTTTTTTTTTTGGGGGGGGGGGGGGCAGCTCTGCGATTTCGGAGAGGACACCCTTTTGAAATGGTTGTTATTTTTGCTCTTTGTGCCATGGCGAAAAAATATTGGGGGGGGGGGGGGGCACGGGCTTGTGCCTCATTGTGTGCCATATTGTGTGCCACCCCCTTGGCATAGAGGGCGGCACTCCGAGGCACTTCACCCTGTACTCAACGGTATACTTTGCCAGGTTTGTGCGATCCTTTCTTATACGAACTGGATGAAAATTTCTTATTTTTGCGCCTTTTTCATCCATAATCTTTATCCGCGACTTGCTGCATTAAAAGCCTATGCATGACTACATAAATAAAAAAATTGAATGGTTCATACAACCCTGGATGTACCATACTTGACATTAAATATTGTTGCGACAGTTTTCTCGCAACACTCGCGCCACTCTGGCGCCACTCGTGGAAAGAACGTATCGAACTATAAGCGTTATCATGCCACACGTGGCTGTAGCAGGAACGTTTCCTTTGAAGCTCGTACAACCTTGAAGTAACGAACTGCGTGTAGTTCGTCTCGTTCGTACATTTATTTTTGTTCGCATGTAGGAGCGTCTCCATTAGAACGCTGGATGTGCAGCTTCAGAGCAAGCAGTGCTTTCTGCCCATCCATTTCCTGTTCACGCGTATGTGCAAATCTCGTCGTCGCGTTGAAATGTAAGCTTCTCCGTTTAGCCGACAGAGGGCAGCCTCGGCGCCTAATGAGATCCTGGCTTTGTAATTATTCCCGCGTCTTCCGCTTTCCCTCTGGGCGAGCGTGAGGCGAGTTAATTCACCTATCTGTTATGCAGATTGCCTTCAATGTGTCGCTCTCTCTACACACAAAAAAGGGCACCCCACGGGACCCACATGGCCCATTATTGTATAAATACTGCGCACGATGGCTTCGTAGTTTTTTTTTCTAATTTTCTTTTTTTTCATTTATGATTCCAGTGGCTGCCTTTTCTTCTCTTATCTCCATTTGCTGCACCCATCCCACTCTTAGCCGCTACAAGCGCATGCACTTCAGTATCTTATTATGGTGCAGTGAGTTTGGAACATACAATGCATGAAAGGAAAGTTAAGTTTTCAATTACAAGGCGATATTTCCATTACTATAAGTCAAATCTGGAAAAATCGCGGTGTGATCACAGAAAGAAGGACAGAAGAACAAGAATATTAACACTACTAGTGTTGGGATAGTGAGCGGTAATAAGTGTTAGAATAAGGTTTCTCTGGTGTGTTCTCTACTTATAAAGTTTTTATCTCCGTGAGCACTGCAGGATTTGAAAGCCACGTGAAGTAGCTCAGTTTCCAGCGTTAACGGTATACTATAATTTATTCTGCTCGGCCAATAACAGAACTATTGTTATTTAGTATATGCAGAAGCAACTATGACACATGCATGAAATTGATTAACTGTCCTTGCCAACGCCATAACGCAGAATTGATCGTAAAAAAACAAAACAGCGTGGGTATACGAGAGAAGAAAGACAACAAGACAGAGTGCTTTTTTTACGATAAACACATGCTAACAAGCTCAAGCCAGTGCTCTGTCCTGTGTCTTTCCTCTCGTATACCCAGCTGCTCTTTTGTGATAAATCCATGCCAACAAGCTCGAGTTTTTAACCTTACAAAGTACATGGCAAAGGAGTCTTGTCTTATAAGGCCGCGCGTTCGACGCGATCACTTTTGCGTATTACTATACACAGTGTACGTATAATAAACGCACGAGTAGCGATGTACTAGTGAGTTTGAAGATTCGACGGCCGATGACTTGGTATTCGTAGCGTATCACTATACCTATTCATCGCTGCCGATGTTTCTGTTCACAAAAGCACCTAAGATTTCATGAAATTAATACTTATGGCTGTGGTTTAGCATATGACTCTCACTACAACATGAAAATATTTTATGAAAAGTCAACAGTCACTGGAGGCGCGCGCGCATGCGCGTACACACACCTACCTACCCACATCCTTGCCTCACCTCCCCCCCCTTCACGACTCGTAAGGGACTTGGGAGCATTAAATCATGGGCCTAACACTGCGTAGTCAAACACGACAATCCTTCCTTACTAACACCATGCTAATACTTTCACTCTACTAATGTACGAGTTTGTAAGTAGTTCCGTCCCTAAAATAGAACTCACCAGCGACAAGCTGGCCGACCAGCTTTGGGCCATCCAGCAAGCTGAAGATGCCGCCCGCGTCCAATTGAGGACTTCGAGCGGTCACCTGAGGCACCACCATCATAATCGACGGAGGGTGGGAAGGGACAGGGATTAATCCCCCTTTTCCCCACTTCGCCCGGGGAAACTGCCGGACTTTACTGTTCATTCATTCATGCTCTATCAATTTCATTCGCGAATAGCGTAGTGATTCAGGGTTATTTGCCGCACTGTATCTTGCCGGTGCAGCACTGTGCAGGTCTGGGACGCTAAGTTAATTTACCCACTGCCACGTTCCGTTGTGTGAAACTTTATGCGTTCACACCAAGACGAACAAAGTAACATTGCGTAGTGTATTTAGAACAACGTTTTATAGGGCCACTAAACCACACCAAGTTCAGACGTGAGACAGTATATATATAGTTTCTTTCTCACCTTCACTACACCCTTCCTACAGGCGCCATCTGCTTCTCGCCACTTATTTCTTCACAAAGCACGTGGATTGTCAGCACTAAGCGTAAGGCAGGTCGGGAGTTCAAGCTTTTCGAATACCCTCTGCCATCTCCTCTTGCGCATGTCGCAGATGCAGAAAATGAAGTTATTGTCAATCGCGTACGACAATCATGCGAGACAAGTCAAAACGGGCATTGCGCTGCATGTCAAGGCAGGGTAGAAGACGATTCGTAACGGATATTTCTCCTATATCGACCAATCAAGAGCCTATTTCATCTTGACTTTACGTCAGCAAACTACTGCTGTCACGGCTGCTTCCACAAATGCGGTCACATGCTACATGAGAGAATAACGCGCTTGTTATTAGGGAGTTGTAGATTAGCGCACCGCGAGCCCTTGCGGTGCGGTCAATGCCACTGCGCATGCGTCGTAACGGGAGTCGGCGTTCGCGTTCGCGGACCGCGCGCAAAAAATCCGAGATTGCGTGCGGTAATGGCGGCCCGCATGTGGCCCGCAAGCGCTGGTTTCGAGGCTACGGTGTCGCTGCGATCGTGCGTTGCGGTTCGCAGCAGGGCAAACGCTATTCTAAAACTCACATGGCACCCGCTACGCCCGCAGCGCTTGCAAACGGTATTCTAAAACTCCCTAGTATTTTTAGGAGTGGTTAAGGGGCCCTTTATTCACAACTTCTTACTGAAGCGTTTCGTCTATATATAGTACGGATACGCTCGACTTGTGTGAATCTTTCCTGTTACTTGTTTTTAAAGCAACTTCATATTAAAGGGCTTGTTCAGCTCAGTTTTTTTTTTCGTTCGTAATCCCTCGAGTACTAACGCTATAGGCATGTAGCTAAGTAACAGCGGCATGCGAAATATTTTTCATAGTGCTCCGCAAACCGTCGATACTTGTTCATAAGACCAATGGTAAGCTTTGCTTCTATCATTTGCTTAGTCAAGGAATGCATACTGTTCACAGACGAGCTGTATCATTTTAATCACAAATGGATAGATAGATAGATAGATAGATAGATAGATAGATAGATAGATAGATAGATAGATAGATAGATAGATAGATAGATAGATAGATAGATAGATAGATAGATAGATAGATAGATAGATAGATAGTGAACGGTAAAAACGTAAGCTGACCTTCACTTTAGCGAACTACGTGGAAAATAATATTCCTGATCTGCACGTGTCGCCTTATTATGACGACAGCGAACTCGCGCAGCGCACCATTATTATCGCATTAGCTGGGCTGGAAACGCTGATTACGATTGGCTGGTTCCCCCACTCATACGCTTTTCAGCGCTGCGCCCTTTTTTTACATTTTTTTTGGGGTGACATATTGTAGCGTTCTTCGTTTCTTTTTCGTCTTACTGTCGCTTCGACGCACTCCTTATCTGCATAATTAAAACGTCTTGAGCGCTCGAGCAAGCAGGCGCAGTTCTGCCCCCCCGTGCGTATGCAGAGCCAACTTTAACTGAAAGGAAGCGAAGGAGAAGAAGGCGAAGAATAACACACGAGGAGCCGAGATTAGAAACAATGCATGCGAAAGAATGACTCGAGGCTGTGATTGCGTCGTGGCTTCAAGAACAGAGCGGTGAGCTAGGCGCCGAATCTGTGTCTCGTACTTCGACGGATGACAATGATATAGACAATGACGTTTTTTCGGGTTTCACAATTGACCCACCGAGAATCTTTATTTTGCATTCTCAATGGGCCGACTGAGTCGAACTTCTTTCGGGCAATCCTGTTGGAGTGGGACAATACAGGTAACTATATGACGTCATTGCGCATTGCGTAACAACAGACAAGACGCATGAAGAGACTGTAGACTTGCGCGTTTTCTAATCATCGCGTCGCGATTGAAGTGAACGGTGTGTATTGGTGGCAGTAGACGGCATTGAAGCCCTACCCCGACAGAAACTGTATATAGATTCTGTATTCATGTGAGGCCTCGTATCGCAACGTTTGAAAGCTAGGCCAGTTTCTTTCTTTCTTGCTTTCTTTTGCGCGATTTCTTTGATGCATACCTTTTATTAGACGCAAGTGCTCAACTTATCTAGTGCCACGTGCTATAGTTTTTGTGGTGTCGGCATAAATTAACAAGCGTTTGGGGTTTTCCGAAAACCACGATACGATCGTGAGAGACGCTGCGGTGGAGGGCTCAGGAATTTCGACCTCCTGGATTTCTTCGACGTACAGCAAAATTTAAGCACGTGGACCTCAAGCATTTTGCCTTCGTCGAACTGTGGCTGCCGCGGCCCGGATTCGATCCCGCGACCTTCGGATCAACAGTCAAAGAAGCATAACTGCTAGAACAGAAAGGCGGGTGTCAGCAAAAGCTAAAGATGTCCATATCGAAGTGCGCAAAAAAAACTGTAAAATAATGCCTGTAGAGTACTGTTGTCCTGCATAGCGAGGGCGGGAGTGACCAGGACTTGAGTTGTTCGTGGCGTGATCCCCTCAGAAGAAGGGCAACGCTAAAACACTGGCGTACAAGAAGTAACCGTCAAAACGCCTTTCGACATATAGGACTGCTTGCCATTCGCTTCTGGGCGCCGAAGGCGATGTCACTTCGCTTTTTGCACGCAGCTTTTCTGCGACAACTCCTGGCCATGATGGCTTCTTTGTTCCGCCGCTCCAAAGAAGAAGGCAGAGTCGCTGCCGGCGGCTTTCTGCAGTCTTCGTCGACTGCCCCGTTCCCCGCTGGTCCAGCCTCATCGAGACGGGAACTCCGAGTAGGCGGTTCCCGGGTTGTCACTCCACTGCCTCGAAGCAGGATGGAGCCTGCATGCACAGTTCACAGAGTGACTGAGCAAGAGAGAGAGAGATACATGTGCCCCCTTCCCACTGGCGCCTGTCTCTCAGAACGAAACTTTTCCCTCGATTTCTGAGAACAACGGCAGCACTTTCTTCCGCCAGGCTTACAGTGGCGTTCGATTTGCTGGGCCCCCGTGTTAATTATCTGGATAGCTTTTTTTTGTGTGTATGTGTTTGTCTCTTTCGCTTGCTTTTGCATGTTTCTCTTTACTTTACACGTCGTGGTTTTCGTGTCTTTTGCATGCGTACGTACTTTCGCATTTGTGGTTCAGTGCGTTTCGACTCTCGAGATACGGCCCCGGTTCGTCGACTTAGTTGATGTTGTGTGCCGTGCGTTTTCTTTTCGTTTTTTTTCTATACGATGTGCTTTTCTTTCGCTATTTGATTATACAGCGTAGATTTCCTATACATGGTTTTCGCACTGTGTTTAGTAGTGGACTTCTGTGAGTATGCAGTGAAGTATTTTCCTAAAACGCTTCGACGCTTTCTAATGGAAGAGATAGGGAGAGAAAAAAAAAAGTGGTATCGTGAAAGGAAAGTACACTCGTGGTAGAGGATATGTGAAATTTTGTGGGTGTCCTTCTCCGCATAACTTGTTTGTCCCATCCAAGATGGAGGACGTCGCCCAGAATACAGAAACAAAGGGGGCCAGCGTCATATTCATTCTTCACTACTGTTTCGTAATTTAAAGCTCGCTTTCTACCACTTGAAAAAACTTGTCATGACGAGTAAAAAAAAAAGATGGCTGTATGAAGAGTAATGTGCACAAGCACTGTTGTTTGTAGCCTACAATTTCGATGTGTACGAGTCTGCCTACAAGACTTCTGGAATTTGAAACAGTGCATGGAAAACTTTATTACACTGAAAGTGGCAGAAAAATAGGAATGGTGATGCGACTGATACCTTCGGAGGACAGATTAACAAGACGCAAGCTGTGCTTGTTAAATTTTATTGCAGAAACATGTTGAAATACGCGCTTGTCTGTGAGCCGAATGTCGGTACCCGTAGCATCTCATATGCTGTACACCCTACGATAGGACCGTAATTAAGCATTATTTTGATCCGGCCGGCTTCGCTTGAGAAAACGTGTGCATAAGGAACCATAAGAAGTCATCTGTCACATACTCAGTTGTCACGCGCCTGCCAACCAATTTTTTTATTGATATGATATACAAGGAGATATTGGCGCACAAGTATGGAAATGGCTACTCCTTGGCCCTTATCCCTGCTGTGGCGGCTGCATTTCTGATGGAGGCGGAAATGTTGTAGGCCCGTGTGCTCAGATTTGGGTGCACGTTAAAGAACCCCAGGTGGTCGCAATTTCCGGAGCCCTCCACTACGGCGTCTCTCATAATCATATGGTGGTTTTGGGACGTTAAACCCCACAAATCAATCAATCAATCTCCTTAGCCCTTGAGTGAAAGTTGAATACGTATCTTAAAAGAAAACATACGAAACAGTGCATGGAAAATAGGACACTTGAGCGCACATATGCAAAAACACATATGCACATTTCACAACACAATAATAAGGAAATGTTCAAAAGTCAATGAATGAAATCTCTGATAATGTCCATACTTAATATTTCATCCAACCAGCACAAAAACAGCACAGCACACGTCTTGTCCTTATGAAGATGTATTCGCTCATGTGTTCCTAATAGTCAACACGTCATTCACTTCAGTAAACACATATGATGGATGTCATATGATACTGCACATAATAAGTACATGTGTTATACAAATGAAAGTACGTTATATCTTAGTACTTGTCAACGATTCCGCTGTCTTGTAAGAAACGTGTTAACGCATTTAAAGCGTGAGTCTGTAAAACTCCAGTTGGCCACGGGCCCAGAAGTTTCTTCATGCTAAACAGTCTGCGGTCTAATGCCAACAGTTCCCATTTAAGACGGCGTCTCGGCGTGTCATGATGTGGACAGTCTATGAGAAGGTGGCATGCGTCTTCATCTATAAATCCACATTCGCATTCAGGAGTTCCAGCTCTGCCGATTCTGTGCAAAAAATGTTTTGTGTATGCGGTGCCTAGCCTTAATCGGTGAATTAGAGTTTCCTTACTTCTATCCAATGCCAGCGTAATTTTGAATTCAATAGATGGATCGATGTGATATAAATCGCAGTTCTTTGTACTTTGGTCAAACCAAGCAGTTTTGCTCATTCTGAAAGTTGTAGTCTTTATAATACTACGCAAGTCATTTTTCGGAATTGGTAAAGAAACAGTAACGTCTTTACGATGTGCTTGTTGTGCTGCTTCATCGGCAGCTGTGTTTCCAGGAATGTTGCAATGGCTAGGTATCCACTGAAATTGAATCTCATGTTGCGCCTTGCTTGCTTTGGTGAGCTCTTTCAGCGTTTCGTATGTCATACTATCTCTAATCACTGTCATGTTTGTACTGGAGAGTGATCTTAAATCGGCCTGTGAATCGCTGAAAAGTACCCATTTTGTCGCGTCTGCTGCCGAGTTTTAAACTTTATAGCATACAGAATAGCGAAAAGTTCAGCTGTAGTAGATGACGTCGTGCGACACAATTTAAATGATTCCTGAATACTGAGCTGTGGTATAATAAATGCTGATGTTGAAGACGTTGTAATACTTGAGCCATCTGTGTAAACATTTATGTACCCCGGATACCGCATGTCTATCTCATAAAGCGCTAGTTGTTGAGCAGCTTGGATGAACATGTCTCTCTTTCTGATAATGTCATCTACTGAGAATTCAATGCTTGGTATTGTAAGCAGCCATGGAGAATAGTCCACTTTGGAGCTCCTAAATTCATTTCTTGGTAATATATATATATATATATATATATATATATATATATATATATATATATATATATATACATTACTGTGTATTTCTTCATGAACGTTTCTTTTATCCCATTCAATCAATTCAGAAAAAGTTGCTGTCACACGTTGTTCATTAGAAACCCGTTTCGCACGTTGTTCACCTAAAGGTGGCGCCTCATAAACTCGAACGCTTCTTGTTGCAAGTCGGGGTAAACTCTGAATGGCGATTACCTAACCCGACATGGCCTCACTAGAGATGGGGCATACAAATAAGTTCTGTACCGGCAATGTTATCCTTTTTTCCCGTGTTAAGGATAGGTGCATGTATACTATGTATGTATGTGTCTGAATGTTTGCTCACGCGGTACGCCAGCTTGCTTGTGTTACAACAAAACTGTATATGGCTACGAGGTGACTAAGTGGGATGGTCTGCGACTCAGGGAGTACGCAGTGACGTAGTGCTAGCATATGCTACTTTGAAGGGTCTCCATGCTGGCGCTAGTTTCTCTTCAGTTATTTTATTCGAAGCATTACTTTGCGTATTGCAATCACATTTGGCGTCTAACTGTGCATCTATCTATCTATCTATCTATCTATCTATCTATCTATCTATCTATCTATCTATCTATCTATCTATCTATCTATCTATCTATCTATCTAGCTATCTATCTATCTATCTATCTATCTATCTATCTATCTATCTATCTATCTATCTATCTATCTATCTATCTATCTATCTATCTATCTATCTATCTATCTATCTATCTATCTATCTATCTATCTATCTATCTATCTATCTATCTATCTATCTATCTATCTATCTATCTATCTATCTATCTATCTATCTATCTATCTATCTATCTATCTATCTATCTATCTATCTATCTATCTATCTATCTATCTATCTATCTATCTATCTATCTATCTATCTGCTTACGTCTCGGCGCTCTCATGATCACCCAATAATTTGGCGTAATGTTCGTGAAACGTCAATTGTGTTTGTAATGCTGGAGCTATAAAATTTTATAAACGTTACTTGTGTACTCATATAATACCACCTCCATGCCGGGTTAACCTCAATTGTAGTTATGTGCAATGCTCTGAAGTTGATTATATAGCAGTGTCCATGGCTACCATCCTTGCGAACTAAAGCACTTGATATCAGCTTAACACTTATGGTGTTGCTAATACTCATGCCCCTGTTGGCATCGTTGCGCCAGTGGAAACAGCTGGTTGTACAAATATCTGCCGCTGTTAAACATATGCCTGAGCGTGTAATATTTAGCATCAGTTCATAACGTGTCGCTCAAGAAAAAAACTACAACGTGGTCACTTTGCCTCCGCATGCTTCGCATACCGTCTATTTCCAAGCTACCAGGGATCTGCCGGGTTTTGCGTCAGCGTACATAGAACTATACCCACGGCATTGAGAATCACATACCGTAAAATGATTTATCTGTTCTAATATTTCTAAGTAAGCGTTACCAAACGCAAAAGTTCGAAGCCCATATATCATAAATCCCAAATCTTAGAGAAATCAAAAGCTGCGACTGAAGACACCTCGACAGGTAACAGCTCGTGAACACACACCCGGACCACAAGCTTTAGCTCAGGCTGGTTAACCAGCAATTTCTTGTGAGGCGAAATCCTTATATGCTTCATCAAACAGGAAATTTGATCTGCGTCGGGGGTGAGTGGTAAAAAGAAACTCATCATTGAGGAATGACGTCACCATACGAAGTCATCATGACGACCAGGTTTGCAAAAAAATTGTGACGTTATAATGACGTTGCAAGTTCTTGCATCACTTCATGTGACATAACGCCAGACGATGTCTTTGTGGCGTTCTCTTTTAGGCGGCGAACGAAACCGGAGAGCACGTGTCCTCAAGAAAAGATAATGAAGACGGTGCTTGGTAGTAAAACTGGTCATGCTCTTTGCTCATTCGCACAACGACTGAAAAGGAAAAAGGTGGCTTTAACCTTCCAGTCGCCTTGTCCATGAATGCTCGATTCACCCTGTGAGGCTTTTCTGGCAAAAATTCAAACAGTATAACCTGGACAGCTCCACCACGACACGGTCGATGTCTTCTTTCACGGCAGAGCTCTTAATTAAGATCAAACAATGATCAACACTAGGTATCTAGCTGTCTTTATCACTGTGCTTCCCTTGTCAGAACAACCAGCACACAGAAAATCTGGCTAATGGCTAGCCGCCGCGATCGATGAAGTCTTGCACACTGTTTGCGGCGCATGCACTCATGGTGTCGATATTCCTTTGACAGGCGAAACAAACAAATGAAGAGAAAGTTGGTAGAAATCAAGCGTGCGAGAACACCGAAGTACTATGGTGTCTTGTTGTTTGAACAACAACAAAAAGGAAATGGAGAGGGAAAGTTTGTGTCAGCCTCTGTGTGTCGGAAAAGCGTTTCGAGCTAAGGACAATGGCCCGGTGGGCGCGGACTCTACCTCGGTGTCCGATGCAGTGCCTGACGGGACCAGCCCTCCTCGTCCGAACGTCAGCGGGGCAGAAGTGGGCGGACACCATGCACCACCACCACCGAAGTCTAACTTTTTCTCTCCGATTCTCTAGCCTCGAGGCCTTTCAGTCCGCCTGCAAGTCTGACGCAGAGGACGAAACTTTCCTTTCATGTCCGATGTTCGACCCCCTCTACGAACCCACCTCCCAGACAGAGCTCCGTCTTGCAGAGTTGCGTTCGCTTTCTGCCCCCAACTTCTCCTCCGGAGCTGTAGCGGGCTCTTTATTCCATCCCCGCAAGCCCTTCGTTCTCAGCGTGGTCAGAGTCTCTATGTCTCCCGCGCGTTTCTTTTATTGTGATCTTTGCATCGCGTTGTCTCATTGGCTACTTGCTTTGTCGGCAGTTGAGAACCAGGCGGCGTCCTTTGTTTTGTTGTTGTTGTTGTTGTTGTTGTTGTTGTTGTTGTTGTTGTTGTTGTTGTTGTTGTTGTTGTTGTTGTTGTTGTTGTGGTGGTGGTGGTGGTTGTTCATTCCAGAAAACTTCCTCGCGATGCATCGCTTCTGCGTAAAGAAGGCTTCTAGAGAAAAAAAAAGCAGGCGTATTACAAGTTCATAGTGAAAGCAGCCAGCGTTACTCTTTGATACAAGTGAGACACAAAGAAGGGCACCCGCCTGTCGCGCAACAAATAAGCGATCGCCGCCGTGACAGTGCTTCTTTAATCGCCCTCAACACTTTTTTATTTTTTGTGTTGACGTAAGCTGAAAAATATGGTTGCACACGTTTCGAACGTCTAGCTGTTGCCATTGCCATATCGTATTGTTGCGGTTTCTCATGATTGTGGCCAGATACAACATCTCTGTACAGGATGCGGTCTCTTCACATACCCTCACCATGTGCAATTGTCAAAGATTGGAGTATGACAAGTTAGGGCTAAGTGATGCACATACATTCGTCTCCACCGTCACCAGTTCATATCATATTGGCAAAATTGCGACTCAGAATCGAAGATCAGAGCCCACATAATATGTAGAGACCAAACTAGTTGCAACAGAACGTTGTTATCTAAGGTAGTCGGGCATATCACTGATACCAGTCAGTATACAAAAAACATTCGATGACGCGTTTAAATCCGCGAACGCTGTACGTAACACGTGTTCCTTTTTTTTTTTCGTCGGATCATTGTTCGTTTTGAAGGGAATACCTGCGCAGGTAAACGAGCGATTGAAGGCATAGAAGACAAGCAAGAGAAGAAAAAATTGGCCCTGTATCTACATGTCACATTGAAAATGTCGTCGAAAGGCGATAGTCTTGCGTCTGGAGAGAGTGAACAAAGCGTTTATTCTATGTTCTGCGCAAGAAAATCGGTTAATGGTATTCTGGAGACGCTGCGTCAGAGTGCCTCAAGCATGCAGCGCAGGCGAAAGAGCGCATCGAGCCACGTCACAGGTGAGACATGAGCGCTATCTGGCAGTTATCTTGTAAAACGAAGTGCGATGCGTGCGCGCCTGTCTCGGAGGTGATAAGGTGTAGAACGCAAGGCGACTGCAGGTGCCGCCACCATGTCGTCTTAGCAAAGCGTTGGAAACACTTGCCTTTTCGTGCAAGCGTTGCATCGTCAGCGCAGCATGATAAGCGCTACGTTCCTTAGAATTACCTATGTATGGCTTTGCTAGTATAAAGGCACTCATACAGAATATGAACGTGTTGTTATGGTGCCTCAGATACGTGCAATATTCGATTTTTAATTGATAATTGCACAAGTATGAACGCTAAAGCTTGAGCAATAATGGCGGGTGCTGCGGATAGGGTCCGTTGTTTTGGGTATCGTTAAGGCGGACAAACAGGCAAATGGACAGACAGAGAGAACAAAATTCTTCCATCGAGGGTCCCCAAGAAACACTATATCGTCTTTAAGAGATAGTGTTTTCATGCGCATGCGAGGGTGTAGACCCAAGTTACCATTTAAACGTCATATGCGACATAAGACAGTTGCTAAGCGCAAAAGTATTCGTAACATTAAGTGATCTACCGGAAATGCATATCTCGCTCATCAATACGTCAAATTCATATCGCCATGGCAATCACTGATCAAACATTAAACACGAATTCAGTGTTACCTTTATTACTGCTCACGGCTGTATGTCAATACGACGAGCGCATCTGCTCGCCACGCCACCTATAGGGTTATGATAAGCACATGATAAGCACAATCCGACGTATATCTGACTTGCATGGATCTTTGAGGCGATGGGCATATAACCAAATCGTCAGCGAGACAACGGAACTATGGCTCACAGTAATCCTAGATTCTTTTATGCCTGCTCTGATATATACATAGCCGCCTCAGAGAGCCGTTCTCTTAGCATTCTTTTATGCCTGCTCCAACGTATACAAAGCCGCCTCAGAGAGCCGTTCTCGCAGCTTTTTTTCTTTTGTTACGTCTGTTAATTCCTAGCACTGGAAGTCACGCACACGCAAAAAGTGCATCCTCTTTCCGGTTGCTTATCTTGTCAGCGTGGCTCCACGCTTAGTTCCGGCTACAGTGGCGCCTCTACTGCCCTTCCTTAGGGTGTTCTCGCTGTGGCCGCTGGCGGCGCTATCAGCGTCCAGAGACGAGGCCGACACATTGTTATGCGCCGAGCAGAAGCAAAGTTTTCTTTGTACCCGCCAGCCCGGCTCTGACATTCCCCTTCGTCCAGAATTCCTGCTAGCAAAGATCTTTGTGTACTTTTCTTCCTTCACCTCATGGTGCTTACAACTTTTGTGGTGGCGTCGCCTATCTTTTCTTTCCGGATTGCGCCGCGAGAATCATTCGCGACTTTCCGCCTTGCGCAAGTTGTATACGAATAATGTTCCCGGATGAGTAGCTGTTTGCGTTTGTGCAACATTAAGATTGGATGGAAAGACTGAATGAAGCTTGTGCTAGAACTGCACGTAAGAGGACATGCCAGTATTGCCTATCCATACATACATAGGATAAGTAGATGTTATCTGCGTTTGTTTGTATCAACGTTGTTCGTGCCGGCGATTGTGAAAGCACGCACAGCTGTAAGTACAAGCAAACTCTAAAGTGCCAACCACTGGCACGCGTATGCTTGCGCCTACGCGTCAAAAGCGTCTAGTCGCGCCTGTGGAGGAAAAGGGCGTGCAACTACTGGCACGCGTCGACCCCGTTGACGCCCACGCGTCCAAGGCCGATGCACAATGTTGCTTGATCTTTTAGCTTAGAACTGTCCAAGTTCAGCACAGAACGGCACGTTCTCAACTGGAGCGGGAATGTATGTTTTAGAGGATATGAGAACACGTTAACAACTTGATAGTGCTTCAACCACCACAGTTTAGACTATTTTAGAAGTAATTGACATTTCAGTGCCCAAAGTAACTACAGCGGTATGTACCAGAAATCAACATCGGTGCGTGCGCCGCTCCCGCGAATGAACATTCGCGTCTAGCATGCTGTACGTCCATAATAGGCGTGTGCAGGGTTCTCCTTAAGGAGGGGGGGGGAGGCAAAAGTTTGTCCCAGTGCCCCTCCCCAGGGCTGACTTAGCACCCCCTCCCTATTATGCTAATATATGGAGTTGACATTGAGCTCTCCCGCCCCCCTCCTCTCTGTGGTGAATGAGACGTGGCTGCCCTCCTGATCAGGTTTACAAACCACCGGGTTTCTATACCTGCACTACCAAAGTTACTAACAATATCTTTCATATGCTGGTACCTTCAGTATATTTACCAACATATTTTATATCAGTCAACTTAATAATCACGCCTGCAACTTCATGATCTGACATAATTAAGTCAGTCATAAGACTACAATTGAGGCCAGAGTAGCAGGCTTTCGGCTGATGTGCGTGTTCAAAATATCTTGTAATGCAACAAAGCGCACCTGGTTCTTATTGATACAACTGATATTGGCCATAAGATAGGAACCAAATACTGCGTAGAATGCCTTCGGGCATTTTCCATTGTCGAAATGTGCTCTAATGCAACTAACTGTGCCTGACACTTCATGATGTGACAGATATCGGTCATATTATTGCAACTGACCCCTGTATGGAAGACTTCTGGGCGTTGTCTTTAGTCAAAGTATTCTCTAAAACGACAAATGACACCCAACTGTTCATGAAGTCACAGATATCGGTCATAATATTAGAACTGAAACCTTAATGCAAGACTTCTGGACGTTGTCTTTAGTCAAAGTATTCTCTAACACGACAAACGACACCCAACTATTCATGAAGTCACAGATATCATCATATTATTGGAACTGAACCCTCTATGGAAGACTGCTGGACGTTGTCTTTAATCAAAGTATTCTCTAAAACGACAGACGACACCCAACTGTTCATGAAGTCACAGATATCGGCCATAATATTAGTACTGAAACCTTAATGCAAGATTTCTGGACGTTGTCTTTAGTCAAAGTATTCTCTAAAACGACAGACGACACCCAACTATTCATGAAGTCACAGATATCATCATATTATTGGAACTGAACCCTCTATGGAAGACTGCTGGACGTTGTCTTTAATCAAAGTATTCTCTAAAACGACAGACGACACCCAACTGTTCATGAAGTCACAGATATCGGCCATAATATTAGTACTGAAACCTTAATGCAAGATTTCTGGACGTTGTCTTTAGTCAAAGTATTCTCTAAAACGACAGACGACACCCAACTGTTCATGAAGTCACAGATAGCGGTCATAATATTGGAACTGAACCCTGTATGGAAGACTTCTGGACGTTGTCTTTAGTCAAAGTATTCTCTAAAACGACACCCAATTGTTAATGAAGTCACATATATCGGTCATAGTATTAGAACTGAATCCTTGATAGAAGACTTCTTGACGTTGTCTTTAGTCAAAGTATTCTCTAAAACGACAAACGACACCCACCTGTTTATGAAGTCACAGATATAGGTCATAATATTGGAACTGAAACCTTAATGCAAGACTTCTGGACGTTGTCCTTAGTCAAAGTATTCTCTAAAATGACAAACGACACCGAAATGTTTATTAAGTCGCAGATATCGGTCATAATATTAGAACTGAAACCTTAATGCAAGACCTCTGGGCGTTGTCTTTAGTCAATGTATTCTCTAAAACGACAAACGACATCCAACTGTTTATGAAGTCACAGATATCGGTGATAATATTAGAACTGAAGCCCTAATGCAAGACTTCTGAACGTTGTCTTTAGTCAAAGTATTCTCTAAGACGACAAACGACACCGAACTGTTGATTAAGTCGCAGATATCGGTCATAATATTAGAACTGAAACCTTAATGCAAGACCTCTGGGCGTTGTCTTTAGTCAATGTGTTCTCTAAAACGACAAACGACATCCAACTGTTTATGAAGTCACAGATATCAGTCATAATATTAGAACTGAAGCCCTAATGCAAGACTTCTGAACGTTGTCTTTAGTCAAAGTATTCTCTAAAACGACAAACGACACACACCTGTTTATGAAGTCACAGATATAGGTCATAATATTGGAACTGAACCCTGTATGAAAGACTTCTGGACGTTGTCTTTAGTCAAAGTATTCTCTAAAGTGACAAGCCGCACCCAACTGTTCATGAAGTCACAGATATCGGTCATAATATTGGAACTGAACCCTGTATAGAAGGCTTTCGAATGTTGTCTGCAACCAAAATGTTCTCCAATGCAACAACCCACACCTACTCTTCATGATGTGATGGATTTAGGTCATGAGACTGTAATTGTACACTGTGCAGAGGGCTTTCTAATGATAAGCGTATCGGAAATATCCTCTAATGCAATAAACCGCACCTCGCTCTTAATGATACAACAGATACTGGTCATAGGAATGGAACCAAGCATTACATATAATGCCTTTGGGCATTTTTTGTGGTAAAAACATGCTTTAACGCAATTAACTGTACTTGAAACCTCATGATAAGACAGATATTGGGCATAGGACTGCAACTGAACCCTGTATGGAATACTTCTGGATGTTGTCTATAGTTAAAGTATTCTGTTAAACGACAAACTGTACCCAACTCTTCATGAAGTCACAGATATCGGTCATAATACTGGAACTGAACCCTGTATGGAAGGCAGTCAAAATGTTCTCCAATGCAATAAAACACACCTGACACTTCATGATGCAACAGATAGTGATCAGATTGGAACAAAGCACAGCGTGGAACACTTTCAGATGGTATATTTATTTATTTTCTAATACGGCAGCCCAATGTGAGGCTACTGCAGAAGTGGTGTACATATATACAAAATGAAAGCATTTAAACAGTGATATCACAGTAAGTGTGTCAACGTAAACAAATATCACTACCCCCTGAGTGCACCCCAATAAGAAATGAGAGAAACAGAACATTAATATGATACAAGTGCCTCCAAAAAGTCAGACACACTGGTATCACGAACAAAGCCAAGTAGATCATTCCAGTGTTCGACAACTTTATTTGAACGTGTTGGAGAGCACTACAAATGACTTCTAGGCTGGACTGTCATTGCAGATCAGTGCTCTGTTGGAGGTTTCTGCACTTTGCTGCTAGTTTCAATATCTTTTAACATCTACAAAGTGCATCTGACACTTCTTGATGAGACAGAAATTGGTTTTGAGACGGCAGCCAAGCACTGTGGCTTTCACATGTCATAAATAGCCAAAATACCCTAGAATGCAATAAAGCAGGCCCAAAATTTTTGATCGGACAGATACCGGTCATAGGATTGCACCAGAGCACCATACAGAAGTTTTGGCAAGTTTCTTAACATAGCCTAACTGAATGTGCTTAAGTGCATGCATATATAGTCCAAGTTAATGTGTATACTAAAGACCTGAAAAGAAATGAAGCAGTCCTTGGAAACACATACAAAGATTCAATGTTTGAAACCATCTAATAATATCTTCAGCTCATTACAGTCTAGAGGAACAGATAAATACATGCGCAGTTCTGAAAGATCTCATAAGTCACATGAGGTATTTTTTGCATTTCTTTTATACAAAGTGCAGTACAGTACTAGTGCACCTTCATTTTTTCTGTGCATACATGTGGTGACCTTCTCTTCCTACTATTGTGTCATCGTGCAGCTAATTTCAAATCAGGCGCTTCTCACAAGGTTTTCAGTTATCTGTCTAGCTGTAAACAAAACGCGTGTTATATTATAATGAACTGTAAAACGACAGAGAAGCACCATCGTATGCCTACAGCTATGAGTATCAGAATGAACTATAAATTAAGAATGTGTATGTTAGAATGCCTCCAAACAATGTATGTGCAACTGAGCGTGGCCGAGAAGCAGAACAAGCGAGAAGTGAAATAGCAGGCAATACCAGCAGCACTTAATCATGCAACTTTCTTTTTCGATCACCACAGCAACGCACGCTCTAGTTTCTATCTTGGATATGAATGGACATGAGACTGCTGACAGCTGAATGTGTCAGCGTCGCTGGTACCCGTCACGAAATCACATCACACTGATACCAACCAGAGCACGCTTGGCAACACACGAAAACGATTTGCACCGAAGCCAACGAATGTTTCAGCGTCATACAATTCGCGAATACACTTATATAAGTACGTACGATTTCACATCACCAAAATGTGCTGGCTAGTGCGAGGTTCCCTTTCAGCGATGATGAATACCGATGTTGAAAACAAACACAGTGTAGATAAAAACTCCTCCGTGTGCACTACGCAATGTTTTGGGCGTCGTATACGGTGTCTATGTTGCGACGGAAACTACCGTAGATCTTTCTCAGCCGATGTTCCTCGCATGTGTTGGTTCATACGAACTAGACGGTAGAGGCCTACGCTGGATCCAGATGACACCGCTCTGAATTGCCTCCGCGGTAGGCGAGGGCTCACGCTCAAAGCTTCGAACCTCCGAAGTCTGTTCACACTTATTTTTAGCACAGAAAATCACAAATCAAAGCACAAGAACACCGACATGCTCCAGTAGTCTGTGCGATGTTTTCGCTCGGGCCGACGATCGCACTCGGGACCGGTGCCGGCATTTGGTGGATTTGTCGGCGTCGCTCGAACTCAGCACGAAACCGCGTCACGCTGGTAGCACTCGCAGTCGTTCGTCGTTTCGTTGTCGTTCTAGATTACGAAGCGGTCATTCAGGAACGTTTGGAGTAGTTTTCATGCTTGCTTTCAGCACTCGGCTGTGCCTTCGAAGCGGCGGCCATTAGGCACAGCATTCGGAGTCATCGCGGCCTCTGGTTGGATGGCGCGCGGCCTCTGGTTGGTTGGCGCCGCTGTACGCGTGGTGACGTAGCGTACGCGAGGCGAAATATCAAGCCCGGCTTGATCCCTCGCGCCTGCTCGCGTATGCCCCTCCGAAGCCGACGCCGAGAGGCGCATTTGACGCTTTTGACGCGTAGACGCGAGCGAACGCGTGCCAGTGGTTGGCACTTAACAGCAACCAAAAAAAAAAAGGCGTGTATTCTCTTCATAAGTCAAGGCTCACATAACTCTTTTCAAAGAGAGGCGTCAACTCTATTTCGGGCCCAATGACTCTTCGAAGAGCATGTAATGATTCGCACAGAGAATTCACGTGTTCTTGAGAGAGAGAGAGAGAGAGAGAGAGAGAGAGAGAGTCCTGCATATATAAAAATAGTCAAGTAACTTTTTTTTTTGCTTAGAGCTCAGAAGAACAAGATATTCCTTCTAACTGTTCGCAACAACGTGTGTAGGTGTTGCGCAACCACACATGACCTGCTATTTTAGTGCGTAATTATCTGTGTGATAGCAATAATTAGTCATGTTCGGAAAATGCTATTGGACCAGAAGTTCTCATAAAATCATGTTCCTTCTAATTGCGATTTTTGACAGATATATCTCGCTACATGAGCGGGGCCCACGGCAAGTACGTTTGAACGAAATGCACTGCAAATATAGCCCATAAGTCGTTCTCTCAACGTGTCTACACATCTATCCTTCACGGTATGCACTATTCGCGTTTCCTGCTCTGGTGTACCGCATAGTCATCGCAAGGAACCGGGAGTAGCAAGCCAAGTGATCAACCAGGTTGGCGTCTATCTCTCAATGCTCTCAACGTAACACTAAATTTGTGTCTCACACTGTCTCTCTTTACACGTGAAGGAAAGAAGTGTAAATATAAGGACATGTTTTTTTGTTGTTAGACACATTATAATGAGAACCAACACTAACAGACAATGATGCCAAAGAATATACGGGGAGTTATTAGAGGCAATTAATTGAATGTGCAGAAAGAAAAGTTGACGAAAAGATAACCTGCAGCCAGCAAGCACCAAACCTGCGACGTTCGAATAACGGGTCTGATGCTCTACCACTGAGCTACGGCGGTGGTCATTCCTCCGTCCACTTTATGGGGCATAAGTGTGCCTTCAAACGACGGGGCCTCACTCCGCGTCACCGATAGCCATTTTTGTTGTGCCTGTTCACGTCACGTAGCACATGAGCGTGACAAAAAACCGCTCTATTAAGCTGTGCGAAAGCATCAAAAGCTTTGAAGCGTCCGACCTTCCTCTTGCTGGAGCGGACTTATTAAGGTGTAAGCCGTAACTGTCTCGTTTTGCGATGACCTTCAGCGAAATTACCACAGCAAGCAAAACAGTACACAAAAATCTCGTGGCCTTCTACAAGCGAGTGGTGTGAGAAGGCGTAACTTCTTTTGACGTCATCACGGTGGCACATATCGCCATAACTGGTGACGTCATCATAAGGCGATCCCGATCGTATCACGTGCACAGCTTGGTCAAAGGTGAACCTGTCCTTGAAGTAGCGATACACCATGCGGGATGCAGAAAGTTTTTGAGAATAGGGGGGGGGGGGGGGGGAGGTGACAGTGCCATCGACTAAAAATGTTCAGGTAAATTTATGCGTGTCTCTCACATTGCGACTCACTATGGCGTGCAAGAAGTCTGGTGCCATATTGTGAGCCTCACTGCTTTACGAAAGGTATACGGCGTGCTATCGCCTTCACCCGTTACAGGTAAGGCATTATGCTGCAAAAGCTTTTCGTTACACTATTGAAAGTGTAATCTCTTTCAGCACCACGATGCTTCGTATCAAGGCCACATCTGTTTGTTTCATAACTTTAAAAGAAAGATTTTTGTATTTCTTCGGTAACAATACAGCAGCGTTGGCAAAAAAAAAGTGGCAAGAAGGACTCACCGGAGCTCTTGTTTCATTCGTTTATTACTAAGCCGACAAGAAAAAATGAAACACTTTCATTTTGAAACATTGTACAAAAAAACATGACTGCGAACTAACATAGAGCAATGATAAGAACAAAAATCGAAAACATTGCCAAAGACTGAGATACATGCGCTGAATGCAAACACACCAATACCAATCCAATCACAACGAGAATGCCGGTACGATGACCAAGAATAAGGGAAAGATGTTTTTGTTTTTTTTTTGCAATACCAAATGACACAGCTTGTTATTGCATGCTTGCCAGGGGATCAAAGGAACAACCTCATTGGAGCTCTGATCGAGTTTGTCAACGTCGCAGCAAGCGAACACCAATGAGGTTTCACCATCCAGCAAAGAACAAGCGAGACGGCAACGACGCATCGATCACTGGCTGTGACGCCGAGAGAGACGTATACCAACGCAATAAGGAGCAACACTCCGAATGTCAAGAATCGGGTGGACGAATGGGTGACTGATCGAGAGATATGAAGAGTCGTCGAAACGAGATACGAGCGACGGTAGGCAAAAGTAAAAAAAAAAATGATAAGAGTGAGCACACTGTGGTCTTGACAACGTTTTTTTTTTTATTTCTACCTTTATATTAGAATAGTTTTTTTCAAAAATGGCTTGAGGTACACTCCGAGGGGGAAAAAAGAGTCATTTGACTCCTTTTTGAGAGTTCTTGCTTGCCACGTATACATGACTCTCTTTAAAAGAAAGAGGCACGTAAATTTTCTTTAAGGTGTGGCAGCTTGGGCTAGTTGGTATGACATGACGATCGTTACAGCGCGATAACAGAACAACGACAAAGAGACGAGTGTCCTTCGTGTCCTTGTCTCTTTGTCGTCGTTCTGTTCTCGTGCTTTCTTTAAGAGTCATTGTATTCTCTTTTGAGAGCCCTGTTACTCACAAGGGAGTTAACGTGCCTTTTTTAGGTATTCCCTTTTTTTTCTGACAAAAAGAAAGAGCACAATAAAGGAAGTACAGAATAAATTAAAACCACGGACTGTTAATACTAAAAAAACTCAGATTATGTATTTCTATGTCAATTTTACAACATTTACAGGGTAGCACAACCTTTTGAGTCTCAGCACGCTCTACTGCGACGGTATTTCAATGCTAAAGCCATGCGTGCAGTCACAGGCATCCTCCCTCCAGAGAATGCACTATGCTGGACCACCACCTGGCGGGGACGGGAAGTCGCACACGTTCTGCCTAGTCCTAGCCACAGCTCCACACACCAAGCTGGTGTCCGATGAAAGCGTGGCTGCTCTCGGGCCCCAAATATCATCGCGGCAACGTATAAACGCAGCCCATGCTGGGTCGCTAAGAGGGCTCGTCTTAATTTCGCGCCCCACAGAGTTTTCCCTAGCCCGTTTTCCTGCGTCTATGCTTGCTGCCTCCTTGTATATACCGCTGCCGCCGGCCGGTTCGGAACCATTCATCGCATCACTGTGTGGACTGTGCCTGGTCCCAGACGTTCTATACATGTGGCGCGAGCGCACGCGCTTGGAGTTGCGGGAGGAGGGGGGGGATGCAGAGCTGTAGGGGAGTTGGCCCGTCTTGTATCCCCTGTTCGTCAGCCCGGGGCCAGCCCTTGAGCGGCGCGCGTTTCCATCAAAGTCCCGACAGGAAGAAGAAAGGCTCCAAGGTGGGAGTGGGGTAGATGGGGAATAAGAAGGAGCAGAGGGGGGAAGGCCGGCGCGAGCGTTGCTCCTTTTGTGCCCGCGCGCCCGACTCCGCGGCGCTCTCCGCAGTGTACGGGGGACACCGAACGCCACCCGTTTTGCGGGCAAGAGGCGCGTCAGCGTGGGAGGCGAGAAACGAGTTACTGTGTCCCTTGTTACGTGCAGCAGCCAATAGGCGCGATGCGACGTTCACCGGACACGAGCAGTGTAGTGGACGCAGGTGCTAACGAACCTAACCTAACCTAACCTATATTAGGATTTCAAGAGCAAGAAAAGCTGTGTCCTGCAGCTTACGCTCGTTTTTAATTCACCCCGGCTCACATTTGAGCGACATTAGAATATATGGAACGATTACTACCTTTTTGCACAATCGGTCGACCATTCTCCTGGGCATTTGTCTATGGTTCCTTTGTTATTCAACCTTCTGGAATTCATGATCATGACACATGTCATTGGTGGGGCTGCGTGAGTTTTCGACGACAAACTATAGCTTTATAACTTGGCTCACGCTATTGGCAAGTGACGTCTTGATTATCCCCGAAAAACAGCTTTATATCCTGTTTGCTTTTTTATCTTTATTGTAGAGAAACAAACACATTTCCGTCACTGTCGGGCTCTGCCTTGACTGGTTTATATACGAGCTTGTATATCACCTATGAACCAGGAGAACTTGCCGATCGCAATCAAGAAAACGTGTCTTCCCGCCGTTTTTAGAAGAAATCTGTAGGCCGTCCTCGTCATGAGATTCGCGTGGGCTGTCTTAAAGTATGCCAGCTGCAGCTCTAGTTCATCGCACAAACTCTTTTCGCCTTGAATACTCGGGGAGCCTTCCTTAACCTGGCGCTGGTCATGGCTCTTCATCATCGCTAGTTTCCATGACTTCACAGAGCTTTCGGCTTGTTTGGTATATTGTTTCAGTATCCAGTGCTCAAAACATGACAAGGACCATGTGACAACCAACGAAGGCATACGTTAGTTTCCAACCTATCTGATTTACATGAAGAAGCTGTTAGAATCGACATATTTGCACAGCGCCTGTGGTGTGTCCTTTCTTCTATTTTCTTTGAAACAGAGTTATGCAATCACGTCGATGCTGAATCACCAACTATCCCCAACTATGGTTTTGTCAAGTGTGAAAGAAATCTTTCACATACTTTCACGAATGTAACGGGTGGCGCTAAGCTCGATCGGCCCCTGCACGCAACTTCGTCGAAGAAGCCCGGCTGCGTCTGTCGGCATTGAAAGACGTCCACCACCTTCCTTCACCCTTCTTCTTTTCCCGCTTGTGCCGCCGTCCGGCAGCCCTTCATCATCGTCCCCTTTATTGGCGGCACACCAGATGGATTACTTCTTTGTGCCCCCAGCGCATAATGCCCCTTCCAACTCGGGCGCCTGTCGCTGACTCAGAGCGCACCGTGGCTGTTAGTGCCCGCATCACACGGTGTGAAACTTTCTCTTCGAAGCCGCGGCTGCCACCCCAGAAAACGTAGTCACCCGCTGTGAGGGGCAAGTGTGACTCGCAAAGTTAACGCTTCGCGAATCGGCGCCCGGTAGTAATAAGGGTGCGACGAGAAAATGATGTAAAAGGACTCTAAAACGGAAGCAAAGGTCGACGGCCCGTGTTGCCACAAGCGTTAAGGCTCTCAGAAGGCCCTGGCTTTTGCCGTCGCGATGCTCCGAATGGCATCAAGCTTGCCGTGAAAACGTGAACCTCGCCATCACAGCGAGTAGGAGCCTTGAGCCCCACTTTGCTGTCACCATCCTTAAGTGAGTCTACGAGATAACGCCACAGCATGAAGTGGTGGCCAGCTTTACTTTTTTTTAAGCAAATAAATACTTGCGGCTAGAAAGCCAGGAAGGACCAGCAGGATATGTGGAGTGCTTCCTCGGCAGTTCAGAGAAGTGCAAGCTCGCTTGTCTGGAGGATGGAGCGATGGATGGATTGAAACCGTTCTGGGCCTTATATAGGCATCGTTCTTCGCGAGCCGTTCCGAAAGAAGCTGTATACCGCTCTGAGCGTAACATGGAACCCGGTTGGAGAAGGCGGAGATCCGTCTTAATTTTCTATCGCCCCCTGGAAACGGTGTCTACGCTGTCGTCACCCTTGAAGATTGCCTGCGTGCGCCCGAATGCGTGCGTGAGTGTATTCGCGTGTCACAACGTGTGTGTTTTTATTGTATCCGGGTGTGTGGGGTAGGACGAATGTTGTTTTTGCGCACGTGCTATAGCGCAGGACTACTCGGTGGCCGGTCAGGCCGTCGAGGCGAGCCGCTCTTAATGCGGTTCTCGGTCAGCTACTTTGGCCTTATGGCAATCATCTCGAGCTCTTACGCATGGATTGAAAACTTGTCACGTTTCCGTATACCGTATCCTGAGCTGCGATCCGCTTCCGTGCAACCTCGTGTATGAACTTACGAGTGATAATAACGTATGCAGCAATTGTGTACTGGTCGACTTGGGGCATAAAATTTGCTGATGTCTTCATCTACTAGCATTGAACAATGTACAATGAAATTTCAGTACACTCAGAATGCGCCAGAATAATATCATAATTCAAAAGCACGGAAAAAAGCCACATGCCGGTCTATTTGTCGGTCTCGTGCTTTTGCTGCACTATACCGTGAGGCCATTGATGATGTATTTATTGAATTGGTGAGACACTTATCACAACCCTCCTCGCTTATTACACTTGCAACTTCTTGATGAGTTTCTATTCAATATTGATTGATCTTTCAATACCTAGCTCGTCCTCGTTATAGTTTCACGTGATTGTTATATGTTCTACTTCTTTTCATTAGAGGTTCATTCAACAATATTATCCCAGAATATCGCTTTTTACACAAGGTGACTCCAAAAATTGCTCGTAATACGGTAGCTTAAGGCCCATGAATGATTCGCATTACACCAGGCCCATCTCGCAGAGTGGCGGAACGCCATAAGAGTTGCTCAGCATCTGGGCTTTGCTCTATAGGGGGCTACTGTAGTCGCCAAATTACGAAGTCATTGTTCCGCGGACAGCGCCCTCTGTCCTCCACATTACATTACAATGCCTCAATAAAGCCTTAGGTGCGTGGCGATACTGCGAAGAAGCAGGAGGGAAGGGCGAAGAGGGGTGGTAAACGAAGCGCGAGTCGGCAGTCCATTGCGTGCTATTTAGAGACGGCGGCCGGCATTATCTTCGCGGCAGCGTTAATCCCGACGATTGATTCCTTTGTTCCTTCGCACCCCACGTGATCATCAGTCACCGGCAAACAATGAGATCCTCGATCCGCCAAGCCTCGGCTGAGGAAGATTAGCGATTGGAACGACGTTCTCGATCTCCCGACCGGCCGCTCCAATTACTCAAGCGTAACCTAACCTAAATACGGGAGGTTGTTCGGTAGCTATAAAGTGCATAATCTGCACGCAGAAGCCCCGGCTGTTGTTTTTGTCTATATGGTCTTTCTTTTTATGCGTTTTTTTTCGGCCATCATCGCTGTTATTGTTCTACTGGCGTACTAGCTAAGGAGGCTATAACGTGGCAGGTTAAGAGCTGTGATTGTTAGCTCTAATAGCTCGATCAACAAGAGCAAACGTGATAAGGATTTCAGATTGAACTAGGTGATTTCTCTGGCGCGTGTGGTTAGATAACGGGTAGGCGCGTGTGCCTGTATTCCGCAAAAGTGGCCGAATTTCTGCGTCGAGTTGTGTATAGATATACCTGTAGCATGACAAAACGCGTGTAACGATGCGGTCACTTGTACGTTATCTTTGTACACGTACAATGCTGTTTTGACGTATGGTGATTGCGATGAGGGAGCCAGGAGCTTGGAGGTGTATACGTCCGGCTCATTCCTGCATAAAGTAAGAGTCAAAAAGTTAGTGTTAGTCTTCTTCACGACTTGTCTATTGGACCTGTTTTGCGCAGCACCACTATAGCTACCTGCCAGGAACAGTTCTAAATGGTCAAATACAACAAGAATACATAAATATTCCAGCGCCACCTGACTTCAGTCATACGTTGCTTTCGTCCTGCGCTAGCTCTGTATTGTTTTTTTTTTTTGCTTTTTTAACAAGTGTACTTCCTGATGTTCGTATGACATCGGGAACGAAAAAAGTTGTAGCACCCAGCCGATCAGCTTAACTTTAACATCACTGTATTGCATAAGGATGATTGATGAAGTTCGTATTGATGGAAGACTACAATCACAAAAATCTTAATAAACAACACACCTGCGACATCCCTGCGCGTACAGAAGTTTAGGCTAATGCACGCGTGATGTATATAATCACTTTTCACGTGTTAATGTAGAAACGGGAGTGCAGTGGAAGCGATGCATAGTTGAAAAAGTGCGTGTACTGCATGTCTCCGTCCTTCTCGCGCTGGTGTTTCAAGTATAAATGAATATATCTACTATTTTGTTCTTTGCGCCCCAATGTTTCTTTAGAGCATGTAAGCCTCCTGTATGCGAAATTTCTAAATTTCGAGGTGAGTATAGTAGCGCCGCTGCTATCGTCTTGAATATTTGTAACACGGTATATTCAAAGCGGAGCAGATGGTGAACTCTTAGTGAGCTTTGGAGCGGGTCACCCCCAGTGCTGGGTATGCAATGAACAGTTATGCGCAACACTGCGAAACCCTTCAGTATCCATGCTGGTACTCGAGCGCATATATAAATGAGCCGAACGTGCTCCCTATCCTCAGCTGACCATACCTACACCACGACTCGATGTTATCGACGATGCTCCGAATACCCATCCTCCTATGCTCGTGTTTCGGTAAAATGTTTTAGCGTGAGAAGATGAGGTAGCAACTGATACGCGGCTTGATATCCCACGAAGCGTGCACACACCCTTACGGCAGCTTCGTGCCTCTGTCGAACGCTCTAGCGGCTTCCACACCGCCGCGCGAACTCGAAGTTCATGCAACGCCCTTGCGATCAACGCACAAACGAGAGAGAGAAAGAGAGAAAGGGCGACGCCTGCCACCACATCTCATAATCTGGACATCTCACGCACGCGTTGCATAGGCCGGCTCAAGCGGCTCATCTCGGCTCGGCTATCTATGGCTTCTTCATTCTTGCGCCCGCTGATCGGCTTCTGACAGCGTCTGGAGCCGGCAGCGTTGTCCGGGCTTGGAGCCGACCGGGAGCGATATCGTTTGGTAGGGGCCGACGGAGATGGATGACGCTATTAGGGGACAGTTGATGACTGGGGAAGGTCCGCTCACGCTGCAGGCCTGGATCGTCTCGTCTTGTCTCGTCTCGACGCGGCTTTGCGAGACGGGCCCTTTCGGGGACGTACGCTATATATGCCCGGAGTATAATGCCCTCACTGAAGTATAGTGTTTATATTGATCTGTCTCGTCTCGCAGAAAACTTCTTCATTGTCGGCTTTAACCTAAATTCCAGCGGAGCAGCACCCTCCCTTCCTCTCATATCATATCCATTCTTTTCTCCTGCTCTTTTTATTTCGCACTATAAAAACACGGGAGGTAAAAATATAGTTTCAGTACATTGTGGAACGTGAAAAATAATTTTGTTTCTGAGAACAGAAATGCTTAACAATACCCACTACAGCATTTACCGAAGGCCTAAGGTGTCAGGTAAAGTTGGGCCAATGTATTGAATATATATATTGTTTGTCAGTGCTGATGTCTAAGCTTTGCACTGTCACGAACTGCGGAGGGACAAGGGCCTTTGTCAGGCTGTTCGCCTTTAGCCCTTTGCCCCTGCAGTGAGCTTTGTATCCGGCTTACTGTAAATAAAAATACTACTACTACTACTACTACTACTACTGCAGTGTACGGCGTTGGCCAGCTGTTGTATTAATTGATATTTTTGTCATGCTAAGCGATCTAAGCTCTCTTCGCTTCCAATATGTCTTCTCATAATCAGATGGTGGTTTTGGGACGTTAAACCCCACATATCAATCATCAATCACTTCCAATATGTCTATAATTTTGTGAAAGTGTTGTCGAGTGCCCTGAAACTAATGTACGTCTCGTAAAACATAACACTATTCGTGTTGAACCGGGAAGAGCTATTTCGGTGCTGCAAGATTTAAACCTAATATATACTAGACTTGGAATGAATCGGTGGCACATATCAATAAAGTTTGTCATTGCGCTACTAATAAATTACTATAGGCGTGTGCACGGGAGGGGCAGGAGGGACTGCCGCACCTAAAGGGGAAGGGCGCAAATTCAGTGCCATACATTGACATAGTAAGAGGGGGTGACGCTGCGACAAACCATACTCCCCCCCTCCTAGAGGGAAACCATGCGCTAGCCTATGTTGATGACATTACATAACGATGTGCAGGCTGACGCCTTCACATCGTGACATCAGTGATAAGCCACTCGATGATGGCGCGGCCCGATGTTCCCACGATGGAGCGAAGGCACTGATTGTGCCTCTATCGAATGCAAAAGCAGAAACAAATGATAAAAAATTGTATCATATCGCACGCTATGACGCGTTAATTCCCAGAAATGTTCTGCTGAATTACAACGATCGTTTATACAAACTTGATCCATCACTTCAGCTAATACAGCCAAGAAATATTTCACGAGGCGGTTGCTACACTCCGCTGTTGAGGCTACGAGTCGGAGAAGCATTCCCCAACTCATGCAACTGTGGATGAGAGGTTCAATGATGGGGGGTGGGGGGATATAAGTGCAAATTCTATAAAGTCTTTCGATCCCCACTTCCCACATTGAAAGAAGAAGAAGGCGATAATCGAAAACTATCTGGTGTGCCTTGAACAAATTTGATGATTCTATTCCCATAACAAAACAAAAATCTCTTGAGATATTGGTTTGCTCAGGTGGTTTGAGCAAACAAACGAGAACAAATTCGAACCAAACTAACTGATCCATTGTTCTCGGTGATCTGTTGCACAAGGTCGTCCACTCTCGTACACATGAATGCAAAGAGAAGAGAGAGAACTCAGCGGCTATTTTAATTTTGCTTTCCAACGGTATCGACTGGCGGACAGGTTGAAGCTGCCCGCAAATAAAACTAAGATGACCGCTAAGTTGCGTATATTCTCTTTCGAAGTATGTTTGGTCCAATATAGAGAACTCCTTCATGTATGTTTTGTTCCACTTCGAAAAGGAGCCACCTTCTTTTGTCTGCTAGACGGGCTGAACTGTGGCATCAGCCTCATTCACTCTCCTTCACTACTACCTTCTATCAAGCTATATTGGAAAGCTTAGTCATGCTGATCAAGCCAAACTCTGCAGGGGTCGTGCTCCTCCCAGAATGCAAGCCACCCCCTTTTCTTCCCGCATATACATTGAGTATCGCATTTTTTGGTGTCTCTCCAAGAGTCATACACAGTAGGGAAGTTGAAAGAGAAAGCGCGATGAAGATGAAGAGTTGGAGAGGGAGGAAGAAGGCCGAGTCACGGGCGTACCCCATTGGTCGGCTCACTTTTTGTCACCGAGGCTATGCAGCGCCGCAGCAGGTGTCCTGCGCGCGGCCGATCCCCAGTCATCCTTCTTGTTGCATCTCGCCATGCACGCTCTCTTTCGGCCTTCCTTCCTTCCTTTCTTATCTCGGACGCTGTCGGGCGACGCGGTACGCGCAGTGGCTTCATTTGGATAATGAGTCCGGAAACACTGGGCCCCGGATTCCCCCGTCCATCCGTGCACGCGCACACACAATCAAATATTTCTCGCCACGGGGGTCGCACTCCGTGCGCTGAGATGCACCACCACCAAAACTTTGCTGTCATTATGTCTTTTTCTCAATCTTTCTTTTTCGGATGTCCATTGCTCTATTAGATAAGTCTTTCTTGCTTAAGTTATACATTTCCTCCTTTCTGCGTGCAGATATGCGAGCATACCGTGATGTCACCCGTACAACAGACAACTGAGTCCAACCAGTGGAGGCACTGTTTTGTATCAAAGCTTTAGGTGACTTGTCAAGCACGAAAGCTGACCGTTGGTGTCTACACGGAGTGATCTAACAACAACAAAAAAAAAAACGTCATCCGGACATGACATCTTCGTAACCTAGTTATGACGTCCGATAACGTGACCTCAAAAAAATACGTCATCACACGACACGGAAGCTTGGTCATCCGTGGGCTGATCCTGGAGGCATTGCCGTGAAACAACGTGATGTGCCGAAAGTTGCGATACTTCTGATCTTGGAGGCTATTGAAAACTACGTTTGGCGCAGGAAGCTTTGGGGTGAGGGGTGATAAATCAATAAGATCTACTCAGAAGAGTAAGACTCAGAAGCAGCAGCAGAAGAAGAGATATATCGCCTTCCAGTTGTCTTAGGCGAATGCATAAGGGAACGTGTAACTTTTTTCATGGTACCTTTTCAGTCATGGATACTTAGCGCCTCGGTTTTCTATTCTGCTAAGTGAGACGGCGAGGGTTCAACGCCCACACCAAGGCGGCAGCATTGTAAAGATGGCCAAACGGAAAACGCGACCACCTGCATAAATTGCAATATTAGCGAAAGTTGAACTAGTTGGTGGCTCATGCTTGGGATGTAAAAACCTTGTTCTTGTCTATATTTTTTGCGCTGCTTTTTACATCCAAAGCGCCTGCATAAATATAGCCACATTTTGAAAAAAGACTAGGTGTACAGGTAAATACGAGAAATCCCAACACGACTACAGATATCATTCGCTATGCCGTATTCGGACGTCGAATACTTGGATCCAGAATCCTTGTCAAGGTATCAAATGGAAAGTCGTGTCCCATTGTCGAAATGTTTGCTTCAAAAGCTCGTCGTCTCTTTTGAGCCCTGTGAGGTCATGACAGCGTCCATCTGTGTGCTCTCGTCTTTACCGACACCACACACTATGATGAACAATATTGGGTTTAGGTGCGGAAAAAACAAACAAACAAAAACATTGAGGTTCATCCATAGGACGTCGATGACTTCAGCATTTTGTTATGTGAGCTCATGCTCGAGATTAAATTATTAATTAAGTTAAAAAGCATAAAAGTAATTAAGAGTTTTTCGCGGTATGTAAAACTATGTAATTTCATTGTTCGTCCTAACTTGGTGTTGATTGTAGCGGGCTTGATTTGTGCTAGCACTGTATGGGCACTGTATGGGTACGTCATAGAGTGAACGTAAGAAACAAAAAAGATTCCATATGGGCTTAGCACGAGGTAAATACATAACAAAAGAACAGAAAAATGAAGCCATGAAGGATGCATTTCATCATCATCATCATCATCATCATCAGCCTGACTACGTCCACTGCAGGACAAAGGCCTCTCCCATGTTCCGCCAGTTAACCCGGTCCTGTGCTTGGTGCTGCCAATTTATACCCGCAAACTTCTTAATCTCATCTGCCCACCTAACCTTCTGTCTCCCCCTAACCCGCTTCCCTTCTCTGGGAATCCAGTCAGTTACCCTTAATGACCAGCGGTTATCCTGTCTACGCGCTACATGCCCTGCCCATGTCCATTTCTTCTTCTTGATTTCAGCTATGATATCCTTAACCCCCGTTTGTTCCCTAATCCACTCTGCTCTCTTCTTGTCTCTTAAGGTTACACCTACCATTTTTCTTTCCATTGCTCGCTGCGTCGTCCTCAATTTAAGCTGAACTCTCTTTGTAAGTCTCCAGGTTTCTGCTCCGTAGCTAAGTACCGGCAAGATACAGCTGTTATATACCTTCCTCTTGAGGGATAGTGGCAGTCTACCTGTCATAATTTGAGAGTGCTTGCCGAATGTGCTCCACCCCATTCTTATTCTTCTAGTTACTTCTATCTCGTGCTTCGGTTCTGCGGTTATTACCTGCCCTAAGTAGACATAGTCTTTTACAACTTCAAGTGCACTGTTACCTATCTCGAAGCGCTGCTCCTTGCCGAGGTTGTTGTACATTACTTTCGTTTTCTGCAGATTAATTTTAAGACCCACCTTTCTGCTCCCCTTGTCTAACTCCGTAATCATGAGTTGCAATTCGTCCCCCGAGTTACTCAGCAATGCAATGTCATCGGCGAAGCGCAGGTTACTAAGGTATTCTCCATTGACTCTTATCCCTAACTGTTCCCATTCTAGGCTTCTGAAAACCTCCTGTAAGCACGCGGTAAATAGCATTGGGGAAATTGTGTCCCCCTGCCTTACACCCTTCTTGATTGGTATTCTGTTGCTTTCTTTATGAAGCACTATGGTAGCAGTTGATCCCCTGTAGATTTCTTCCAGAATGTTTATATATACTTCATCTACGCCCTGATTCCGCAGTGTTTGCATGACGGCTGATATTTCTACTGAATCAAACGCCTTCTCGTAATCTATGAAGGCTATGTATAGTGGTTGGTTATACTCTGAGCATTTCTCTATTACCTGATTGATAGTATGAATGTGGTCAATTGTTGAGTAGCCTGTTCGAAATCCTGCTTGTTCCTTTGGTTGATTGAATTCTAATGTTTTCTTTACTCTGTTAGCAATTACCTTTGTAAATAGCTTGTATACTACAGAGAGCAAGCTGATCGGCCTGTAATTCTTCAAGTCCTTGTCATCTCCTTTCTTATGTATTAAGATGATGTTAGCGTTCTTCCAAGACTCTGGTACTCTTCCCGTCAAGAGACACCTCGTAAACAGGGTGGCTAGTTTTTCTAACACAATCTGTCCTCCATCTTTCAGCAGATCTGATGTTACCTGATCCTCACCAGCAGCTTTGCCCCTTTTCATGCTCTCCAAAGCTTTTCTGACTTCTTCTATCATTACTGGTGGGGTGTAATCTGGGTTACTGCAAGTTCTTATAGTATTAAGGTCGTGGTTGTCTCGACTACTGTACAGATCTCTGTAAAACTCCTCTGCTATTTTAACTATCCTATCCATATTGGTAGTTATTTTGCCTTCTTTGTCCCTTAGTGCATACATCCGACTTTTGCCTATCCCAAGTTTCCTCTTCAATGCTTTGACACTTCCTCCGTTTTTCAGAGCGTGTTCAATTCTCTCTATGTTATACCTTCTTACATCGCATATCTTACGTCTATTGATCAACTTCGAAAGCTCTGCCAGTTCTATTTTGTCTGTTGCACTTGACACTTTCATGATTTGACGCTTCTTAATTAGGTTCTTCGTTTCCTGGGAAAGCTTGCCAGTGTCCTGTCTAACTACCCTGCCTCCAACTTCCACTGCACACTCCGTAATTATACTCGTCAGATTATCATTCATTGTATCTACGCTAAGGTTCGTTTCCTCACTAAGAGCCGAGTACCTGTTCTGCAGCGACACTCTGAATTCCTGTACTTTCCCTCTCACAGTGCTAGCTGATTGATTGGCTTCTTGCGTATCAGTTTCTGTCGTTCCTTCTGCAAGTCTAGGCGAATTCGAGACCGTACCATTCTATGGTCACTGCATCGTACCTTGCCAATCACTTCCACATCCTGCACGATTCCAGGGTGTGCACTCATTATAAAGTCTATTTCGTTCTTATTTTCGCCATTAGGGCTCCTCCATGTCCACTTGCGGTTTTCTCGTTTTCGGTAGAAGGTATTCAAAATCCGTAAATTATTGCGTTCTGCGAATTCTACTAGTAGCTCTCCTCTGGCATTTCTAGTACCGATGCCATAATCTCCTACCGCCTGGTCTCCAGCCTGCTTCTTCCCTACCTTTGCATTAAAGTCGCCCATCACTATAGTATACTGTGTTTTTACCTTACTCATTGCCGATTCCACATCTTCATAGAAGCTTTCAACTGAAGCGTCATCATGGCTGGATGTAGGCGCGTAAGCCTGTACTACCTTCATCTTGTATCTTTTATTCAGTTTAATTACGATACCTACCACCCTTTCATTAATGCTATAGTATTCCTCTATGTTGCCAGCTATGTTTTTGTGAATTAGGAACCCCACTCCCAGTTCTTTTCTGTCTGCCAAGCCCCTGTAGCAAAGGACGTGCCCATTCTGTAGCATCGTATAGGCCTCATCTGTCCTCCTAACCTCACTGAGCCCTATTATATCCCATTTTACACCCTCTAGCTCCTCTAATAGTACAGCTATACTTCCCTCACTAGATAAGGTTCTAGCGTTAAACGTTGCCAAGTTCAGGTTCCAATGGCGGCCTGTCCGGATCCAGAGATTCTTAGCACCCTCTGCTGCGTTGCAGATCTGACCGCCGCCGTGGTCAGTTGCTTCGCAGCTGCTGGGGACTGAGGGCCGTGAGTTATTTGACGTAAGCATGTGGGAGGTAGTGGCCAGATACTGCACCAGGGTGGCCAATCCTTCTCTGGTGAGGGAGTGCGTTCTCGGCGGTGTTTGCCGGTGAGGCCGCACCCCAGGCCTCTTAGTGCAGTTCCATCAACACGCGGATTTTTTTTTTAATCCGGTTGGGAACTGCGTGGTACCGGGATTTGAACCACGGACCTCTTGCATGCGAGGCGGATGCTCTAACCACTACGCCATCGCCGCACTCCCGAACTCCACTTTTAGCCGTCCCCAAAGAAAGCTGCCTTCATTGGCAAAAGATGGTGGCGGGCTGTTCATATTAGGATCAAGTAGGGCTCGTCCAGAGGGTCCGCGATGGTGCCATAAGGCTCAGCCAGATAGTACCGACGTGGATGCAGCTCGCCTCGGTCTGAAAAAATCTGGGCTTCAGGACTTCTAGCGAAGGTTCGTCAATGAATGAACGAGCTCCACTTCTGAAGCTGGTACTGACACCACTAAGTCACCTGAATAACTAAAACTATGGGCAGTGAGATTTTGTCTTTCTGTCAGAGTCTACCATTGAGGCCAGGTTATGAGATGTGCGCGTCCCTTTTGGTGGGGCAGAGCAACATGACGGCGCTCGCACAGTCTCGACAGAATCAAATGCACAAACGTAGACATTTGTGCCCATGTGCATTTTGTTTTCTCTATATTTTTTCCCCTCTTTATTTGTGTCAGTTCCATCACAATAACCCTTAGCCACTTTCGAGAGCTGCCTACTACAATGCGTATGGCAATATACGCACAGATTTGATGGCACTCTTCTGCATTGTACTTCGTTAGAAAATCTGAAGCATGGGGCTGCTTAGCATCTCACGACTTTCACACATCACATCAGTGATTTGAAGGATATTGTGAGCTAAGTTTGAATTACACAGAATTGAGTCATGCGCACAATTCTAGCTATGGCAATGCCAGTATTGATACTACATCTAACAGAACAAGTGTTTACTTATCTAGTGATATCTTAGCGCACCATAGCACTTTGTTGCTATTTCTATAGAAAGAGCTCTCGAAATCACTATTTGCTAGTCAGCACAAGTGCTTCATCAGCTGTCCTCCTCTTGCTTCCAATAAATTACCTAGGGCTCTGAACTTTTTTTTTTCTTTTTCTGTATGGTTACAGCAATGTGCCTTTTCTGAAGTGCAGCCAAAATAAACAATGTTTTTTTTCTTACTTTTATTTGTATGCATTATTTCTGCTACTATTTATACATTTACATTCACTTGAGTTTACTCTTTCTGCCAAGACAATTTGGAAAACGATCAGGTGATTATGTGGGTGTGCATTGAGCATACAGCATGGAGACGCGTGAGGCGCCCGGCAGGAGCAGTCGCTCATCGCGTCGGCTCCGTGTTTTCTGGATGTTTCGCGGCGGAAATCACCATATCTAGCGTATTTGTCGTTACGAATCGACGCCACAAGTCATCGCGACCATCCTGACGAGAAATCAGGTGGGAGGACTTGCATTTGACCATTTTATGCCCGTTTTTGTGTTCGCTGCGCCGGAAGAAGAGCCACCTGCATAGCGTTCATCGTAGACACCGCCGTCACCGCTGCGACGCACCGCCGTCACCGCTGCGAATCCTCTCGACGATAAAACGTCAACTTATCACCTAAGTGATGAAGAAGACATGGGCGAAGATGAACCATTTACGTTGGTTACTTATAAAAAGAAACGAGCAGAGGGTATCCCAGCCGTCTTTCGTCCAACAGCTAAAGGTGCTAGCTTTTGGAAAGTGAACCCCAATCGAGTGTCAGCTGAAGTAGTTTCCGCTGCTAAAGAAAAAGTGCAGTCATTCAGAACGACCAGAGATGGAAGCTTTAGTGTCAGCGTTGCTTCCTTAAGTTCAGCTAAGGGACTTCTGATGCTTTCAAATGTAGGTGGCCTGGAAGTTAAGCCTTTCATCCCAGAGTCATACACTCGGAACGTTGGGAAAGTAAAACATGTTCCTCTGCAGTATTCAGACGAACAACTCCTAGAGTACTTGAGAGATGCAGGGGTTATATCGGCGCGACGGCAAATAACATACTACCGCCAGGAAGATGGAGGAGTAACGACGCGTCCACTTCACTCAGTGATCCTGACTTTTCGAGATGACCGCCCGATTCCAGGAAGAATCTACTTAGGATTCACCAGTCACCCAGTGGAAGAATATCTTGGTCCAGCACTCCGGTGCTATAACTGCCAGCGATTCGGACACATGGCGAAAAGTTGCCGTAACACACGCCGGTGTAAGATCTGCTCAGAAGAACACCATCATAAGGAGTGCAAGTCTGTTCTTCAGCCTAAGTGTGCAAACTGTGCAGGTAATCATGCTGCCTCATATTCAGGCTGCCCTCAAAGTAAAGCTGCTGCAAAAATGCGTCGGCATGAGCTCATCCATGGAAGAAAACCGCGCCCCAATGAACCATCTCCAAACCTTGAGATTGTTCATCCTGTACGTGATCCACCTCAGCGGCCACCGCAACAACAGCCGACAAGCACGCGAAGAGAACCGCCAAGAGAGACGCCAAGAGCACACTCGAGAGACCACTCACGAGAAGTACCTTCAAGTAACCCAACCTACGCGTCAAAGCTACGAACGCCCACGGGACCTCTGCCGGAAAGTAGCAAAACCAACAGTGCCAGTGTTCGCCCCAACTACAACATCGAAACGCCACGTCATTCTCAGCAGGCCTCAGAAAATCAACCATTCAATGGAGACCGTGCCTCTGCATCAGTCATGCAATTGATTCTACCAATGCTTTTCGCAGCACTTAAGGCAATCCTGTCTGCCCTACCGGAAGCAAACAACCTGCCAGAAGTAAAAGCCCTGCTGCCTCTGGAAGCACTACTGTGTCAACAGTCCGGGTCAAACCTGCGACAAGTAACATATGAATAAGCGCTACAAAGATGTCTCCATATACCAGTGGAATGCCAATGGTCTTCGAAGGAAGTGTGCTGACTTCCGTAAACTCCTTCTGCAGTATAATTTTCCAATACTTTGCATCCAAGACGCAGGAATGAATGATGATTTCCGCCTCTCCAACTACGTGATATATAAGTCATCTCGTCGAAGTGGTCCTAGCAGAGTACATTTGTGCGTCAGAAAGGACCTACCTTCTCATCAAGTTAACTCAAGTGATTCGGACTTCCGGAATTCGTCGCTTGCAAAGTATCCTTTGGTGAGCAGTGCTTTACAGTGATAAATTTTTACCTACAACCTTCAAGCCGCATTTCGGTGGAAGAGCTAACAAAAATCTTCAACATTTCTAATTCATATACGTTTATATGCGGAGACTTTAATGTGCACAACATAATCTGGGGTAGTGATCGATGTGATGCACGTGGGAACATTGTTGAGTGTGCCGCAGACAAATGCTATTTGACAATTTTAAATGACGGCTCCCCAACTTTTCTCCGAGAGCATAATTACTCTAGTTGCATCGATGTAACCTTGTGTTCCCAAGATCTAGTGAATGGTGTGGTATGGACAACGGATGTAGAAACACGTGGGAGTGACCATTTTCTCATTCTAATAAGTCACCCCTACTTTCGAAAAGACGACACCAGACGCTACAGCAAACTGACGAACTGGAAAGATTTTCGGCACCACCTAACAAACCAAAATAGCGAACTCACGACAGTTGAAAGGTTTACTGAATTTCTGCAAGATAATGCGAATAAATGTACAAAGAAATTCCCGATTCCAAAAGACTATGCTGCAGTCGATGGAGAGTATGAACATCTAAGAGCCATCAGACGACGTTCAGAAAGGGCATATCGACGCAGCGGAAGTTTAGAAGCATACAAAAATGCACATAAAATCCGCAGTGTAATGCGCAGACAACTAAAAAATTTAGGTAAACGACGCTGGCGTGATTTCTGTGGCACGCGCTCTCCCCACACACCTGTTCCAAGAATTTGGCTTGTAATTCGAGCACTTAGTGGCCCTGTATCACAGAGCTTCCCATTTCGTGCTCTTGCTGTAGCTTTGGACAAACCAGAAGCTGTGGTAGCAAATGAATTTTGTCAACTTATCAGTAGGCCCGCCGCATCACAATGTGCCTTATTTGATAATTCTGTCGCATTAGCCAGCCAGAAAATTAATGCTTGCTTTTGGGCCCAACATCCTCAGCTAGACCCTGTATTTACGTTAAGGGAGCTGCATTGTGCTATAGCAGCATATCATCAAAAATCGGCCTCTGGACCGGACGGCATTACGTACAATATGCTAAAGAACCTTGGGCCCACAGGCACAACTATTCTCTTAGATATTTACAATAATCTATGGACGCAAGAAATTGTACCCGAGTCTTGGAAGTCTGCTCGCATCATTCCGATCTTAAAACCGGCTAAGACACCTTTGAACCTTGAATCCTTCCGTCCAATCAGTCTGACAAGCTGTTTATGTAAGGTAATGGAAAAATTGATTGATGCGCGACTTCAATGGTGGTGCAACAGAACTGGTGTACTCTCCAACTACTTGACAGGTTTTAGGAAACAGAGATGCACAATGGATGCAATACTGGACCTAGTAACGTATGTGGAGCATGAACGCGCCTGTGGTAGTTTGACGGTCGCAGTGTTCTTGGACATCAAAAGGGCATTTGACACAATCAGTCACACTCATGTTCTGCTGAGTATGTTGGAACACGGACTGTCCGGCAGGTCTTTGCGGTGGGTATCCAAATTTTTATCAGGTCGTAAAATATTCATTCAGACGAGCGAAAGAAAAAGTGCAGAACACGACGTCAGACAGGGAGTGCCACAAGGAAGCATACTCAGCCCTTTTCTTTTCAACTGTGTTATGGCTGATTTAGCTAAAAGACTGCCTTCCAGGTTGAAATACTCCTTATATGCAGATGATGTGTGCATTTGGGCATTTGGCACGGACATACGGTTAATTCAGATTGCATTTTATACGAAATTAAAATGCACACAGTGTGGTACCAGTGACCTATAAAGACTGTCCTGATCAAATATTGGCTTCAATATGAGCATACATGGATTTCATTCTATTCGTTGTATCCGTCACAATCTTTCGCTCACGGCCGATGACGCTGGGTTAATGATTGATTGATATGTTTAACGTCCCAAAACCACCATATGATTATGAGAGACGCCGTAGTGAAGGGCTCCGAAAATTTCGACCACCTGGGGTTCTTTACCATGCACCTAAATCTGAGCACACGGGCCTACAACACTTCCGCCTCCATCGGAAATGCAGCCGCCGCCGCCGGGATTTGATCCCGCGACCTGTGGGTCAGCAGCCGAGTACCTTAGCCACTAGACCACCGTGGTGGGGCGACGCTGGATTATCTGCCCCACGAGTTCTTTAAACGCTGTGTAGTTAATATGACTAAATCAGAGCGGTCAACTGCACTTGGTGCACAGCGTTCCAATTAGGAGGGAAGCACACTTTAATATGGCCACGAATTTCACGAAATTAGGTGGTCGATTGTGTGGCGTAAATTGCGGTACTCGCTTGCCTCTTTATGCTCGAGGTGCAAAGTGGGCTAAGTGGCCACAGATACGGTATCCGCCTCGGCTGCGTGCTCGTTTGGTCGGATTGTCGGGCGCGTGCATTTTCGTTGGACAGGAAGAGGCAAAAAATACTATAATAGCAGTAAAAATATTAATAATGAGACAGATACAGAGAGGGCTGGCCTGGCCCCCACGTTGCGTTGATTCGCCATGTTTATGTGATTGCGTTGGATCTACTTCAGAGTGTATATGTATCTGCACGTGTACGTGCACAGTTTTTTTTTCGGATGATTTCGTGCATGAAACAGAAAATAAAACTAAAGGGAAACACGAACGCCTCGGAGTAGAGATCTTGCCAAAACAAAGAAAGAAAGGAGATGTTTGGATGGGTTGATCAGCGACGCTTTTACGGATGAATAATACGGACAGAAAAATAAGCAAGGCTTTCCAAACGGCAGGGTTGTGCACATGTGCGTATTTTCTATTACCTGTTCAATTACGGAACATGTCCTATATAACGCACGTGACAGTGTGTTAGCTAAAAAAGCAGAGATAGAAAGACGTTATTAAAAACGTGCTTTTGCAGGTGGAAAATAAATGGCTCACATTCCCTCATAAGCCCCTAAACCCTTGCGCTCGTTTCTATTCATAGTTTTTGCACGTTATATGCTGGTGTGCGTGGAGTAGAATTGTGACAGGTGCGTCTTTTAATGGTCTTTTTTTTTTCGTTTCGTGTGTAAAGGCGCCAACATAGCAGTTTGCAAGAGCTTTCAAATCTGTGCTACTTCTCAGAGTATTTAAATATTTCCACATAAAAAAAGTTTAACCGGAGTTTCTTCAACGTCGTACGCTATGCCTTGGCAAACTGTTAACTTTCAGCCAGTACTGAATATAACATGCCTGACTACCTCAACGCAACAAGTAAAGCGAACGTAACGCTACAAGTACAGCTAATGATTTACTTCTGCGGAACGCGCATCACGAAACAACAAAAAAAAATGTTTCGTATTTCATCGCATTCCGGGTAGTTTATCATCTTCGAGGCCTTCTCTGAGTAATTCAACTCGGTCATTTGCGGAGCTCTAGGCGTCTATTTAGAGCCTGTTTATTCAATGCCAAGCCTTTTCACGACGTCATTTTTTGCGCGCTTACTTCATTAAGTGATCACGTGGTAGAATTGCGAGTATTCACTGCTCTCGAGTTCAGGGTAATTAATATGTAAAGGTAAGGGGGCTTAAATAAAAAAAACAGACAGGCAGACGCACGGACGGACAGACGCACAGACGCACAGACGCACAGACAGACAGACAGACAGACAGACAGACAGACAGACAGACAGACAGACAGACAGACAGACAGACAGACAGGCAGGCAGGCAGGCAGGCAGGCAGGCAGGCGAAAAGCAGGCAGGCAGGCAGGCGAAACGCAGGCAGGCGAAACGCAGGCAAACCGCGACATGCGTGTGAACGTAACTGGAACGTACTGGAACGCAACGATTACTTCGCTAGTGTGCGCTCTTTTGCACCGGTCTTCTTAAACACAAACAATCAAGCAAACCGTGAGGCGCATTAAGAGATAAGCCCACCGGAACGTCACGCTTACTTCGCGTTCTTTACTGCACGTCATTTTTTCACCGTTCTCTTTATGCGTGTTTCTTTGTAAAATCACGCGTGGGAATAGCATATTCGCGCATTTGAGTGGCACCAGGAAACGATGGTTCAGCTTTCCGACGAACACGTAATTTCGAGTCGTAATCCTCGCTTTAGCGAATGCTTAAAAAGGAAAAAAAAATCATTCTTTTTTTTTTCCTGCTTTTAGGACCACTTAGATTCCCTTCTATTTTCCCTCTCTTTTTCTCGTTAAAACGAGAGCATAAAATAAACATCGAGCGAGATGCTTTTTTTTTATCTGCACCTCCCTCGCTATAATGTCTTTTTATTACGCAGCTTTTTTTTCGTTATTTTTCTCCGCCCTCATCATCTGCCGATGTTTCGAGAGACGGACGCTAATTGCTTTCTGGGCATGGGATGTATGTATACGTCGAAACAAATACCGCCGAGGGAATGGGCGTCGACGCCCATAAAACTCGCTTCTTCTCCTTCATCTTCTCCTCGAAACTTCTCTTTAAAACTTGCTCTCGCTCACCATCAACTTTCAGCGGTAACACGCATCCTCCTTTCTCTTCCCCCCCTCTCTCTAGGCTTACTTCAAGTTCCGACTCGAAGATGTTTTATTTCTGCGACAGGTACTAAAATTTGGCTCCCCCTCTCCTTCACCCTCCCCCCTCCGCTGCCACCTCGCCCATTTAGCAGCGCCCAGATCTCAACAGTCTCCCAGAGTTTACATTACAAGCGGCGTTTCAATGAGCCGCCTCCCGCGTTCCTCCGCCAGATACATAAAGAGGGTGAACGGCAGCATGGTTGCTGTTGCTGCTGCTGCTGCGAAGTCTTCTGGCCGCGGGGTGCCGCGGAATGAAAAGCCCGGGAAACGTAACAGATCGGAGATATCGTGGTCGGCTCCAGCATGCAAGCACGGTAGTTCTCTCTCCGACTTCTCCTCTTCCTCTTGAAAGACGTGGCTTCAACACCAGCCGGCATATCCAAACGTTAAATCCGCGCAGCGTTCTTCGTATACCCACAAGAGTCGGCGACCAAGCTGCGGGAGAATCCTCCCAGCGGAGAAGAGAATGGGAAGCGCCCCTCTTTACACATACGAGGACGTACGTTGTAGCGTCCCGCGTACAGTATCGAAAAAGCCGTCTCACGAGCGCCTTTCCCGAGCTAATGACTGACAATGGTGATTTAGTCGAAAAGTCATGGACTAAGCGCGGAGTCCGTGAACTCTTCTAATCTAGAAGAAACACAGCGTTTGAAGGCAAGTGTTCGTTTCAGGTGAACATGCAGTTCCACGGAGGACCGGTCTAAAGGTCGAGCACGACGAGGCACCTGCTCTCTTCAAAACTTAAAATCCACCAAAATTACACAGTAAATGCTGAGAGTCATAAGTGACACAAACTCACCAGTGCAGTAGGTGCATGAAAATAAAAACAATGAGAGTTAGTAAAACTAAATAGTTTTATTCTAGTGGATTTCGATCTCTATCGACTATTACACAGACGAGAAAAAATCTGTCTTTTTAGATTTGGAGTTACACATAAAGCTGGCAAAAGAGAACGCAACGTTTGTGTGTATAGAACAGCTTTCTTATTCATTGCCCCTGTCTCTTTCTCATTGTAAAAGATAGCTCGCGCGAGTCTGATTATCCGTAAGTAGAACTGTGCTAAAGATAGTGGAATGTTTGACTGTTGATAGACAAACGGAAGGATGAGAATTTTAAAAGCATTGTTAATAAACTCACGCCAAGATCTAGCTCAAGCAGTGTGTCTGCATTCGCTGTTTTCTCTGCTATATGTCCTACTGCACTTATCTTCAAACAACCTTTTTTCCTCTCATTGAAAGTGACCGCTACCTCTCCAGCAAACAAATAGGCAGTGTGGAGGCATTGATCATTGTAACTACGATGACACTTTTGAAGTGACCTGACTTCACTTGTGACTGCTGACGCGAAGGTCATGGGATCGAATACCGGCGATGGCGACGACATTGCAATGGAAGCGAGTAGATGGAGGCCCGTGTACTCAGATTTAGGTGCACGCAAAAGAACGCCAAATGGTAAAAATTTCTAGAACCCCGCGCTTCGGCTTTCCTCGCTGTCATTTTGTAGTTATGGACCATAAAAACCCAATAATTGTTATCATGATCTCACTTCACAACGTCATGAACCATCGAGAGTGGAGCTTCATCGAAGCATATTTCGGAACTACTTTCTCTTGCGTAGGAAACGGGATTGAAAAAGACACACCTAAGCAATGAGTGCACATTGACAACGCTGCACTCAACTACAGGCTACGTAAGCAGCGCTCCCGCGGCGAAGAGAAGAAACAACGCAGCCTCAAGCACGGTGGCACGCGATACGTCTTCTTCAAAACGTTGACGGCCAAGCCCCCCGAAGTGGGAGAGCGCATGGGCGCCGGCGCGGCCCTGAGCAAAGCCTCAGCAACATTGTCAACACGGCCCGAAATTCCAAGTGTTTCGAGCGGCACTGTCATAACGCGCATGCGCACCACGACAGTGGGCGACGCATCTTAACTGCTCCGCGTGGCACGACACCTCGTGGCAAGGCGTGGTTCAAGTACTACAACGTCCACCTCGACTTTAGTCTCATGCACTCGATGCTTACTCTAAGCCACAGTTTGGAAGGCCTCAGGGACGACAAGCCGATCAGATCTACGCGAGGGTTTTGTTGATGCGTTTTACCGCAGCCAAGCGAGGTCGCGCTGATGGTTTTTCCGTGTTTCACGCCGGCGAAACCGTGATATCTGCGGACTTCTAAAAGCGCTTCTTCCTTCTCGTTTATTCGCGCTTGCCATCTGTTGGATTGTTTGGTTTTCTTTTCTAAAGTGAACGCTGCCCCCCCTCCCCTTCTTCACGTGCCCCGGCCCAGGGCAGATTGCTTTTTGGGGGACTATACAGTACAGCGGAATTTCTTCGGCTACACTCACGAGAGATGCGAAGAAAGTGTCGATTCTGCAAGTGGCGATATGAAACGCGTTCAGCTCTGCCCCGAAACGTGTCTTCGAAGGCGAGGTTTCTTGCTTTGCTTGCGCTCTGATTCCCACTGTTACTTTCGAATTTATCAAACAAACAAACAAACAAACAAACAAAAAACATGTGGCACAGATAGAGAGCGTGATCGATTTCTGAAACATATATGAAGGACAGGATTCCTGCGGTTATGCGCAGTATATACACACGATACGAGACACATTGGACTCGGTCACATGTAAGATTAGACGCGCGGAGCTACTCGCCATTGAGGAATCTATATCGGCCAGTGTGGCGCAGCAGGGACACGATGATGGATGAGGTCTCCGCTGCAGCGAGGTCAGTGCTGAGCTGCAGCGAAGAATCGTGATACACTTTGTTGCGCGGCGTTCCTGTAAGCGATACTTTTTACTCGGACTGTAATCCCCCCCCCCCCTGTCTCATTTGATGCTCACTCGCAACATTATCGTCGACGAAACTTACGTGTAATGCTACTTCTGAAACATTCTTACCCCGTGTTTCCTTGCATGACAGAGAATAGGGCGAATGCTTTTTGCAGTGAGGATGATAAAGCCGTATCTGCGTTATCTGCGTGATATAAAACAACACCTATTATGAATTCTGGTCACCGTTTGTGTAACTTTGTGTACTCGGGTAACGTCCAGATCAGAGCATTCAGTAAATAAACCTTTAAGAAGAAATAAAACATGTGTACATCAGATTTTATAAGAAGATAAATCATAGGATAATTTGGCATTAGACGCAAACGATTAGTAGCGCCCCAGCTTTCGATATGAAAGCTGCTCTTAAGCACATTTATTCACCTTTTCATAAACGCCTCCCTGGGCGCCGCCATAGGCCTCCTTGGACTGTGCGAATTGGTGTGTCCCCTCGAAAATGCACTGACAACCCTGTGCCCTTAGCCTTTGTACTCCCGCGCACAGCCCATCATGGCGATGTTTTTTCTCTTCCTGTGAAAAGGTGTATAGGCTTGCTAAAATTATCTTGCACATATGCGGCAGCTTTATGTAGAAAGAAATACAGGGAGGTAGGGGAATGTGCAGAAGTTGACAAGCTATACCCGACACTGGGAGAAATCGATAAAGCAGGTGCTAATGAGATAGATGGGAATAATTACATATGGTTTTTACATCCCAAAACCACGATATGATAATGATGGACCCCAGTATTGTAGAGATTTTGATAGTTTGATCATCTGGACATATTTAGCGGGCACTGACAGCGCAGAGCACACGGGCCTGTGGCATTTCGCCCCAGTCGAAATGCCCCAGCCGAAATGCGGCGACCACCACGGCCGGCATCAAACACGTGGCCTTCGCGTCAGCGGCCGAACACAGCAACTGCTACACCACCGCGGTGGTTTAACTGCGCAAGCACTTCATCGTGTCCTTCAAGTCCGCTATATATAGCAATCGCAGGGTCTGCTTCAAGTCTTCAAGTCCACTTCAAGTCTACTTCAAGTCTGCTTCAAGTCTTCAAGTCTGCTTCAAGTCTACTTCAAGTTTGCTTCAAGTCTTCAAGTCCGCTCTAAGTCTACTTCAAGTCTGCTTCAAGTCTTCAAGTCTGCTTCAAGCCTTCGAGTCTACTTCAATACATTCGTTCCTTTCTACGCCATCAACGCACAAGGCCATGTCCTAAGAATTCCAGCTTCCGAAAATGACCTCGAGTTTTCCTCTTCGGGTGTGTATAATATGCAAGAGGAACCTGACCACCCTCTCGTTTGTAGCGCAAAGCTACAGGGAAATCCATTGGGATTTCTGAGAAAGATTGCTTCATAACTGCCAAAAAACTTCGGAAATCGAACCGGGACCAATGCCTTGTTTTACACAAGGGTGGCTGTCATCTTTGGCTTACGTAAACTTTTCACCACTATGTATTTTTCGGTGGAGCTCATTTGCATTACCAGGATATATTAGGTTATAGTTAAAAAGCACCACTACTCAGTAAAGGACAAAAAAGTATTTAAAAAAGGCTGCTCTCGCAACGCACTACCGCGAAGGTAAAGCCATGGTTTGTCCCTGGTTTGTATCGGAATTCGGGTGGTGCCTGCTTCCAGATAAAGTGGTTTTGCTCTGTTATTGTCAGCGTTAGGCTAAACATAAACTGAGAGATTGTTGTTCCGGAGTGAAGTAACTTATCGAGATCACTGTCAGCCGCGGTGCAATAGCAATCACGGTGCTGCCAACCAGGAGGTCACGTGTTATATCCCGGCCACAGCAGTCGAATTTCGATGGCGGTGAAAGGGAAGAGGCCCGTGCAGTGTGCCGTGTCAGCGAACACCAGATGGCTTGAATTTCCGGTACCCGCCACTACGCAGCGGAGCCATCATCATGCCATCGTGGTTTTGGAACATACAGCCTCAGACATTATTCTTACATTATTATTATTATTATTATTATTATTATTATTATTATTATTATTATTATTATTATTATTGTTGTTGTTGTTGTTGTTGTTGTTGTTGTTGTTGTTGTTGTTGTTGTTGTTGTTGTTGTTGTTGTTGTCGTCGTCGTCGTCGTCGTCATCGTCATTGTTCCTGGCCACCTTAAATGGATAAATAATCGAATGAATGACTATCGAGAGGGCTGTTGACTTGATCTTTCATAAACATTTCTCCACACTTTGAGGCGTCCTAAGGAAACATCTCGCGAACAATGTGTCCCTAACTGTTGCCCATGTCAAAGTGTTATGTCGTGTCAGAAAAACGCTGCTGTGTCTTCGCTCCACTCTAATGTTTTATCTTGCCTTAAATAAGATGGCGCATTGATCACTTCACTTTCGAGGCCTAAAGTCAACTCCACAGCGAGGATGCTCGAACGTATAGTTCACTGCTCTGAGCTCGGGTGGAGGCTCGACAGGGGCCGTGAGATGAACGAAATCGCGCAGGTGTGCTGTAAGAGGAATTGAGGAGTAAGTGCACTGTGCTGGGCAGCGGCCGCTAATAGAAGCCCCCTTCTCCCTCGTAAGGAGGAGCGTCCGTAATCCAGTGCCGCGTAAGACGAATGCGATGCGCCCATCCCCGCAAGGTGCGTCGTGTGGCTCTTGCCACATACCGAACCCCTCGAATCGTATAGTAAGCACAGCGGGCCACACGGTTCGTGATCGTGGGGAGTCGCAATAACTTCCAAGTCTTTCCCGAGTTTTACATGCAACCGCAACACGCTGTTTGGCCCAAAGAGTTAGAGGCAGTGAATGATTGAAACGGTGAAAAAGCACCGCGCTTCATCGTGGCTTTGCCAGCCGAGGTTGGCCGCTTATATACTAATATATGCTCTGGATTTCCTGCTGACCTTGGAATTCATCCGGCCGCTCCTGCAGTGCCCGTTGTGAGAGGATAAATGGGGTGGAAAGTGATGTTTTGGTGCGGAAAATGAGACCTCGGGGCGCGGCTAAATATTAAGCGAAGTTGTTTGTTAGATGGCGACTCTTGCAACCTGTATACTCGTCCTGACAGAGCTGCGCTGGTGCAGGAGAACGGCGGGTTCACTTCCCGTCTGTGGTGGCCGAATTCGGAAAGAAGCTTGATGTACTTAGACTTAAGTGTCGTATCTAAAATAAAGAAATTAACCCGCTAGGGAGCTGAAATGTATTCGAAACACACCAAGCCAATCCCGATGGTTTAGTCCATACGGTAAGCAGTTTGATTTGATATGAAGCAGCTTTACTGCTGAACCATAAGGGAGCTTCCACAGAGAGGCTGTCGCAAACGTGACTTCGTAACATACGAATTTCTCGCAGTATTACTGTGTGCCTTTATTTCCAGGCCACTGCCGTCTGCGTATGAGAACATGAAAGTTCATTATTTTTGCAAGAGTGAGAGAACTGCAAAAGTGGTTTGGTGCACTGTACCCGTAAGCTTGGAGTGAAATAATGAAAGTTCTTTAGTATTATTTCAGGAGTCCATCTCTTTTAAGGCAGTCACCAAATAGTCCCACTTCTTTATGGCAGTACAATTAAAGCATTCCAGATGATCGCGCACTCATGGCAATATTAAGAAGGCTAGCTTCTTTATAATTTTTTTCTAAAAAAGATGGCACTTGTGCTTTTATTCGAACCAACCACTCGGAATGTCAAGTTTACTTTTATTGCGGTCACTTTTGAGAAATAGAATCGTTTGAAAGCGAGAACTTCCGTATCGTTTCTTCCGCAAGGATCACATATGGGCTAGACTACAGTCCCCGGTGCTTTAACGCGGGCACCAAATCTTTATCTCAACTTTTTATTTGTCCCTCATTTATTCCTTATCTTTCCACACGAAAAGCTGGGGCTTTCGAGCGAGTTCGTTTTCAATCGACTCTGCAGTAAGCAATTCGTGGCAATTCCCTGCCCCCCCCCCTTTTTTTTTTGGCTTTGTACGGAGGCGTTTGTCGTATCTCCTCGCTATCAAACTCATCCGCTTTCCTTCTTCCGGCGTTCACCTCCGCTCCCTTCTACCCACCGTTTCCCCAACTTATTCTACTGTCACCAACTGCTCCTTCCCTTTGCTTCCCTAGGGCTCCTCCTGAAGGAACGGACAATTCGCTCGATTGAGCAGTTCGACCACCTCAATTTCGATATCGCGGAGTGGCCCCTCCGTGCGCAATCTATTCAGCCGTAGGCGTCACACTCCCCCACCCTCTAGCCCCTCTAGCCCCCCTAGCCCTACCTAGCCCCCCACCCCAACCTCAGCCATCCACAAACCTGTCCCCTCCGTCCTTCCCTACGTTCCTTTCAGCCGCCACTAAAACCAGCACTCTTTTCAGTCTTCCCTCAAGCCTTACTTTCCCTACCAATCGTTCATTTTAATTTGTCGTATTGCCTCTTTTTTTGTTTTGGTTTACTTCAGCCCTACATCCTTCAATGCAGCGCTCTTTTAAGGTCTCTCCTGCGTTTATCGTGCTTCGGTTCCCTTCAAGTTCATATCGAAAGAAGCCCCACTGGGAATTTTCTCTCTTTTTTGGGCGCGCCAATGTCACATTCCTCCTTTCTGTATCTCTCTTTTTTGTATTTCTCCCTCCGCTTTGTACTCCGTATAGCCACGCAATTCAGCGGTGCGAGAGGAGTCAAAATCAATTTACAGTCGATTGAACCTCATGCAATAGTGGCTCTTTCTCCCAGAGTTAATTGGGTTTGTCGTCCGCACTTTTTCTTGTTTCTTTTTCCGCTATTCTTTATACTCTTTAATTCGAGAAGTAAATAAGAGAGAAATAAAATTTGACGTGTATATGAAGCGAATGAAAGAAAAGTGGTAAATGAGTGTCCTGGCGCGCTGCAGCTACGACGCCTCATTTCTTTCAATATGACGAAATATAAGGACGTGTCTCGTTTGCTATAGTTCTTTGAATTTAGCGCTAAACATTGGTAGGAATGAGAGTTGCGAGATTTGCGCAATTTCTAGGCATCTTGTGGGACCCCTTTTATCTAGATTATCTTGAAAAGAATATATCATTACGACGTCAATGCGTCACACTTTTTTTGTCATTAGAGTCACTATAACGTCTCAACAGTACTTGATCTAGATATTAAGAGGTAGCAATATTGGTAATAACACCTTCTTTCCCCCTACATGAAGTACCTTTTCTATTTTTATAATGGAAACAAAAGATAAATAATTAAAGAAAGAATCATGCATCACATCGGGACGCATGACAGCTACAAATAGTGCAAATTGGACGCAACATTAAATAATTTTCGTGTGTGGCTTCCATACCAAATAGGCACAGGAACGTGTCATTTTAGAGTAACTGTTTGAAGCATCGCTGAAAGTGGCTGGTTATCTCCGAATTGCGTGTCTTGATAGATATGTGGGGTTTAACGTCCCAAAACCTCCATATGATTATGAGAGATGTCGTAGTGGAGGGCTCCGGAAATTTCGACCACCTGGGGTTCTTTAACGTGCACCCAAATCTGAGCACAAGGACCTACAACATTTCCGCCTACATCGGAAATGCATCCGCAGCCGGGATTCGATCCCGCGACCTGCGGGTCAGCAGCCGAGTACCTTAGCCACTAGACCACCGCGGTGGGGTCCGAATTGCATGTCATGGAATGGAATAACTTCAGAGGCTTTACGTGCCAAAGTCACCAGATGATTATCAGGTACACCGGGGGGGGGGGGGGGGAGTCCAGACTGATTTTTACCTTTTGGGGTTATTTAGCGTGCATGTTAATCGAAGCACAGAGGTAATCATGTACTTTGCCTACAGGAAACTACGGCAACCGCGGATGGGAATCGAACCGGCGACCACGACTTGAGCAGCTAACACCTCCGGGCGGCATGGCTGGAAGATACATAGCAATAATTACTGTACAATGAAATTGATTTGCGGAAATAGGTAAAGGTAGGGTGAAACATATGTGCGCACAATACCAGTTCATCTCCGCCTTCTTTCGTTCTCTCCCTTTAACACCTTCCTCCCTTGTGGGGTAGTAAATTGGTCATGCATCTGAATTAGCTACGTGTCCTCCATTATTCCATCTTCTTGCCAGCTATTACGACTTCACAAAGCACCTGGGATTCCAATATCAGCTGTGAGGGGTGTAGCAGCTATCAAATGAGATGTACTTGGCCAGTTCAAGGTGGGCTAGTATGTTGCGTATATATAACACTAAGACGTTATGATGGCGTTTCTCATAATCATATGGTGGTTTTGGGACGTCAAACCCCACATATCAATCAATCAATCAAGACGTTATGACTGTCATCTTGTTTATAATTGAAACGCATATTGAACTATAGTACCTATATAATGTAGTGTACTAACAGTAAATTTATCGTACGGCATTTATGCCTATGCTCACTTTACTCTGGTCTTGAAGTACTGTTTCAAAGCTTATATATGCACTCGTTGACGGATCACACCATGGTTTTAAGGTGCTGACTTCTAAATATTGAAAGAAGGAAAATTCGGTTCAAACCTTGTACTGTAGTTAAACTATACGTTTGTTTTATGTAAAAGAAATGGCTGTTTTAGTTTAAGCTTAGGGTTATGAGATGATGAAGTTTCTAGTCGTAATTAACGTGTTGTGGGCTCATATCGTACACATAATCACTGTACGCCAAGCGTCGAATCTCATTTATCAAGCTCTTGTGACAAAAATGGTCATACGTCTGCCTTTTTCTAAAGATTATATAAAATTTGATGCTTAAAAAAGAAACAGAGAAAAAATTAGGAACTTTAAGGTCACTTACATACACCTGAGGCTGTCATATCGCACTTGTGCTTTTTAGTTTTATCATTTTTTCTTCGGAATGACAGCACACTTCGCAAGTTGGTCAAGACTGGTGGTTTAATAAATCAGGCGTTCGGAACACGAACAAGGGTTTCTGTTGTTGCTACTGCCTCTACCACCTCGCTCTGTCGAAAGCTTGTGCAACAATGAATAAAAGAATGAAATGATTACTTGCCCATATTTTAATAGACGTTCTTCCATAAATGATTTCCTGCTAAATACCTATTTCAATCTATACTAAAAAACAAAGAAAAACAGAATTGAGCCTATTGATATCTCTTGATTTCTATCCCGGTCGCAGGATGAAGTGAAATGGTGGTGTTTTTTATATACATAGACTTAATTCATCCTTCGCCTCTGAGGCTGCGTTTCTGTCTTGGTCGTCCTCTTTGGAACAGCTTTCGTATATTCCGGTTCCGGTTTCCGAAACTTTCGCTGCACATCTTCTCCTCTTGTTCTTTCCACGTCATTTCCTGTCGAATTCCCGTCTTCTCCGGGCTTCACCATGCTCCTTCAAAGCCCCTTTCGGCAGATATAAGGTTAACGCTATATCGTGCGTGCTATCTTCTGTTTCCATCTTCCTACGCCGTCCACTAGGGACATTAAGGGAGAGAGAGATAAAAAGGAAGAGAGGGAGATACAGAGATAGCTGCAGAATGAAAATCCCACCCGCTTGAAGATGTTTCTCCTCTCAGTGAGGTAGAACTTTTGGAAAGATAAATTGGCACGCACCCGTTATCCCCTTTCGGGAAAAACGCTCGGAGAGAAAAAACTCCTTGAGCGCGTAGGGTTCAAAACTTTCTCTCGGTGCACCTACTCGGCTTACGGAAGGCTTCAGATTTTAGCTTGACAAATGAAGTAAAACGTAGAAAGGCAAAAAAAATTGCATCGTAAATCTTCCCGGATTTTTTATCTCTTATTTTGCAACTTTAAGACGAGAAACCTTGCGGAACGAAAAAGAATTACGGACCGGAAATATGCTCGATGAGCGAAAGCGAAAATGGGTGAAGATTCACTTATCACGTGGCCTAAACGAGATCGCGAAATGCATGCAGTCGTCGTGTTTATGGACGTTTTGTTCAATTTCGTTAGATATCGATTGCTATCTTTTTATTTTTATGTTTGCTTTTCGAGCTTACGCGCATGCGCGAAGCTAAGGAGGCCCTGAAAGGCCACGGGAAATTGCGTTCCAGATATTGATTAGACAGGCAATTAAATATATTTCATTGTTTTCGTCATTTCAAAGAATGTCATACGGCTATGTAGTGAATCGGCAATGTTAGGAAACGTCATTTAAGATTTTCAAGGCAGCGCTATCAAGAGGAGGAAAATATTGAGTGATTGATATGTAGGGTTTAACGTCCCAAAACCACCATATGATTATGAGAGACGCCGTAGTGAAGGGGCTCCGGAAATTCGGACCATTTGGGGTTCTTTAGCGTGCGCCCAAATCTGAGCACACGGGTCTACAGAATTTTCGCCTCCACCGAAAATGGAGCTGCCGCAACGTGGATTTGATCCCGCGACCTGCGGGTCATCAGCCGAGTACCTTAGCCGCTAGACCTGGACGGTGGGGCGAAGAGGAAAATATTTATAGCTACATCCTTGCGAAAAATATCTCTGACAATAGCTGCGCTATACGATGTAGTTTGTCACTGTAACAATGTAAACTGTAAGTCAGAAAGGCCCGAAATCGCTGTGACTTCCTATTAGATCATCTACAAAGCGATAAATGCAGGATTCGTCTTGACAAACTAAATGGCTTCAATAGTAATCTCGGTAGTTTCACGTCCCAAATACACGAGACGATTTCGAGAGACGCTGTAGTGGAGGGATCCAAAAATTTTGACTACCTGGTGTTTTTATATCGTGCACTGACATCGCAAAGTACACGGGGTTCTATCCATTTCGCCTCCATCGAAATGTGACCGCCGCGGCTGGAATCGAACCCGCGACCGTTGGGCCCGCCGCTGAGCACCCTAGCCAGTGTTCTACATAGGCAAACTATACAACTGCAGCTACGCCAAGCTTATGTGCACATGGGGCTCTTGTATCTCAGCGCACATTAGCGACATTAATTTAAGACAAGTTCAGGTGAAACAACACAAAGCTGTTGCTTGGAATTCAACAAAACTTTGGCGAGGAGGAAAGACTCTTTAGCGACGAGCTTTATTCGACTCGAAAAAGAACAAAACACGAGAGGCAATACGAGCACTCATTAGACTTCTTTCAAAATTACGTCCGTGTCTTAAAATTGTGTAATGCAGGCTGAAATTAAGACATATTTTTCCTGCTTCGTACACAAGCACCAAGCACGTGGCTCCTCTGACCCACCGCGCCGACTTGTCCGGGTGTACGCTGTTGCATAAGAGTGACATATTAATCTCTCGGCCACATCAGCCGAACGTACTAACGTGCCTGCTGCCACCCCAAATCACACCTGTTCTATTCTCCATCTCCCCTTGTCTCTCCACTGACTCGGGAAACACCCTGCAACATGCAAAGCTTGTCACTTCCACATTCCACGAGCAGCAAGACGCGCCTTTATCTCTCCGAGTTCGAATCCACGAGCCAAAGAACACACACGCATGCACGCATGCACGCACAGGCAGGTAGACAAACAGGCAAACTAACACGTTAGTCCCCCTGTTATCTTTTTCTTTGTTTCTTTCTTTCTCTGAACAACAAACACAGCACAGCACACTGCAACACACACACACACACACGCATGCATGCGTACATACACTAACACACACAGACACGCACACACCCTACAGCATCCACCATCACACCCTCATCGCCTCGCCGACCCTCAGCCCCCCCCCCCCCCCCCCACAATCCTCCTCGACTTTCCTTATCAGCTCTTTTCCTGACTTTGCCTATCTCTTCTTATTTCTTTCTCTTTACGTCGATGATGAAGACGTGTCGGCAGGCGCGCTCTTCAAGCTTGATCGGATCAGATAGACTCGACGTCTGCGGAGTAATGACGCGCGAAGTCGAAGCCGTGAAGAGAAGACAGCTATGCACAGAGTGTAAACCTCGGGAAGCAGCAGCTACGTCGCTCGAAAGCTGCAGGGAAGCATAACGCGGAATTGAAGAGCGCGCACCCTCTACGAAAAAGAAGTAAGAACGTTTTAAAAAAAGAGAGAGAAGAAGATGATGAAGAGGAGAGGAGGAAAATCAGTCGAAGAAGAAGCGTTGGACGCTTGCGACGTTAATTCTAGTCCGCTGCTCATCCGCTGCTGCGTCTGGCCTGCTCGACGCGCGATAATTACGGTAATTTGTGCGATGCTAGCGATCGATACCGAATGCTTGCTGCGCTTCGGCTGCCCCCTCGTCGAGGACTTATATCCTATACTATATAACGCGCCTTTGGCTTAGCTCTGGAAATTAAAATCGCGCCCTCGGCTTTTACGCTATGAATTGCTTTTTCTTTCTCGGGCGTGTTCTTCGTTTGAGGCTTAAGCGATTTCCATTTTTATCCGTTCCTTTTTGTACCCGAATTTTCTTTCCTCGTTATTTCCTGTTGTTTTTTGCTGGTGCTAACTTTTAGAGGCTGTTGCTTTATCAGAAACATGCGTCAATATGTATCTGCAGTGACGGGCCAGTAACTTGAAGCTGTATGAGAACACGCCAGCTATCATGAGTTTTAGATGTTCTTCTTCTGTGTTTAGTTTTGAACCATTCACTTTTATTTACTTTTTAGTTTGTTAAACGGTGAGCAGCTTAACGGAAGCGGACGTTGTTGCCAGGTGAAGGGCCCCCCAAACAGCCTCTGAAGATGCAAAAAAAAAAGAATGTGATTCGCTAGTTTTGCGTTCCCTGTATTTTCAGCCCAATTAGGGACGCCGGCAGAAGGTTCACATGACGTCATGAGAAATTATGCTACAGGTTGACTAAAATACGAAGAATATCACTTATAAACTGCCTACTACATTGCTTTTCAATGCAGTCGCATGCCCTTTTCTCGAATCCCGGCTGCGGCGGCTGCATTTCCGATGGAGGCGGAAATGTTGTAGGCCCGTGTGCTCAGATTTGGGTGCACGTTAAAGAACCCCAGGTGGTCTAAATTTCCGGAGCCCTCCACTACGGCGTCTCTCATAATCATATAGTGGTTTTGGGACGTTAAACCCCACATATCAATCAATCAATCATGCCCTTTTCGCCTTTCATTCAATGAATCCATAGCGATAATAAGACGAGGGACCACAGAACGAGTACATGTCTTGCGCTGTGGACACTCATTCTGTGGTGCGTGTCTTATCAGCGCTGTGGCTGCATTGAACGTAACAAACAAGCTAGCCCAAAAGACTGTTCCCTGTTTGCGTTGTCCAACATGAGTACTGCGTGCTACAAACTAATTTCACTTATCTTTGCGCGTTTTCCACTGAGTAAGTGCTGATAACAGCATGTCACCGAAAAGAGATAAGTCCTCGTAAGCTCAACGCTTAACGCTGATATTGCCCAAGTGTTTGATAAAGAAATGAGTTGCGGGGAGTAAACATCACCTGTATAGGAAGTATACTTGCAGTGAAGGAGGGGAGAAACCACTCTCTCGTCTCGGAAGGGTTTAGGGGCCCTTTCAAATTGGAAGAGTTTAGGAGCCCTTTCAAGGCTCTAAGGTGCACCGTCCCTAAAAGACAAGACCCCTTGTCGAATTGCGAAATGCAGCGACACCCCTTCATCAAATATTTTTCATCTCTTCGAGCATTCATATTCCCTTCAGCTTCTGCCCCACGAGCATGTGAAGCTGTTCAGAAGACCTGCATATTTGAAAGAAACAAGAAATAAACAACTCTATATTGCAAGTATCAGTTCGACCAAGTATGCTGGTCACCGTTGACTTCAACTTTTCACTTCGCTTGAAAACTCGACTTTTTTGTATTGTTCACCGAGAAATACATATAATATATCTACCTCGTTCATCATTCAACTGAATGCGTTTTTATAGGCACTATTTTAGCACTTAGGCGCCCAGAACAACCTCAGTGGCAGATAAGAGATAAAGGACAGAAGCCGAGTTCACCACATTTTCTTCGTGAGTAATTTTTCTCAGTGGCCAGCCGCCTTCGCAAGTGATATGTCCAACGTAAGGACTGATTAAATGTTTTTTTTTTCGTAGGAACGAATCTACTGTATCAGGTATTTATTTCAAGGGGGACTAAGATTAAAATATTTGAAAAGTTCAGGGTTACCTTTTGGACGTGAAAAGTGAACACTATGTCTCACCTATACAGATGAAGAATACTCCGACGTTAAACAAGTCAAGCTCGTTTGTTAAAGCATTGTTTCTATTGGCACCCCATGATCCAAGGATATTTAATATCTTGAAGACTTCACATTCCCCTAAGTTATATTGTGTTTGTATTACCTATAAATAAAACTTAGCTATGAAAGCGCAACTCACGCTATCAGCTTGAGGTATTCGCTTGATAGAAACCACTTCAATGATACCGACTGCTTAGAACTCTGCGTACGACAGCAGACAGACACACATGCGCATATGTAGTGTTATCCTAATTATTCTTCCATAATATCTTCGCAGGTGATGTCGAATATTAAGTGCCTCGAAACGTGTGCAATAAGTTTCGAACACACATATTGAGTTTTGCTGCGTCACCTTGACGTACATACAAAGAACTATGCGGGCATTTAAGGGCTGGCAATATATTAGCACACAACGCCAGAATGGAGTTGTTTGTAAGTTGTTTATTTATGTTAACACCTTTCATCGCACAAGTTTTCTAGGAAGCGGCAACTCAGAAGCTGTCTTATTGCTACAGTGGCAGTTTCTAGCTAAAAGAAGCACGTCTCCACGTCATCTATAACAGCTCAATGTAACTACACGACGTGCAGCTGCCCAAAAGTGACCGTTTGCGGTCACGCATGAAGAACGTGGGGAGGCGTGATAGACTCTCCTGCACTTTTGAGACACGCATGTCCCATCGTTTCTATTGACTACTCAAAGACAGGCGGGCGTAAAAAATAAAAAATAAACAAATAAAAGAAATAAAAATTGACATGTATATAACAACAACGACTGGCCGCTGCTGGGCCATGTCACCCGGCTGTTGGGAATGCGCTGGTCGCGCCCCCTGATGGCCAGCGAGGGTACTAGAAGTAGCCAGTGCACTGCATAAAGCTGTCTTCGCGTCTTTTCGCCGACAGAGAGCATGCCGTGCGAGTCTGCCATACTTCATTGTGCCATTGACGCTCCCTCTTCCATGCCGGCCCTCTTTTGCCTTTTTGGACAAGAAGGCGCGCTCCCGTAAAAAGTTTCAACAGTGGACGCCGAGAAAGTCACTCGCATGACTTCTTCCGCGAGCAGGAAGAGGAAAAAGACATAAATAGGACGCGAAGCTGGCCGGCACGTCCTTCTCATCGAAGCGGCGTTGACATTCCCCTATACCGTTTGAGGCTTTGTGGTTCAAACCGCTCGCGTTCTCTCGACATATACCTCTGTGAGGGCGAATCGCTTCTGCGCGCCCACCACTCCCTCCCACTTTCCAGTTCACAATTAGAGGGCGTGACCTAAAACGCCGGTAGACCACTTAGCTTCGGTTTGTTCCCAGTGGACTGGTTAAAAAAAAAAAGCCACCGCTGCCGTTTCCCGACCGTTCATTCAGAGGAAGTGGATGGACCCCGAGAAGCAAGGACTCCCTCGGGACACTCGGGGACTTTGTAATGTCTCTTTCTGTTCCTGGCTGTCACTGAAGCCTGCCTTTTTTTGTGTGTGCGTGGGTCGTGGTCTGCCATGTGGGTTAGCTCATCCGTGAAGCGAAACAAACTTCAATAAAAGAAAGAAATGAAGGAAAGGACAGGCAGATCACTCCCGTAGGGTAGTGAGCGGTGGTGGTGGGTGAAGAGGGACTTCACCACGGATGGAGCTCACGGGACAATTCATCGCTAACGAAGGGGAGGTTTTTCGAAGAGTGTTTCCACCCCCCTCGTCATTTTACTTTATTTCTTTCTCTTGAAAGAGCCTGTCCATACGAAATCAGACGTTTTCAGTTCTTCGTTTTTGTCGCGAGCTTGCGTGTCTGACTTTGCAACTTTGTGGGCTGCACTCAACCCATGCTTTTCATCCACGTATATATGCATGTTTTTGTCTAAACTTTTGGGTGTCTTTAAGTTAAAACGCTATGGACAGCTTCGTTATCGGCGCGTCGACTGCATCGAGTCGATGTTAATGCTCGGTAGGCTTTCGCAGCCCCCCTTTTGAGGCCTGAAGTATACCACGAAAGTTCCATTGTTATACTAATATGAGCGAGTGTGCGCGTCTCTTAGGTCCGTGGTCTTTTGTGCGGCTTCCATATGCAGGATGGCCGTGGCTCTGCTGTCGCAACTCTGTCCGCTCACGTCAAACCCTGTCATGGCGTCGGCGCCGGGCGGCTGAGGGTTGTGAGTCTCATGGGAACCATCGGGGCTTCGCTTCTAAATTTGAGTGTGGCGCCGTGATTGCGCATATCCGTCTGACTATTGTTCGACCATAAAGAAAAGATTGGCGTGGTGCTAATGAAGGTGTGAGAGAGAGATCAGTGGATACGCATATTGAGTGGCTTTGGTTCATATAGCAAGTACCTTGAGTCGCGTATTTGCTGTTTGCAAAGTTCGAAGGCTTGACGCTCCTGTGCCAGCACATGCGCAGTGCGATGCAGCGCGATCACACGTGCAACGCAGAAAGAACTACGACTTGATCAATGAGGAAATGACGATCATTGTACGCATGAATAAATTAATCACCTTAATGTCTGTATGACAGGTAGATTGCCACTATCCCTCAAGAGAAAGCTATATAACAGCTGCATCTTGCCGGTACTTTGCTACGAAGCAGAAACCTGGAGACTTACAAAGAGGCTTCAGCTTATAGTGAGCACGACGCAGCGAGCAATGGAAAGAAAATTGGCAGGTGTAACGTTAAGAGACAAGAAGAGAGCAGAGTGAATTAGGTAACAAACCGGGGTTAAGCATATCATAGTTGAAATCAAGAAGAGAAAATGGACGTGGGCCGGCCACGTCGCACGTATACAGGATAACCGCTGGTCATTAAGGGTAACTAAACGAATTCCTAGAGAAGGCAAGCGGGTCAGCGGGAAACAGAGGGTTATGTAGGCAGATGAGATTAAGAAGTTTGCGTGTTGGCAGCAGCAAGCACATAACCGAGTTGACTGGCAGAACATGGGAAAGGCCTTTGTCCTGCACTGGACGTAGTCTAGTTGATGATGATGATGATGATGATGATGATTATGATGATGATGATGATGATGATGAATGCCTGTAAAGGCTGCCGCATGACCTAAATAGAGAAAAGCTTGATGGATGAAAAATTTACGAGGGATGTGATTGCACACAGTTGTTCAAATGCAGTCAATATCATAGAAATGTGCCAAGCGCAGGGACAGGTTTCTTCGTATTTCATGCCACTTTCTAAGGTTATCCTCACCTAAAGTTCCTGCTTTGTGTGCACCCTAACTTGGACCTTTTTGAAAGTATGCTTTCATAAAAATGTACGAAATCTCACTTTATATTAATGGATATCAGTTTGGGTAAAAGCCTGGTCATCTGTCTCACGCTGAAGATCTACGTTCTCGAAAAGAGTGCTCCTTGCTGCTTCACATCTGCGGAATTCATCGCTTATGACAGCTCATACTGAATTATAAATACACATCCATGGGCATTTCGAGTAATCATTACCATACTTGAATACTTTCACCTAATGCATTCACTGCACTAACCCTTTGCCTTGCTGCGTTGGTTCGAAATAAGACTCAGAGAAGTCAGAAGCTTTGGTGTATCTGTATGCCGAGGCGACATCTTCTGGAGAGCATTGGAAGATGGCATAGCAAATGTATTACGACTCTCACGCGACGAGAGCCTCATAAGTAAACCACGTGTTGCTTATCGTATGAAGGAGTAAACGCTACTGGGCGTTATACCAAGGCGTATGATAGATCTACATTCCGATGAAAAGTTATACTGTGGCGAACTCATATGCTTGTGAAGGCTCCTCCATTATGGGGGGAGCATCACTGCACCCCTCCTCTTATTCTTTCCGCCGAGGAGCTTGCGATAAGAATGCAGAGCAAACAGGAGACACTGGAGTGGAGAGGGAGGATAGTGCAGCCGCACCCTTGCCCCCCCCCCCCCCCCACGATCGCTAGTGGGTGGTTTAATGAGTAAACCATGTGAGCAATGCTGGATGTGGGCTGTGTTGTATGGATGGACAGGAGAAGGTGGCTATGATACGTGGCGTTACACAGTGAGCACATCGCGTCCGGAAATCGCTAGCGCTGTCAATCAAAGACCGCTGCGTTTCGCGCCCGGACAGATAACAAGTTCGCGCGGGAGTCCGGCTGGGAGTCAGTCACCTTCGAAAGCGATAGCGGGGGCCACATTCAGGTGCCTGCCGAATGAATGTCGATCGCTTTGCCCGCAAGCCCACACATACCAGACTCGAAAGCATCGGAGACAGGTCGCTGATAAAGCGTGGGTGCACCGTGCAGTATGACTGACAGACCGCGATAGTGTTTCAGCTCTGAGGTGGTCGACTTGCTTTTTGGAAAGCAAGTCGTGTATATTATTTTGTATATTATTTTGTATAATCGTGTATATTATTTTGAAATGCGTTCTTGCTTGGTCGACGTTGTATTCAATTCTCAGCAAAAGAAAAAAAAGGTTAGTCCTGCACAGAGAAAGGTCCCCGACCCGACCATTCTATCTTTTTATCGCCACCGGAAAGAAAAAGGAACGTGTCAGAAAGTCGGGATAGTTATCATTCGGGCTTATTTATACGCGCTATGTGCAAACATAACACGCTGGCGGGGCCCTAATCCGTGTTTTTGGTATCCTTTAAATCGCTTTTCAGTGTTTCAACTGAAACCCAACAAGTCGATTGATTTGATTGATTTGTGGGGTTTAACGTCCCAAAACCACCATTTGATTATGAGAGACGCCGTAGTGGAGTGCTCCGGAAATTTTGACCACCTGGGGTTCTTTAACGTGCACCCAAATCTGAGTACACGGGCCTACAACATTTCCGCCTCCATCGGAAATGCAGCCGCCGCAGCCGGGAATCGAACCTGCGACCTGCGGGTCAGCAGCCGAGTACCTTAGCCACTAGACCACCGCAGCGGGGCGAAACCCAACAAGTCACATATCCAAATAATAATAATAATAATAATAATAATAATAATAATAATAATAATAAAGCCCCTCCGTGGTGGTCTAGTGGCTAAGGTACTCACTCGGCTGCTGACCCGCAAGACGCGGGATCGAATCCCGGCTGCGGCGGCTGCAATTCCGATGGAGACGGAAATGTTGTAGGCCCATGTGCTCAGATTTGGGTTCACGTTAAAGAACCACAGGTGGTCGAAAGTTCCGGAGTCCTTCACTACGGCGTCTCTCATAATAATATGGTGGTTTTGGGACGTAAGACCCCACATATAAATCAATATTAATGATGAATGGAGTTTTACATTCTAAAGCCGTGATATCATCGTTAAGGGTGCTGTGATAGAGGGCTCCCGAAATTTCGACCACCTGCTGGGGTTTTCAAGGGCACAGAAACCTAAACGTACGGGTATTTACACTTCCTTAAAGATGTAACCACCGTGGCTGAGATTAAATCCAGCAACCTTGGGGCCACCAGTAAGGCACCGTCACCATAAAACCACCATGGTGTGTTATGTTGTACATTCTTACCCAGTTCAATGGTTCCGCTACCGACAAAACCTTTCAGCTAACGAAATTTGCTGCATTTATTTGAGCCTCACATGGTAAGTTTAGAGCAGAAACGCGATCCGTTACATCTACAAAATGTACTTCACAGCGTGATACCACTACCAGTTTTGATGGTTTTTGCTTCGAGAAGTTTTGTAGTGGCTTCTTTATGTGCCACGCGCTATTAAAGAGACACTCAACAGGCTCCCAAAATACAAAAAAAAGAGCGCAGAATTCTGTCCTGATATTTCTTGTCGTTCTTGACACACTACTATGACGTAGACAGTAGTTCCCGTGACGTATACAGTGTACATGCTTTCGATTCGTTGATACACACGAAATATCACATGTGATTTGGCTCCTGGATAGCTTTGCTATGCAGCCGCCCATCCGTTCTTCTTTGTCTCGCGTGAATGTCGTGCAAAATCAACCAATAAAACTTCACTTTTTGTGTTTACAACCGAGCAAGCGGCGATAACAGCGTACCGCCGAGAAGCTTGAAATTCTGATAGGATCTTGCGCTTACTGCTGATATTGTTCATGTGCATTCAAGAACTAAGAGGCGAGGAGGATGCATCGTGTGTTTTAATGAGAGGAGAAAATCACTCCCTCGTCTTTAAATGCGTGGTGGTGAGTGGCCCTTTAAGAAGCGCAAAGCGATACCCCTCCTTTCTTCTGGCGCAGTACACTTCCTCACCTTCAGATGGCGCCACGGGCACCATTCCATTGTACCGCGCATCGCAATGCGGACGAGGCGGTAAGAGAAATGCAGAGATCTGAAAAACGAAATGATGATATGTTGTCAGGGCCATATATATATATATATATATATATATATATATATATATATGGTATTGATGGAACACATTCCAATACGTCACCCGCGAAAACATGCGACATCAGTAACACAAACTTTGCTCCCCGGATCAATGCGATCGACTATGAAGGGAAAAAAAAGTGGCGTTTGCATTCGAATCGCCTTAGACAAACGCTTGATGGACAATTGTGGGAGACAATAGGACATTTTAATGTTAAAGCATATCTTTATAAGAACGCCTATGCAGCGCCAGGGATAAAGGGGCATTTCCGCTCTCTATGTCTTCTGTACAAACCCTATCCCCTCTCATCCGCCCTTACGCAGGGTAGCAAACCGGTTACTTTTCCCAGCGTTTTTCATTTCATACAGCTCTCTTTCTCTCCCTTTCTTTACTTGCTATGCCTGCGTGACGCAGTTGAACTCATTAGCTCCTGCTTCAAGCTGTGTGTGATACGAAGTTACCACTGTGACCATGTTAGTCGCGTCCTGCGTTCATAACTCTCCTTTTTCCGGCCTCCGGACTGCACATGGCAGCGCCCCACTTCCTGCCTCCTTTCCGACCCCACCAGAGCCTTTCGGAAACGCTCTGCACTCCACCACCTTAATCTCTATGAATCATGAGATATTTCGCAGAGGTTCGCGTACCATGGCCGCGACCTCCGAAGAATATACTGGCTCGCGAACAAGAAGGTACAAAACTAAACTCTCCCATCCGCAGCGATCTTCAACCACGTAGGTCGTCTCGGGTCACGCTAAGAGGGTCGTACACCTTCGAGGTGTGCTGCAGCCAGAGCCGCCCCGTCAGCATGCCCGCTGTAGACACGCTGCGCACCTTTCCGAAGCCCGGGAGGGAATCTGACGGGAAGCAAGCAAAAGAGAGCGAAGGTGGCGAAAAAAACAACAACAACAGAAAAGGAAAGTCCTCGCGATGCGGTGGTGAGGAAATAGGTCTTCAACGATTGCATCGCATGCTCAAAACTGCCGACCCCGATTTTTCAGCCGGATTAGCCCCAAGTAAAGCTGTCACCCGGGTCCGGTTATGACAACCCGTCATATTTCTTCGGTGCCGCCGCGCGGTTTCTTGTTGCGAGTGAAGATATCGTTTAAGCTGAGCAGGTAGGCAGGTTGGTAGGCCCTGACCCTCCCCCCCCCCCACCTCCCACCGGCCGGAATGGCATTTATATACTGCACGCGGCGCGGGCATCCCCAGTCATTAGTCTGGCTACACTGGCGCCCTCTCTCGCCGCGGCCGGTGGCGCTGGCCCGCCGACTGACCGATCAAGAAGGGGGGAGTGGGCGACTTCGGATTCGCGTTGAAAAGCGTCCGTGGTCCACTCTGTCGAAGCGGCGAGTCTGATAGAGGGCGAGCCTTTGGGATGCCACGGGTTCGATTACCTCTCCGCGTTAATTTATATCCGGTGTGCGGCCCTTTCTCTGTATTTCTCCGCAGCCTGCGCTATAGTGTCGTGCACTAGAGCGGAAACTGCGTGCCAGAGACACGCACGCGACAGTAGCCTCGGCAAGAAAGTCACACGGACGCTCAGACTAGCGGTGAAAAGGAAGTCGAGCGAAAGGACCGGTTATAAGATGGCTTTGCATCGAGAAAATGAAGCAATGATAGTGCTGCACTTCATATGAGGATACCGATGTCGATTCGGTGGCCTGTAGTATAGCGCACTGTTACCTGCATGCGTGTTTTACATCTGTACGCCGACGAGGAGGTATACTGTGCGTGCTATATGGATCCCATATAGCTGATGGATGTTCGATTTCAAACGTATTAGCGTGATGTATGCTTGCCTACAGAAGTTATCTGGAGCACTTGAGGTTACGTTTGAGCAGACCTAATTAGTGGTTAATGGACGTATGCATGCGGGAGGTTACGTAGGGTGTCGGAATTCTGATGTGAGAGGACATGCAGTTAGGCGAGTCAATAATGTAAATTTTAAAAAGTTAAGGGCCGAAAACGCTGCCCTGCGGGACACCAGTGATTACGTTGGTGGATGAAGAAGTGCTGTTGTTAACATATGTGTATTGTGATCTAGATTAGAGAAAATTATTAATTTAACCAATAACGGTTGGATGTATATTAAGGTTCATTAGTTTTATTTTTAGTCTACGGTGCATGGCGAACGTGATCGAAAGCTTTTGAAAAATCGACAAAAATGGCATCAACTTAAAATCCTAGGTCTAAACGGCAATGTATGTGATTTAAAAAGCCGGCTAACTGCGTTTGGTATGAGTAACTGCGACGTAAGCCATGTTGGGGCTCTAAAATAATGTCGGGGTCTTCTAAATAGTGCATGGTTTCAGTGTAAATGACATGCTCAAGTGAAACTTGCAAATAGTACTGGTCAGAGTAATGGAGAGCGTTAGTTTGTTGGATGCCATAACGTTTTTAATGACGTCTGCTTGGGCCAACCTAATAAATTATCAGCGAAAATTGTTTCGTGTTCTGACAGACCCAAAGTCCTCACATAACAAGTTGCAGAAAAAGTTCATTGAACCGATTCGGCCAAGATAGACCAAAACATGTCAATATTCGTGACTTCAAAGTAAAGTCCATGTGCTGAATCTTAGGTGCGAAATTCTAAAATGAAAAGTTGACCTTTATTCATCTAATAATCATTTTGTGGGGATAAAATTACAAGTAATATACTTCTGAGGAAATAATCTATCTGTTTAACAAATTTAATGCCTCACTTACTTGTCCCCTTAGCAGGTTCGGCATTGCGATGCCACGTCGACAACTCTCATTGCGCGCTAACGACTCTGGGAGATTAGGCCAACTTTATGCGGCACAGACACGCTATCCTTCACCCGTCCAAGACAGGCCACAAGAAAAAAAAAGTCGTTTATATTTCTCGCGGCAACGATGGCGATGGTGAACGAGATTGGAATTCATTGCGCATAGAGAGATTGGACTGAATGATATGCTGTTGCACGTGCCCGCTTCCGTCGAGGGTCCGGTTTCTCGTCCCCGCGAGGACGACTCGATTAGTATGTGTATATGTTAGGTGTCGCGGCGGGATGCTAATTGGCGGTGAAAGCTTTGGGAACCTGGTCACTTTTCACGGACCGAAAGACGGCGTCGACCACTTTCGCACTGTCAAGGTTGTCGCGCAAGTCGGCACGGCTTTAGGAATGAAGCAGGCTCGCGAAAGGCCCATGCGCTGTCATTATATTGCCTAGTAATACCCAGCAGTCAATCTCCGCGGGATAGAGTTCGTAATTTTTCATTTAAACCAGGAGTACTTTAAGCTAAAATTCTCTGGTCGATTGGTGTAATGTGAACTTAAAATTGGTCTCATCCCACGTGTTTAAATTTCTTTCTCTGTCCCCCTTGGTGTAGGAGTGGTTTCAGTGCTCGGCTACCGACCCGAGAGAGAGAGAGAGAGAGATAAATAGAGAGAAAAGGCAAGGAGGTTAACCAAGCTTGGCTCGGTTGGCTACCCCACACTTGACGTGGAAAAGAGACCCGACCCGAAGCTCGTGGTAACGCAATAGCCCAGAGACATTAAGCAAGCCTGATGTGTTTCGCGCGAAATTTCCTCAGCTACCTTCCCAACAAGCTCACTCATATATTAAAAGCTAAAATAGCCACAATACCACACCTTGCTTGGTAGGTCTTTTGTTCTTGATTATAGATACGGCGGCAGGAACATTGATAAGCTTTTACCAGATTTATTTTTTTACCGCCTCAAGCATGAGGATCGCCATTCGGGCCACGTTAAAGGAGAATTCCGGCGATTTTTCGATATTCACCGATTTCAATAAAACTTTGTACATCTGTTCTCGTCGGTACCATTGTGATATGTGCCAAGTTATACAACTGCATGTAAGCCATTTAGTGCTTTTAGAAAAAAAAAACATTTTCGAAATTGGTAGCCAATTATGGAATCACACTCGCAAACTCGGGCCATCATGTGTACGTGACGTAAGTGTCTACTCTTATTCAAAACCCCGCCTTGCCCCATAGACGGATTCAGCGCGAGGTTTTCCCTGGGGGTGACGATGACGAGAGAAAAGTTAAGTTTTCTCAGCTGCATACAGCGTGTTAGTCGTCCTTGACGTGCAATATATTGCACGTTAACGACGACTGAGCAACTAAGAGATCGATTAGGGACACGCCAGATACTGCACACGCCGGCTTGTCCAAATCAAAAGGCGATGTTTCCGCGTTTAGAGAGTACATAGCTGCCATTATCACGGAACTTGTCACTGGTAAGCTCAGACAAGCTGGCACAGCTTGATCCCGCGTCGAATGACATGGCCAACTTGCTTTTGGCGCGTCAGAAGAGTTACGTGAGCTATGTTCACACCCTGGCCAACCGTTGATTGATTGATATGTGGGGTTTAACGTCCCAAAACCACTATATGATTATGAGAGACGCCGTAGTGGAGGGCTCCGGAAATTTAGACCACCTGGGGTTCTTTAACGTGCACCCAAATCTGAGCACATGGCCTACAACATTTCCGCCTCCATCGGAAATGCAGCCGCCACAGCCGGGATTCGAACCCGCGCCCTGCGGGTCAGCAGCCGAGTACCTTAGCCACTAGACCACCGCGGCGGGGCCCCTGGCCAACCGTGGTGGTGTGTAGCGAATTTTGCGACGTCGTCCGACACCCACTATGGAGGATGGAGCAACTCCCTGTTTTGGTTTGTTTTCATTTATCATTGATTGCCTAATTGAAATTATTGACCTGGTTCTGGGCAAAACGAAGCACCCTCACTCTTGTAGAACTGTCAATACTATTTGAAAGTAGTATTATCTCAGTATGGTCGAAAATGCATCGAAGTTACCCTTTAAAGGAGCCCTCTAGAATGTTGTACAAGTACCTAGCTGAAACATGGCTTTCAAGAAAACACCAGACATCATCTAGGGTCTGTCATGAGCTTTCATATAAATAAGAACAGCTAGAGACACTGTATACGACAGCGAGAAGTTATATAAAAACTGCCCAGTATAAAATAAAGGAAATAAAAACATATACAACACGACACAACGTATAATCAAACAAAAGTACATACTACATCTAAACGCTGTCACACCTGTTTCACGTCGTATTTCTTTTCCGCGGCAAACAAAGTGCACTTTTTCCCAGGATTCATGTACGACCCCACAGGACAGCGAAACGCCTCTGCGAATGGTCGGAAGTTGCTAAGCGGGACGTTGCAATGTTCTTCGGCAACGTGGTCAGTTTGGGGCGCGCACAGCATGTGACAGTAAGTCATGAAGAAAACCTGGTCGCTGTCGTACTCTCCCAGTGTTTGCAGTCTGTAGTCGTAGTCCCACATTGGCTCCGGCACGGCGACTTTGTACGCCTCGTACGCGGTCTCCAGACCGGCGACGTGAACGAAGTACTCGTAAGACGGCAGGCGTCCGGTCGCGTTGCAGAGCAGTTTCTCCCTGTACTCGGTTGACTCCTCGCCGAAGGGTGGGACGAGGAACTCTCCGTTGGCGTTCAACAATCTTCCAGTGGAGTCGTATATCTTGGATACTTCTTTGGCGTAAAGCGCGACCAGGCCACCGTACGTCATGGCGAACATTCCTACGTCGTAGTAGGCATGCAGGAGGGTTAAGAGCTGCCAACGTGACGTGGACTTCGTTGAGGTGGTACTTGTAGGCGACCAGATCCGGACCCACGGCCATTCGCTTCGTGTACACGTCCACGTAGTGGGAATCATTAACGAGTCTTCGAACAGCAAGCGATGTTTCGATCAGGTTAGCTGCGAATGGTTTGTCCATGTCCGGGAACGAGGCGTACAGAGCTTCACTAGACTCTCTGCTGTAGAATTCATCGGCCGGCCAGAGTACTGTGCCGATCGCGTGTGCTTTCTTCAGCGCTAGACGTCTTGAATGTCTGTCGATCCACGGCGCGTGTTCTACATTCAAAGCCCACGTGGTGCGGATGTGCTTAAGTAAGGCATCTACAGATGCCCGCTTCCACGAAGGAAATTTCCGCTGGTGGTGCTAAACACTTAGCAGTCCCAAACTCGAACTCGTGTGTGACAGACAATCGGGCTCAGCCACACCTCGTCCACTGTATCGTGCTCCCAATGCGACCTAACGATAACGCCCAGATAAGTCTCGATAACGAGCCAAGAGAACACTTCGGAAAGTGCATCCAAACTTACGTTATCGAACACGTTGCCGACATTGGTCATCGTACGCATGTCGTACAAGATTACTGCATCGTTCTCGTGAAACGTCAGATCGGGTGCGAAGTTAGTGTTGATAAGTTCGAGTCAGATTCCTCTACGAAGCCCCCTAGTCAAGTCGTCCAAATTAGAAACAACGCAGGCCACTTCATCCGACACACTCGTCTCATGGGTTTCAGCGGTGGCAGCGCGAAGGGCTGCGACGGTCTCGTTCCACTCGGTCCAGTCAAGCGGTTCCTGAACATCGAGCAGTTCGACGTGCAGGTCAACCAGAGACGTGAGGTCCTTTTTGTGAAGCAGTGTGCGCCATGTGCCAGTGACAGGTTCGACTATCAGGACTTGCTGGTTTTTACCGCGATACATCGACGTGTGCACGCTCAGTAGTCCCATTCGCCAGTTGATCGCCAGGTCGAGCAGAAGATCTAGAGGGTGCCGGGTCACGTCGCCTACTTGCGATTGATTACACGGCCGAATCATGCGCATTGACGATGCCCAAGTTTTGAGCACATCCAAGTTGGATTGGACGTCTTCGCTGGCTTGAAGGCAGGATAAGAAAAACTTTTGCGCTTTATTCGGTGCTTGTCTGTTCAATCGAAGCTGTGCAAGGGTGGTACGTTGAGCAGTTGCGATCGGGTCGTGCATTCGCCGATGCTCTTTTTCGACAGCCCAGGAGCCACACACGAAATAGTAGAAGTCTTCACAGGGATCGACGGAATGGTTCCATGCCATCTTGATAGCAGCGGCATGGCGCAAGCAGTCGGTGTCGTTGCATGTCTTGATGCGCATTTTCGACGACCTTGGCCTCGCGATCATTCTTCAAGCGATGATAAAGATGAAAACGCCGATAATCACGACGGCTATCGCGAAGAGCGCAAGCGCCGATATGGGGCTGTGATGCCCTCTTCCACTATGCGGGCTGCACGATTCTCCTTCTACCTGCGTTAGAGAGAATAAGAGACACAATATTTTTCAGGCCTAGTTTTGTGAGTATCCAGCTGGAAACTAAACGACAATGTAAATAGGCATGCATTTTGTGCAAACTAATTATTATATTATTCTGCAATGACTAATAGTCTGTGGGTAAGCTGTTATGCCGCCATGCTTGGGTCGTGCACGCTTCGAAGCAGAAACGGAAAGTATGAAGTAAAAATATCGTGTTCAACACTCTCACTAAAAATAATTCACCGAAGTCCCAGCTTCGAAAAGGTAAAAGTGAGAGGAAGAAAACTAAGTCTTTGTTTTCGTGAAACCAGTGAACGCTTATTCTTTAGTCCTGATCGTCCGAATCGGTCAGTTTGAAAGTTGGTCGGTTGGAGCCGGAGGTGGGCAATATGTAGTTTTCTAGTCTCTAAAGAGCCTTTTCACTGCCTGTCATTACTAGTTTGGTTTACAGATGACAGGTTACACTAAGAGGCAGGATGTGACCCATTTCAACATCAAACTAAAACAGAAGTTTGACGACCATTCCAAACATTGGAGGTCCCTTTATACTTCTTAAGCGCAGTCGAAACAGGAGAGAATATAAACTTGTATTTTTGAAGGTAAGTATACTGCGAACTTCGAAGACGACTCGTTTTTGTTAGAAAATCTATGCGCTCATTCTGTGCGCACATAACTCAATCATGAACTGCAGCTGCGGAGGCTATGTTGAGACATTTTCGTACAGGTTCAAATTAAAATGAGCAACGTAAGTGAAGTCATAATTTGCGAACAATGGAAGCAATAAAGAAAGTTTATGTTCCAGTGACTTCACTGGTTAGTAAACCTAAACGCCTCGTCAGAGAGTGGAATGTTGTTAGTCACGTTCCTCTGCTGTTATGCGTAAGCAAATACGAGATGTCGCTGTTCTCATTCACATCAAGATTCGTACATAGTTTCAGCTTTGAATCTGTCCGTGACCTTGTGTCCATTGCTTGGCTGTGGGGAGACGCGCCTTGAACTAACCTATGCTGACGAAGAGGCTCGGGATATTCGTGAGCGGCTTGAACGGGTATGGTTTCTCGTGACAAGTCCTTGCCTTGTGGGTTTTCCCCGAATGTCTGTCCGACAGCTGAGTCCCAGCTGCGCCTCCTTGGTTTCAGTAATTCATTTCTGGAGCGGTCATGACGTTGTAGCTTTTCGTCGGGCAAGCACTGTTGCTGTAACGCTGGACTGCCTCTCTCTGGAGTCTGTGGTACCTGCACCATAGCGGCATTCTCCTTGGTTGAACTCTGTTGGTATCTGCCAGGAGATCTTCCAGAGGAGTGCTGCATATTTCTTCACCGTTTACATTGGTTCACTGCTAGATGGAACAAGACTTGAACTTGGAGGACAGTTTTGCCAGCTCAATCAAGATGATGGGATTTTTTTCTTCTTCGTATATTTCTTAGACTGCTGCACGCATAAAGAGTGGTGATGATGACGATGACAATGCCTAAAAAATTGCTCATACCCACTCAGGGGAAACGGCCAAGAACATAATGAGATTTTTAGCGGGGAATAGCACGAGGCTATCTTTTTTTTTCATCTTTATAGCTCAACGCAAAACCTCGTAAGTGCGCGCAGGAGACAACTTCTTAGGCTCTTAAGCATAATATTTTTTTTTGTTTCACAGAACTTTATTAAGGCAAAAACCTTAAGCGCGTCGTGAAAGGAAGAAAATTACCGTCAATGATGGCAGTATAAATACGAGTGATGCAAAAAAAAAACAAACATCACGCGATGATGTCACCTCATGACACCACCATGGCATCACAGATCGTTCACATTTGTGACGTCGCCTTGTCGTCACGCCACCATCAGATAACACCTCCGCTTGCTCAACAATAGACCGATCACGAAGACAATGCAAAACTATAGGTAATGTTCCTCCGGTCTAGAAGACAGTAGAAAACCAGGTGAAGTGCAGAAAGCGTTCGGAAAGGGGCGGGGGTGGGTCAGTACACCGACTGTGAAGAAATCGAAGACGGTTTCCGCCTTAGAGGTGTCTTAGGCGAATACATAAGGAACCCTTGAAGTCATTTGCTCTTACACAACACATGTTGGTGTGATCACTTTAAACCCCATTGACACTTTCCTGAGACTTTCCTTTCCCTGCAGAATCTATATAGAATTTATGTAATTTTTCTATACATGCGCCATATATATCCGTAAAAATGAGAGAAACATCAAGTTTTGTGAATTACATGCAGGATTCAGCAAGTTGAGTCAAGATAAGCGCAGTTGCTGAGGTTTACTGAATTTCATGCATATTGCAGTTGCACTGATGATTTATTATTCAGAAATACTAGCAATCTTTTGTGAGAACCATGCAGGGAAAAGGGTGTTACAACAGCAAAAACACCTAAAACAATAAAAAATGATATCGATAACAATCGTTGACAAGGTAGCATGAAGTGACAACTTCAATAGCAATACATAGAAACAAAAATAAATTACAGTAGGCTACAACAATGCGCAATAAATTACTAAATGCAAATGTAGGTCAACTACAAGTAATACAACATAAAAACTATTCCAACGTAAACGGAAGATTAGAACAGAACATATTCGTGGGTGAATCATTATGGTCATTAATAAATTGGGCAACGATGATGATGATGAGGAAGAGGATGATGTGCTGTTTCCAATAGCGCTGACCACTTGTACAGACTATCTTCACTATATATTTTATGTATTCTTAATTAATTTTCGTTATTCGTTCTTAAAATTATTTTTTTTCTTTTACAACAATTCAAGATAGGCTGTTAGCACAATTGTTTTTTCGTTTATACCTGAAAAAAATTCTTTTCAAGCGTCCCCCCCCCCCCTTATTTTCGAAAACCCCACTGCTGTGCGATTCATGGCCGATCCACCGTGGCGAGTTGAGCCACTCCTCTTGGGTCCAACCGACCGGCAAGAAAAGAAGATAGGCCAAGAACACGACGGAAAGATCTTTATGACTTAGGAAGCTAAAGGAAACGGGAAATTGATAATAAAAGTGAGACATCAACTAAATGAAAAAGCCTAAAAAACAATTGGTCAGACTATCGTGTTGGTCTTTTTTTTTACCGAGGTGCATTTTGAATTTACTTAATTCTACCCTATGGCACGTACCCACTATGGCGTTTCTCATAATCATATGGTGGTTTTGGGACGTTGAACCTCACAAATCAATCGAGCATTATCAGTTAGCGTGGTGAAAAAAAAACAGACTATCACATTTTTGTGGCCCTTGAAATTTTGAGCTCTCAGCACAAAAAGCGACAAACCTAACTAAAATTAATTTCAAGCTTCTGGAAAGCACCGCCAAATACAGTGCAAAAAAAAGAAAGATGACAAAGAATGGCACTGTGATTTCGTATTGCCTTTCGCATATTATTCAAAATGTCTGAACCCAAATAAGTATGGTGTTAATGCAAACTTGAAAATCGCGTGGGTATTGGGAGGTAAATATACCCCTAAACACAGAAACGCATCGCACAAGTAGCCACAAGGATTTGTTCAGAGTATAGTATTATGAAAGACCAAAATTCAAATAGACCTACAATCTGTCAGTACATGAAAATGACACCCGACTGCAGCAACGCATTGTACGACGACACAATGAGAAACATATTTTTGCTCGCGTGCCACAGTGTAATCTGCGAGCATCAGTTACCATTAAAAAATGAACACTTTAGAGCCGGGTTCATAGGTGAGCCGGCCGGGCACTTGTACGTTTCGGCGAATGGGCGGAAATTCATTAGAGAGGTGTCGCAGATCTCCGCATTTCCATGGGCTTTAGCCGAGCACATCCCGTGACAGTACGTCATAAAGAATAGCATGTCTCCGGTGTACTTATCGAGGGTACGCAACTTGACGTCCGCTGCTCCGGTGCCTGGTCCCGAGACCACTTCCTTGTACGCTGCGAAGGCAATCTCCAGAGCTGGGAGGTATGGAAAAAGATCGATAGCTTCGCCTTTGCGACTGTTCGTCCTTGCAGTGCCGTTCCACCCGCAGTCACTATTTTGTTTGTGTTCCGACGCCCTGTCCGTGGTCCCCCACCAGAGAGTGTCGTTTCCGTACTCCTCGTCTCCGTTAAGGCCGCGAGGACCAAAGCATCTGGACACTTCCCTGGCCAGGTACGAGCCCAACCCTCCGTATTCGATGGAAGCAACGGCTTGCGTGTAGTAGAGCGGAGGCTCGAGAACATTCATCGGGACGAGGACAGAGTTGACTGGGTCGATGTACCATGCAGGCCCATACGTTGCGGACGTGGTTCTGCTGTAGATGTCTCCGTAGCGTTCATGGCTGACCAAGCTGGCGTAAAAATTAGCGACAGTCAAAAGGTCAGCCATGAAGGAGCTGCCATTTATCGCTGGAAAGATGCCATAAATATCTTCTCGGCCCTTGACAGTGAAGAAGTCTGATGGTGGAAGAAGGCTCATTTCGATGTTGGAGACCTTTCTCGCATAATTTTCTTTCATGTCGTTTGGTATCCACATCGCCTCCCTTATCTTGGTAGTGGCTGCGCGCTTGATTCGACCAGGCAAACTTTCGACCTTTTTACGCATTTCTTTGGAGGCGTAGCGATGCACCACGTGATCGACTATGCTCTGCAAGCCGAAGTAAAGATTAACGTATTCTAAACAAGCGTACTTCTGAATCATTTTGTGGCTATGCTTAAACTGAAGTTCTGGCTTGTCATAAAGTACCCACAGGTGGGTTTGAATAAATACCCATGCAAGTCCGATCGCGAGTTTATCCTCGCCGTATGATTGGAACAGCTTCTCTATGTTCTCGAGAATCTTGTAATGTTCCACTGCAATGAAGCTATCTAGAGTCCAGGTGTACTGGCCCTGAAAGTACTTGTTCAGAAGCCGAATCCAGAGCTCTACCGGAATCGAAGGCGTCCGATGTCCAATTTTTCCAATTGGAAACCAGTCCTGGGCGGGGCTTTTGTGAATTACATCCAATTTCGCTTGAATGATGGCATCTTCTAGTTGCCAGAGTTCGGTATAGTTTACGTTAGAAGGAGTGACGCTGAGGACTTTGAAGTGCTCTTCCACGTGCTTCCTGTAGCTACTGAGCGATTTTTCCTGGCTCTCTTCCCAAGTGATGCCCAGGAAGCCTCTGGTAATGAACAAGGTGCGATAGCTCTCTCGCCCAGAAACAACCCGGACTTGGAAAAGAAAATTGAGGTTCCACTTTATCGCCATCTTCAGCATCACGCTCAAAGGGTGGTCGTTACCGTAACGCTCCTCGGGCCATACAAGTCCCAGTTCTCTCTTCAGCGCAACAAGCTTGCGGACATTTTCGTGTCTTTGTAGCTTCGAGTCCATGCAGCTGTGGAAGAAAGCCGAAGCCTTGGTGGATTGCAAGGCGTCCCGGTCCAGCTGGCTTAGCGCAATGTCCACCGCTCTGGAGTGAATCTCTTCCAGCAGGTCGTCTCGCGTGTGGGTTCTGGACCAGCGGCCGCACACAAAGCCATAGAAGCTTCGGCATGGGTGCACGGAATTGTCCACGCTGGTCAACAAGTCGACGGCGTGTCTTACGCAGTCCTCCGTTTCGCAGTACACTACGACCGCTCCCCGTTTTCTGTACTGCTGCCCGATCGTAATCACGACGATGAAGATTGCAACCTGAATGAGGATAATGCCAATAATCTTCCGCTGCTTCGGTAGATCGAACATCAGCTGCCGCACGTGTGGGATTGAAGCGGATCTCTGGAATGTAGAAAGAGAACACTTGCACTCTGTAATACGGACCATCAAAAGCATACTATACTGAAGATGGCTGCGGATTGCACTGCCACTTGCATAGAACCACGAAAAAACCACCGTGGCTGCCTTTTTTTGAAAAAGACACAGAGACAGACGCCCTAATGATATAAACATAATCTTACCAGATAAGGCGTATCTTGCAGCTCTTGCATAATCATACCACATATGAACTGTATCTTGCAGCCAACTCGAAGCAGCACCTGTGTGCATAGCCAGGGTCCAGAGCCATGTACTTTACCTATGTTACAAGAAGCTCTATACAAGTGTGATTCAGAGTGTGCTATCCCTCAGTTGAGTCAATACTTCTCTCCGCAGTGTGGGCTAGCTCAAACGTTTTGGAAAGTGCTCAGAGGATGTACACAAAGCAGGGTGAGATGCGTGCGTCGTTCTTCTCAACAGCGTACTTACGTGGGCGTGAGTTTTTCAGGACTTTATCTGTAGTTTTCGTGCTTTACCAGCTGTGGCATTGTGAAACATTAGCACAGCTTTCGGGACAAAACTGACATGTCGCCTTAGAAGACGACATTAACGAAGTGCGCGCGGCGGCACTGGCGCGGTGGCACGAGCGCGGGCCTGGCGTCGAACGCTGGCCAGGAGTGACTCCAACGCCTGGGCTACGCTTTTGAACTTGTTCACGTTTCCTGTCCTTTAATAAATCGTCTACAGTCACAAGCGGCTGTACAGACGTAACAGTTGGCGACGAGGAAGACTGGATCGACTCATCGGCACTCCACCGACGTCAAGGAAATAACATGGCGACGCCCGACTTCGGTCGGCTACCCGAATTCAGCGGCAGCCCCAGCTCCTGGAGATCCTGGTATGGGAGGCTACAGTTCTTCTTCGAGGCTAACGAGATTACAGACGCATCGAAGAAACGTGCTCATCTGCTAACGCTGTGCGGGGAACAGACTTATGACATCGTCTGCGCCCTCGTTCAACCCAAGCAGCCCAACCAAGTGAGCTACGAGGACATAGTCAAGATGCTCAAGGCTCACTTCGATCCACAACCGTCTGAAGTCTTCTGCAGGGCACGATTCCAGCGACGTGACCAAAAGCACGACGAAACGGTCAGTGATTACGTCACGGCGCTCAAGAAGCTAGCAGCAGATTGCAATTTCGGGACAAGCGCAGACACGGCAGCGAATCCGACAATGCTACCTATGGACGTCATGCTGCGCGATCGTTTCGTTTGCGGTCTTCGGAACGAGCAGGTCCAGCAACGGCTCTTCGCAGAAAAGGACTTGACGTTCAAGAAAGCTTTCGACCTTGCACTGCGAGCTGAAAACGCCATCGAAGACCAGAAACGCGTGAAAACCGAATTTAAAGAGTTTCACGAATCCTGCATAAGCACATGCAAGATAGACAACCAAGGTCACTCTAGTGCCTCTGCCCAAAAGAAGAAACAACGCTGTTGGCGTTGTAACGCGCTACATAATCCGGACACTTGCAAGTTCCAGACAGTCTCCTGCAACTACTGCAAGAAACGCGGACACATTGAAAAAGCCTGTCTGAAAAAGCGGAAAGAAGCAAAAACGAGCAACAGCATCGAATATCCCCAACAAGGAACTTCGACAGCTGCCTCAGCTCCAGTGACGACTCAGCAGGACTCATCAGACGTGGCCCTTTACGAGCTCAACACCGTAACCAACGCGTCCAGCACACAGAAGGTCATGACTCGGCTACGCGTACATGGCAAGTTCTTGGATTTTGAAGTCGACTCGGGTGCAGCCTGCACACTCATCAGTGAGGTCACGTTCAAAGCTACGTGGACAGATGATCGACCACGGCTTCAGACCGACAACATTCTCCTACGCACATGGTCAGGACAGTCTCTTCGAGTTCTCGGATGTGCAACGGTGATTGTTACGCGCGGAAACAAGACCATGACACTACCACTTGTTGTCATCAAGGGAGCAGGTTGTAACCTCCTTGGACGAAACTGGTTTCCTCACCTGGGTATACAGATCACGGGCATCAATGATGTATCCGGCGATGAACTTGTTTCGAAGCTTCTCGACAAGTACCAATCTGTATTCGACGAGGACATATCAGGACACATCGGTCCAGCGGTACAACTAGACCTCGTGGAAGGAGCGAAACCAAAGTTCCTAAAAGCACGGCCGGTTCCTTTCGCGCTCCGGTCAGCTGTAGAAGCAGAATTGGATCGACTGCAAAGTCAAGGCATAATCGAGCCAGCACAGCATTCGGATTGGGCAACGCCTCTCGTACTGGTTCGAAAGAAAAATGGCTCGTTGCGAATATGCGGCGACTACCGTTGCACAGTGAACCAGGTATCAAAGAAGGCAGACTACCCACTTCCCTCAACTGATGAAGTGCTCAGCCACTTGAGGGGAGGCAAGGTCTTCAGCACCCTGGATTTAGCACAAGCGTACCAGCAACTTCACGTGACGCCAGAGACAGCAGAGATATTGACCCTGAACACGCTGAAGGGACTATACAGGGTCAAGAGATTGCCTTTCGGAATTTCTGCAGCCCCAGCCATTTTTCAACGTTTTATGGAGACAATGCTGTCAGGCATCACAGGCGTGTGCGCATACCTAGATGACGTGATCATCAGTGGGAAAGACGCCACGGAACACGCCGAGAGACTGGAAGAAGTGCTGAAGAGGCTACGAAACTACAATCTGCGCCTCGGAAAAAACAAGTGCTGCTTTGCGGTGCGACAAGTTTTCTTTCTGGGACACCGAATCGACGAGACAGGCGTCCACACAAACGAAGAGAAAGTTCGAGCCATAACGGACGCTCCAGCACCAAACTGCAAACAAGCGCTTCAATCATTTCTCGGAATGCTGGCTTTCTACGACAGATTCTTGAAGAACAGGGCAACAGTTGCCAGCTGCCTATACCAGCTTCTTCAGAAGGACGCCACGTGGAGATGGGAGACAAAGCATCAAGAAGCCTTTGACAAGCTTAAGGCATTGCTGCTCAGTCAGACCGTACTGGCACACTACGACGAACAGAAGGAGCTTCTTGTCTCTTGTGATGCTTCACCATATGGCATAGGAGCTGTTCTGTCTCAACGTGATGACCAGAATAGAGAGGCGCCAATCGCTTTTGCATCTCGGACGCTAGGGCCGGCAGAACGCAATTATGCTCAATTGGACAGAGAAGGCCTTGCTGTGGTGTTTGCAGCCCACAAGTTCCACAAGTATATTGCGGGAAGAAAGGTGACTTTCGTCACTGACCACCAACCACTGCTCGGCATACTGGGTCCACAAAAGCCAACGGCTCAAGTCCTTTCTCCACGGATGACCAGATGGTGCATCAAGTTATCGGCGTATGACTACAGCATAATCTACAGGCGTGGCAAGAACCATCAAAACGCGGATGCGTTGAGCCGTTTGCCATTACAAGAACGTCTCGATGAACCCTGGCCTCCAGGTGACGTACTATTGTTCGAAGCTTTATCGAGACCTCCGTTGACTGCTGCCGAGATAGCACGCCTGACACAACAAGACAGCATCATGCAGAGGTTGTACAAGGCAGTGCAGGATGGTACAGTGGAGAAACTCACTGGAGATGAGTTTGCTCCTTACCGACGACGAGCGACCGCACTAGCACTACATCGCGAGTGCATCACACTTGGATCCCGAGTGATCATACCGAGCTCAGCACGAGCCCGTGTTCTGGCACTTCTGCATGCTGGTCACAGAGGCATGGTAGCCATGAAGAAGTGCGCAAGGAGCTACGTATGGTGGCCCGGAATGGACAAGGTGATCGAGGAAACGGTGCGACAGTGCCGTGAATGCCAAGCAACGCAAAAGAGCCCACCCAAAGCTCCTATTCCTACGTGGGACCGTCCCCAGACAGCATGGAACACGGTGCACGTTGACTTCGCGGGGCCACTACTCGGACGCACCTACTTGGTTGTTGTGGACGCATACACAAAGTGGGTGGAAGTCCGGCACGTGACACAAGCAACATCCGCGGCTGTAATCGACGTGCTCCGAAGCCTCTTTGCAACGTTCGGCATTCCCCGAAAGGTCATCTCCGACAACGGAAAAGCATTCATCTCCAACGAGATCAAGCAGTTCTATGCGTCGAACGGCATACAGGCTGCAACCTCACCAGCATATCATCCGGCAACAAACGGCCAGGCAGAACGCTATGTGGCGGAGCTGAAAAGAGCGCTGTTGAAAGATGCAGACAAGTCCATACAGTGCCGACTTGCAAGATTTCTGTATCGGCAGCACACGACAATACACACTACCACAGGTATGACACCGGCGAGAGCGATGTTCGGACGAGAATTGCTCTGCCCTCTCGATCTTCTTAAGCGGGAGACGAATAAGCGAAGTCCTGAGAGCCAGGAGGCATTGCAAAAATCACGCCGCTTCGCTATAGGGGATAGAGTGCTTATCCGGCAGTTTTTGAAAAAGCCAGATTGGATTGAAGGCGAAATACTGCGCCGCGTCGGACCACGATCCTGGCTTGTAAAAAGCGACCAAGGAAAGGTTCGGCGTCACCTCAATCACATGAGGAAAACGAGTCAGACCAGACAAACAACCCAATCGCGGACAGATTGGAGCGCAGCTGACGATCTCTTGGACGCAACGCCAGAAGAGACGCCATCGAGCTCAGCTGCTCAACCGCCTGACTCGCCCGAGATGCAAGATCACACTCCCTCGCAACCGTCGACGTCACAGGCAGTGGCCACTCGGCAACTGCGACCACCAGAGGTTAGGCGACCTCCAGACCGCTATGGAGACTTCGTCTAAGGGAGGAAGAGTGACATGTCGCCTTAGAAGACGACATTAACGAAGTGCGCGCGGCGGCACTGGCGCGGTGGCACGAGCGCGGGCCTGGCGTCGAACGCTGGCCAGGAGTGACTCCAACGCCTGGGCTACGCTTTTGAACTTGTTCACGTTTCCTGTCCTTTAATAAATCGTCTACAGTCACAAGCGGCTGTACAGACGTAACAAAAACCATTTCCGCAAAAAAAACGAGAAGAAAACTTCTCATTGGCTTCATAGGTCCCAAAGGCCTTTATGGTTATCATAAGAGGAAAGTTAGGTGACAAAATATGCTTCCAAAATACTTCTGTATAGTATTTGTTAATGCAATAGTGCTGATCTCACAGTAATACATGAAACTTGCGAAAACATTCAACCATATCAGTCTGCAGAACGCGCTAATGATGTGGCAAAATTATGTACTTTCAAAAGGACTGTACTGCGGCGCTCTCAGCTTACCATGGTTTCGAACTGCGCGGGCAATGGTGGCACCATGCCGCCGGTGGTGTTGGATCCAGCCGGAGCTGTCGGAAGCTGCGCAGAACAGCCCAGGATGTATTTTGTGCGTATTAAGGGATTCTCTATCAAGCTGTATGTTGTCATTCGTGATAGCTTTGCGAAAAGGTGTCGCGTTGCTAAGCACGAGAACGTGGATTCGAGTCTGGGCATTGGCATATTCATTTCAATCGCGTCGAAACGCAATAACACCCACGTACACGATCGTAAAGATATAAAGCTGTACACCTCTTTCAGTATTCAAGACGACATAGAAGCTTATGTTTGATACCATTATGTAAGGGTAACCGCAGTTGATTAGTAGGTGACTTAGAAGGGTACAACCTCGACTAAGAGGGAAGTGAGGAAGTGTGCTGGTCCCTGCTGTCAGTTCACTCCGAGGGCAGCGCTGCGGGCGCTCGTGGTTGCCAATCTTGCTCACTGCTGAATACACAACAGGTGCTTAATCCGGATAGTTATTATTGTGCTCAAGAACGCATATGATTCAAAGCCATATAACACACATTTCTGTCATGAAGCAGAATGAAGTTTGGGCATAGCCTGGGAACGAGAGGGATTTTACAACTTCCCCACTCGCACTCCGACCCAAAAATTCTCAGTTTTGCTTGTGTATGCAGCTCCGACACAAACGCGGGATACTTAAAAGGTGGTTGATCGCCGCTGTCTTTTCCCGTCACATAAGCACTTGGCTTGACCCTTGGTATGCGCTTCCATACCAAGGTTTTACAGACCGGAGGACTAATTAAGCGTTCACCTTAGAAGCGATCGACCTTGTGTATAGATGTTAGCTGCGCGTTGAAAAAAAACTTGTTGTTGAAATTATTCCTGAGTCCACGCTATAGCCTGCCTCATTACATAAATGTGGGCTTATATCCATCTTCAGATAGAAAATGCTACGACATCGATTCCTGTTCAGTGCTTACTTGGATCGTAGTGGTTGTAAAGGTGGTTGCTCGGCTGGATTGGTTCTGGTGGGGTCGCTCGAAGGATGCGGGCGGAACGCTTCTTTTCATTCACCAGGCAGGATGCGACTGCACGTATCTTCTTCTCTTTCTTCTGTTCCCCAAGAGCATTTACACACTACTGTGACCAAGGCGCGTGAAGGTCAGGAAGCAGCCAGCTTCAAGAGTCATTCAACTTTCGATTTATTCTCTTTGCTGAAATTTATGAAATTTTGCTAAAATCTCCGAGTTTTGCGTGGTCAAGCCGCAACACTGTGACTAACAGACACGCCTTAGTGGTTAATATGCTTGCACAAAGGGTGTGTCAACGTTCTTGTTTTTGTTCTCGTTCTCCTGTTAACTGTGGCACATACCCACTGTGGGGAGTTGGCCAAGAAGTGAGTGGTTTTGTAAAGAAGTACGAAGTTTAGGAATAATCTACGTTATATATATTGAAAGATCACAGATTACCTACGAAATCGTCACTAAGGGAAAGTGGTGACACCTTGTGGCAGTTGCGAGCTCTGACGTCACGTCTTCAGGTAGCAGGAGCGCGAGCTTCCTAAATAGACATTTCGACACGCTAATCGGCATGCTGAAATCGCGCCATTTTTCGGAATCGAGATGCCGAAAATGCTTTGGGAGAGCGTGCATCTTCGGTTAAACGAGCGCACCTTTGAACGCTCTCGTTCGTGCAATGCAGGTCAGCGCTGCTGTTAGGCCGCCCATGCTCCTGGCTGCATCAGCACGCCATGCACCAGTCTCCGCAACACGCGAATGCACACCACCACCAGACGTCAAAAGCGTTCCGCCGCCGTCATTACCACTTTCAAGCAGGTTTAACTCAACGTGATCATGCTGCGTTGCCGTCATAAAGCCGCCATATTTCGAATGCCGGCACACTAAGAATCTGCGCCCATGAGGTGGGGCGTGCAAAGTATCATTATTTGATTTATTTTCGTTAAGTGACAGGCCCTAAGGCGCAACCCCTGATACGTCAATGTTTACGTTCGCAACTTATCTCCTTAATCGAAAGCCCTTTAATCAAAGTGTCCACGGGGAAGCGCTGTCAAGTCAACACCGCTTCGAGATTATAGTGAAAGGACAATGGAACACCGCGCGGGGAAAAAGAAAATTCAAGTCTGGGGCGGATTCGGAATGTGCCCCACGCTCACTTCCATTGTTTCTCATACGAAGCCGCGCTAATGGTTCCGGCCAGGCTCTCAGCAATGCGATGTAAAGACTAAGAGAATGGGAACGAAACAAAACTCAGCAACGTAATTTCTTTATACAGGCCTTTGCAATGCTTGACGGCTGTGTTTTGATTTCTCCGCGGGAGCGGCGCGTCGCTTAAATGCTAATCGAGCTCCGCTCCCTGAATAACAACGGTGGCAAATGGCTTCTTGGAAGGCCTAAGCTGGAGGGTCTTTGGAAAGAAAGATTAACGGTGCTAGAGACGTGAAATGAGTTTTAAAGGGAGTCGCTTTTGCGATTTTGTGCGTATCATCTTGGGCGCTGAAAGTTGAGTCGTCCATTTTCATTGTAGGCTTGATTCGGTGCGCTCAATTAGAACGCGGTGACCCGCTCCTGCAATGCGTGCACCTCGGGCATTCGTGCAAGTGGAAGTCATTTGGAACGGTAGTTCGATGACCATGCTCAACAATATGAACGTACTTAGGCGTGATTTAGGTTGTTTTTTTTTAGGGAAAGAATTAAGAGGGATGGTCTCATCCTTGAGATATTGATTGTTGATAATGATGACTGCGCGCGTGCTTATGATTAGTGATAACAATATTATCGATAAACTTGTTTCCATCCCTGAGTTTTGTACTTGTACTCGTACACAACACCAACTTACACAACCTACTTGTACATGCAATAAGCTTTGTGACCACGCACATCGTTTTTTTAAGTACCACACATTCACGCTTGCGAATATGTCACAATGCTGTGGTGCTGATCCTGCCGCAACTGACTTTCTGAGGCATAAGGACAGCACAGATGCATGCACTTATGCTTTGGTGCCGTCAGGCTGAAGAGCTAAGTTCCAACGTTACTTATGTATACGCAAGTCATGAGACGGCACATAAACAAGATGGCTGCCGGAAACCAATTTAAGCTCATCATGATGATAATACAGTAATAAAGGGATGGTTCACACCCATGTCGGTGGTTTGGTTAGAGCGAGGAAAAAACTTCAACAAATGTGTATCTGAAATAAATTAAACGAAAAGAACATAGCGACAGTGATCACAGACCGAAAATTAAACGTTACAAGATTCTTCACCATATAGTCTCAGCCTCCATAACAAAATCAGGGCATATAGTGATCGCACTGGCTATCAATTAGGACATGGAGCGAAAAGCCTCACTGACAATAATCACGGAATCGAAGGCTGCATGTAGGAACTACCAAAGGGGTGGAATAGGTACGAAGGCATATCAAATTGTAACCAAAACTTCTGAGGACATCCCAATCGGATACATTCAGACCGTTGTTTAGGCGCCAGGAGATTAGGGTGTCCCCAGAAACCTGTTTGCGGATGAGTCGGCTCGAGGCTTCAAAAATCACCGAGCGTAATGGCACACTGCAAGTGAGGACCCAACGCCATGAGACCACACATACGCTACAATTCTTCTATACTAGAGGGATAATAGAAAAATGTATCCAGCACCCCATAGGAACCTCACAGCAATGCAAAATGGGTCACTACGCAGAATCCAAACAAATAAATACACGAACTTACACAAGGTACATGTATTATGCCCCACAGAATATCTGAGAGATAGATGTCCGTGGTGCTGGACCACACCAATTCTGTTCCACATCACGTGGAAGTATACTCTACACAATAAAGAACGTCACAGCATGAACAACACAGAGTAACAATTGTATGTACTGCTGTCCAGCTCGACCTCTGACGATCGATCAGATTTAGCCGTTTGAACGGGTAGAGCTGATGGCAATTACCAGCAGAACCCTGGAATAGGGGTCCCGACAATTCGAAATACCCCACCTTATACGAAAATAAAGTTTCTTCTCTCTCTCTCTCTCTCTCTCTCTCTCTCTCGACTCCCCAAATTGAACATTTTTCTCGAGATTGATTTTGCCTTTGACGCTACTCCTTACAGCCCCATAACAACATTGTCAAGTTCCAGTGGTGGCGCCAGAGAACCCCATGCCCACCAAAATTATCACCCCCCCCTTTCTTTTTGCCCTCTAAAAGCAAACATTGTAAAAAAAACCCATAGAAGCTGCCTATTGTAGGTGTGTCCCCCTTCCTCCCCTCCCCAGCAAAAAAAAATGATCCTGGCACCGCTGTTGTCAAATTTAAGTACGCACGTCTTTCGCGCACGCTATTAAACCAAAGACCACCACTAAATATAATTTTCTTGTGTATATGTTGAACCTTTGTTGCCTCGAGAGTAAAAGATCATGAAGGACTCAAGTATTTAATATCCTAAGTTACATGCGCATGGGGAAATGCATGACTTTTCATATGCCGATGTTCGTCTATTTTTTTTTTCTTTCACGTGAAGGTGTGGCTCAGTCAGTTGAACTTGTAGCTTTTATTTTTTTGTTGTTTTGCGCACCACAATGTTTCTTTTTTATAAACTGTCGAATGATGCCTAGACAATATTCTCATATTGTGCTTGAACAATACTCGTACTCATGCTCAAACTAGAAGATGACCTGTTTCTATATTGCACACCTTTCTGAAGTGTTCCCGAAGCTGATTAACGTCGATGTTTCGACAGCACGTTATTTATTCAAAAGTGGCTAGAGGCCAGAATGGACAGCATTGAGGGTTGTGTCTAAGCCTTATACTCAGATTGCAGTTAAATAAAACTCACGCTTACGCTCAAACTTTAATATGACCTCCTCGCCAAAATACGCCTTCGATAACTGTTCCCGTAGGAGATTATTCGTCAGATTTAACAGCACAATTTTTTTCTGACAATACACAGACTGTAAGCTAACACTCAAACTTGAAGATGATTAATTCATTGTAGTATACTCCTTCATCCACTGTTCCCGAAGGAGATTAACCACGAGGTTTCAACATCACGTCCTCGCCTCGGAACGAGACTATAGGAAAGAGAGCTTTCTAACGGTCACGACCGACCGCGTTACGCTATACACCCGAAACACGCTCGCTAGCACGCCTGCCATCTGTTGTGTACGCGCGGTGGCATATGCTGAGGAACTCCTCGGCGTGCTCTTTGCGTTTCACCAAGAAACGTCCGGCCTTCTCACGCGGCTGCGCTACCGCCCCGGAAGGTTCAAATTACCCGGGCAACAACGCAACGCGAGCTCATCCGCGTGTGGGGCGGCACCGCCGGACGTGCTCTCATTTCTTCAGCTCCCGGTGTTGGTGTGTGTACGTGTGCATATGCAGTGCGCAATACACGGTTCTTGCATATGTGTAGTCAAGAGTGATCGCACTCGGAGAGCTTTTCAATTAGCGAGCCGCCGGGCGCGAATCCGTGCCACGCGGAACGACGCGCGCTCGCAAGCTGTGTGTGCACGCGTCAATCACGGAGCCGCACGTTATACCGTGTTCTCTGCGCGGGGTCATAAACAAACCACGTCCCCAGAAAGAGAGCATGGGAGAAGAGGGCCAATTATCGCTTAGAGCTGCGCACGAGGTCTTAAAGAAGTCGAGGAGCAGCTTGCGTCTCGACTCGGGCTCTCAGGGAGGGCCAACATTCCTGAAGTAACGATCGTCCTTCAAAAAAAAATTAAAATAAAAGGAAAAGAAATGGACACGCGCGTTTATTTATTCACGTGATCATTTTTGATATAACATGAATTCCTGCAATCGATGTGTCCTCTGTAACTGAAGGCGAACAAATGCAACTAGCGTCATAGTAACAAAATATGAATAATACTTGTTAAGGCTCTACGTGTCAAGCCAAGATATGGTTAAAAAGAACGTCGTGTCTGAGGGCTCCAGAAGTTCTCAATAGCTGGTGCTCTTCAACACGCACCTATGTCTAAGCACACGGGCTTCTAATATATTTCGCCTCTATCGAAATGCGACTGTCACGGCCCGCATTCGATGCTGTGACTTCCGGGCCTGCAGTCGAGTGCCATGACCATTAAAGACCAACGTGAAAGGCTGGATGTAGACCAGCCGCAGATTCGAAGTGACGGTGGGAGCCGACTAATGGGAACGCACCTATCCGCAGCCAGAGATGCAACACAGTAAAAGTTCGCCAGATCACGCGTACCTTGGGATTCGACGTTATGCGGTGCATGCCAAGAAAACGGGACCGTGTTGTAATTTTTTTATTGGGCGAAAAGTCATGAAGTGACGCTTAATATATGTATAAATGTTACGCGCACACGTACGTTGAAGACTTGCGGATATTTATATAACCAGTTCTTTGCGCCTAGGCAACGATGCCAGCAGGAACATGAGTATTAGCAACACCGAAAGCGATAAGCTGATATGAAGTGCTAGTGCTCGCGATGGCGGTAGCCTTTGACACTGCAACATGAATCAACTTCAGCGCATGACAATTAGCCGCCATTGACGTCAACCAGACGTGACGGCTGTACGATAGGAGTAGATATGTAATGTTTATAAAAGAAGAGACAGCACTGTAACCGCAGTTGACAATTCACGAATATTAGGGTCTATTTGAAAAGTAGTTCCGTGAATTCATGTGGCTCTGTCGTAGAATGCTTGATTTCCACGCAGAAGGCTTCGGTTCGATTCCTGCTGGGACCCTGAGTCAGCGGAATAACTTATTGATGATCCGGCATGAATGGGGAAGCAGTAGGATAATTAGAGCGAGACACTAACGTGTTCGGACGTCCCGGAGCAGCAACCCATACTCGCGTTGAACCCGTGGGGGCGCTGCTTTCGGTCGCTGGCGTTCCAGGATTCTAAACACGTGCTGAAAACCACGTCTCTTTGGTTTCCTGGCTCTCGGCTGATGATTTTGCTGCTGACGGCAGTTGGCGTTGCCTCGTGGTTACCCGGTGGTGGCGCACAGTGCCCGAGGAGGTTTGTCTGTGTGGCTCGCGCCTTCTTGAAGTGCTGGCATATATCCGTAGTGTATACCGCCAGGCAGACGTGCTTTGCCTAGACAGGGTTATTCACAATGTCGGGAAGCATACGATGCAAGTCGCCCACGCATGCCAAGAAGTTTGCATTAGCACTGGCACTGGCAATCTCGGATTGCTGCATGGTTCTCAGCAACTAGAAGCCGGAAATAGTCAACTTTGCTACAAACAACGTCCATGTAACCCCCGCAAGAGTACGTTAAATGATATCAAGACCAGAAACCAACGTTACCGACAAGTTGTTCACCGCGCACGATGGTGAACTGGACGCGCGCATGCCCGAACGTCAACGGGCAGGCAGATACGCAGGTCTCCGTCAACACATTCCTCGGAGCAGCAACGACCCGACGCCGATGACGAAGAGTATTCCATCACAGTCTACAGCGACGTTCTGCAGTAGTACAGAACGAGCAGACGCCTCTACCCACCCCCTCACCGAGACCTACAACGTAGCGAAGGAGCAGCACTACGGCTGTTGCTGGGACTGACATTTATTCTTTGCATTCGTCGGGTCAACGCTACCAATGTCAGGTTTTTACTAACGCTCACGCATTCTGTATTTTCGTCATTCCTAGGTGTAGATACAAAAGTGTCAATTAGCTGTCTCGCATACGCGCATACCAGTGACCCATATCCATTCGCGGGTATGTGCCTCTGTTTGGCGGGAAGTGGTTGACGACGTAGGCGACGGGTTTTGTGACATTATTTATCTTTTGGTCAGCACGTCATATTCGTCAAACCAGCTTACCCTCCCATATTAACTACGGCGTCTCTCGTACTCATACGGTGCTTTTAGGGACGTTAAACCCAACATATATATTGAGACAGTACTTTTCGTGCACCCCGCCGTGGTGGTCTAGTGGCTAAGGTACTCGGCTGCTGACCCGCAGGTCGCGGGTTCAAATACCGGCTGCGGCGGCTCCATTTCCGATGGAGGCAGAAATGTTGTAAGCCCGTGTGCTCCGATTTGGGTGCATGTTAAAGAACCCCAGGTGGTGGGAATTCTCATAATCATATGGTGGTTTTGTGACCTTAAACCCCACATATCAATCAATCAATCAATCAATCAGTTCTTTTCTTGCCATCACTACCCTTCCTACAAGCGTTGTCTACTTTTGGCCACTTATTTCTGCATAAAACACGTGGAGCGTCAGCAATGAGCACTGAGCCTGATAGGATTTCGTGCTTATCAGCTACACGCTATACCTCTGCGTGCGCAGTCGCAAAGGCACGAAACGAAGCAAAATCCGTGCATCACGCATGATACTCACGCGAGACAAGCAGCCATGCGACTGCATGTCACATCAGGGTAGGCGATAGTTCACAACAGATCTCTCGTACATCGACCAGTCAAGAGCTTATTTCATCTTGAAGTCACGTGAACACACTGTTGACGTCATGAATAGCGCCGCTAGAACGGGAAGCGCGGTGGAGGATAAAGCACTTGGTTGTTGTTGGTTGTTTGCGAGCGGCACGCGCGCTAAGCTTTGCTGACGAAGTTGCAGTGAAACGAGCGCCCAAGCTTGGCATTTATGGTGAGCTCGCGGTTGGAAACCACCGTCCCTCTTTTCTCCCACTGCACTCCAGCTGATTCGGCCGGACTTTCAGGGGCACGCCTCCCGTCGTTGCCTCGTCGTCATGAGTGAGCCAGGTTCTGCGGAAAAGGCGAAACCCAGTGAACAGAAGTGCTCGAAGAAGAAACAGCGGCAGGGATCCGAGATCCGCGTCACTGCGGTAAGTACGGGAAGGATACTCGCCAACGTTTTCAAATGCCACTGAGGTAACAAGCGAGTAAGCACTCCAGGAGACCTCTTACCCCCCTCCCCCTAAGAAAAAAAGATAGAAAAAACTTGCACCATTTCTTATGCTTTTTCTTAAGACGACTTTAAGGCAAAAGCCATGTTCCTCTATATTCCCCCCCCCCTCTCCTCAGTCAATGAATTCTTTTCACGCCCCATTCCTAAATATTTCTGCACCTCACCTGGATTTTTTCAATGCTTCCGTGATCGGTCAATCTTTGTCCAAGGAATAATTTTATGTGATGATGTCATCATGAGGCGTACTAGTGACGTCATGATGACGTCTTAAGCTTTGGAAATCTGTGGCGTCATAATATCACATGGTCATGTCATCGCGTGATGCTTTTTTGTTTTGCATCACTCGTTCTAACGCTGACGGCGCGGCATGCCAACGGCAAATTTTCGAGTACAGGGCAATATTACGCAGGAAATACAGTAGTTTCAATAACCCTGTCGAAAAATCTCGCATGGCACGTCTGGCACATGTAAACTCGTGTATGATTCGTAAGTGTCACACTGGGTTATTGATTACGATGCATATGTATCGCGCGAGAATTTTTAGTTTGGCCATTCTAGAAAGCTTGTGGAGGAACGGGTCAATACAATCCACTGAAGAAATACTTAATTACAAAATGTTGCTCAAGTACGAAGTCGAGGTAAAATAACATTCATTAAAATATCGTAAGATATTAGCGAACAATACGAGCACTACGAAAACTAACTATGCTAAAGAAACTTCAATAAGCCACAAAAGCTTGACAATAATAATAACTGCTGGGGTTCAACGTCCCAAAACTACCAGATGATTATGAGAGATGCCGTAGTGAAGAGCTCCGGAAATTTCGGCCACCTGAGGTTCTTTTATTATGCACCTAAATCTGAGCACGTGGGCCTCACGTATTTTGTCTCCATCAAAAGTGCGGCCGGGATTCCATCCCGCGACCTGTGGGTCAGCAACTTAGTGCCTTTCTACAAGCTACTCGGTTAAGGAGAAGTCAAAGTCGCTTATTATGAGCATTACTGACAAGTCTGATACTAGCCCATCCGTGCACTTCAGCTCTCCATGTACGTGCTTAAGCTTTCCTCATTGTCTAAATATGTTCGATTAGCTGGTATTATTAATTTTGATCCTCGATGATTTGTGGGGTGTAACGTCCCAAAACCGCCATATGATTATGAGAGACGCCGTAGTGGAGGACTCCGGAAATTTTGACCACCTGGGGTTCTTAATTTTGATCCTCAATTCGTTAAAACCGAATATTGTCAGGGGTTGAGCTAGTTGTGCTACTTTCGTGTTTTTAACAGTAGTGCACGTATTTAACAGCCGGTAGTGTTGCGGTGCAGATGAAGCGTAATCATTCTTAGGATTGTTGTCTTTCGTGTGTGTTTGTAAGCGCGGTATCTTTTTCACTCGATAAATCACTTGCCAGAACAAATGTTTTTTTGCGACCATAACAGTATACAACGGAAAACCACCAAGACATCTATGCGGTGGCCTTCAAAGCCATCCAGATAAACTAATCAGTGACATCTGAGAGGCCGACACTCACGAGTGCGTCCTGTTTCACTTGCGTCGATACGAGAACATACTGACGTCACAGCACGTTCGTATCATGCCTATCGCACGGGAAGACGATAGAGAGAGAGTGCGTTTTGATCAGTAGAGCACACTCACGCGTTTAAGTTGCACACCGAGACTGTTTCTTTCTGAGAGTGGCTGATCTTGGCACACATGCAGGGCGATGAAGATGAGAATGATGTGAATAATTATCATGGTCCTTTATGTATTCACGTACGACCCCGAAAGTGAGAGCCACCTTCCTCTTTTCCTAACAGCTTAGCTCCGAATAAGACAGGGCAAGAAGCGGGATGCACAGAGGCTTTAACCTTTAACAAGTGATTTATTTGAACCTCAGTCACACACATTTACAACCAAGACTCAGACATGTGCAGGTACATTTTGCGCCGAGGAAGAATAGTTTGTGTCCGTTCCAAGGATAGTGACACAGTGCTAACGCAATCTCGACCAAGCCTATCAATAGTTGGTGATTCACTTATTGTTCTGGGAAGTTCTGCGCAGTGCCTACTCGGAACAAAACGGTCACGAAAATGCGGAAAGCAACCACGTGTGCTACAATGCGTGGCTAACTATCCATCGCTAATTAGCCACGCATGGCGTGTGTGTGTCCTCTTAGTCTTGTTTCGCCTTAATATGCCTGCACTGAAGTAATCTTAAGATGTGTCGTACCAAGAATACTAGCCTCAATTGGTTGTATTGATGCCTTCGCCTGCATGCTTTCTGCCCCAAACGTTGTTTTCGACTGCCTCGAGGATTGTCCCTACTTTGACCGAGTAATGATGCCATGATGATGTCATAATTACATGCGAAATTCGGTGATTTGTGACGTCCTATTGATTTATTGCATCACGTCGTGTTGGGGCCAGTGGCAATTTTTTGCATGTGGAGAAACATTTAAGGCTTTTTCATGAGTATGCATAAGCATCTGAACTAGGTCCCAGGACGAAGAAGTCGAAGTCGCCAGCATGCGGTAATAAAACACGAATGTCTTTGTTTCCATCTCGATCCGTGCTTCACGATGAGTGTTTTTTTGTTATGACCATATGAAGTGACGTAAACATCAGAGCTTATTAACCATTTCGAAAACCAAATAACGGGCGAAACGGGCGACCAAAAACGACCCCCTCCCCCCCCCTCCCATAGATCGAAGAGTACATATAGATAGACAGATAGATATAGAGATATAGGTAGATATATATAAATATATATAAATAGATAGACATAAATAGATAGACAGATATAGACAGAAAGATATATAAACACTCAAAGCGTCTGCAGTATGTAAAGAAAGGCCTAACATTTAATAATGTTCCCTGTGCTTTTCTTGGTTCAGTAGTCTGTTGGTTTCACTTAATTGTGATCTGGGCTAGTTAGTTACGAAATTGAGAAGCACAAAACTAAGAACAGTATAGTGAAAATGACCAGATACAACCACTTTTCTTATTACATGACTAATTAGATTCGTCTCGTCTGCAACATATCACCTGAAAGTGCCTATGAATTTATGGTATAGAAATGCTTCTTAGTTAAACAAAAGTAACTCTTGCTCTGAAGATCAAATTAGGAGTAACCAGGAACCTGGTCCGAATTGAAAAATATTCGTTCAACAGACATTCCTTACCAAGAAATTCATATTCCACAGGAACGAATCATTCGTCCGCAGCGGCCACATTTTCGATGGAGGCGAAAATGCTTGAGGCTCATGTGCTTACATTTGGGTGCACGTTAAAGAACGCCAAGCAGTTTAAACTTCGAGAGCCCTCCTAATCGTATGGTGGTTTCGTGCCGTTAAACCCTAACTATTAATAATAATTAATTCGTATGAATTTTCTGGTACGTTCGCGACACAAATGTGTGATTAGCAATTATCTATTTCATAACTCTTGCGCCACCTTGCGGCGTTCCGCTGAACAGATTTGGAAATGAATTTTAATTGCCTATATTCAGGGCAGTATGCTTATCACATGCTTTGGCAATGCAGGCGACCGAACACGCCGACGACAAAATGAGGCGCCACAAGGGCAAACTCATGGCGGCAGGCCTGGCGGTGGTCGTGCTCGTGGCCTCTATGGCGAGGCTCTTCGTTCTCTTCAGGCCCAAGTCCACCCTGAAGCAGAAGGTGGTCATATGTGAACTGGAGGGCTGCCTCCTGCACGGCTTGACCATCAGCAGGGCCATCGACCACAGCGTGGACATGTGCGCCGACTTCTACAAATACACGTGTGGCTAGTGGCAGCTAGGGCGCTGCGGAGTCAGTCATAGTTTCTCGGGAGGCTGAAAACGTGCAAAGGTGCGTAATTCTACTTCAACCGTTCACACACACGTCAGCGTTTAGTTGAGGAGAACGTTCGATTGGGACTTGTTGGTTCGACGTAGTATAGGGAACAGTACAGATGTCGACGAAGACGAAGAAAGGCACATTGTAGACAAATGCAGTTTTCTACAGTCTGCCTCTTTTTTTTTCTTGTTGGCATCTAAGCTATTCAATTCCACGTGACGACGTTAAATCTGACTCGATGCTGAAAACAGAGGATAAGTTTTAAGGTGAAAGCCCTAAATGTACAGTGTCAATTTTTATTAAAGAGAACGGGGGCCTTTGCACTCTTGCGGCTGCGAGACCAACCACAGTCTCTTTTCGCGTAATCTCTCGGCGAGCAAAACAACCATTCGTTGCTGATATGGAACCAGCAGCAAGATTGCGACACCGTACCCCTTGAAGGCGATTACGCGAGAGCCGGTAATCGCCTTGAAAGGGGAGCGGGTTGCAAGCTGGCCATTCTATATCGGCAACAAATGCTTGTTTTGCTCGCCGTGAGATGACGCGGAAAAGAGACTGCGGTTGCTCTCGCTACCACTTGAACGCCCTGCCAGCAGCCGCCGGAGTGCAGGCCACGCGTCGCCGTGTTTCATAAAAATTGACACTGTGCATTTTTGCTTTCGAAGGCAAAGAAGTGCAAAATTACAAGAAAACTCAGGCTTATTTCCTACACACACAGGACAAGGTTGCAGTTAAAAAAATTCAGGCATGGAGGTTATAAAGTTAGGTTATAAGAAGGAAATATATTTTCGCTAGAGTGACAGGTTGCCTGGTCACCATCTAAGCGGGGTTGGTCCCCTCACCAATCTATCCCTCCTCTTTCTTTTTAATGTGACTTCTGACACTGGAAATTCTAAGCCAACTCGTATAGCCTCTTAGCCAACTCGTCTTAGCCAACTCACGTCAAGAATAATCGGCGATGAACGGCGAAAGTCGGGGAGGTATTCAATCGCTGGTCAGCATAAAGTTTTCTAATATACACTAGAAGGAACTCTATAGGAGATGCAACGCACGGCGCTTCAGAGAGCATGGGATTGGTGGATAGTACACGTATTTGTCTAATCTTCACATTTATAGCCTGCTTCTGGCTCCGTGTGTGTTCGTGTGGCTTGGAGCTGTTTTCTCACGAAACAAAAATCGGCAAATGTTCAGCGGTTGCGCTTGACCACCTTGTTCTTTTTAGACTTACCATTTTGAATCGGGTCACAAAGTTCAAAAGGGTTCGTTCTTTTCTTCAAAACGAAACCATAACAAGCAATAAACGAGGCCGCAAGAGGGATTCGCCTCCCGCAAGTACGAAGACTGGGAAAATTCGTGTACTACCCATCATTCCCATGATAATTGAACGATCACAGCGCCAGAGTTCCCTCTAGTTAATTTTAGGAAACTCTATGCTAGTTAGGAACGTATGTTATCTTTGAAGAACCTCAATATCGAGAAAGTCTGTTTGACGATGCATGTACTGACGGATACGGTTGGCTGGTACTAGTTTTATTTATTCCTGTCTTTCTTCTTTCTTTCATCTTGTCTAAACTCACTTGAAGCAAAAGCTCTCATGTCAGTCTTGTAATAGGAAGTGATAAGGGGAGGGGCGTTGAGTTCTGACGTAATGCCTAGAGCCAATTAATAGTTACAGGCCCGCGGCTCATAAGTTGCTGTACTATGCTCTACCAGAAGGCTTTACACAGGGAAGGAACAAACCGCGTGTCTAAATATTTTTAGGAGCATTTTTTTTTCAAGATATGGAGCCTCTAGAGTAGCCGAGCTTTAGATCAAGATAACGTGGCTTTCTTCAGCTTGGCGCCGAAATTGAACAATGTCCAGTGGCTAAAATCGTTAGCAGACTATCTCCCGTATTCTTGAACGCCCCTTCACTCAACATTTCACCTCTCTTGAGAAAGCCGATGGGAGCACCCTCTCTCGGCAGAGCAAGTCACTGCATATCAATGATAATTTGCTGCTATTCTTGAGTAGCGCAGAGCCATTTTCAGCCGAGCAGCCGCGCAGTGCTCAACTCTGTCAAGTGAAGGGTGAAAGTCGAGTAGAGGAGCGTTTCTGAATACGGGGGTATGGCTCCGCTCTTTCAAGCTCATGACGTCACATACGTCATGATAAAATGGTGGTTGCCGGTGGTCAGCGGAGTTTACGGTCGGCGACTTCTGTAACTTGTTTTGTACTTATTCTTTTTGTTTTACGGCGCACTTTTCATATTTATATAGCCCCTGCTGAAAACCACGAATAGTACGGTGACTCTGTCATGACCTCTTTAAGCCCCGTGACTTGATAACATTCTTGTCGACGCAGGCTGATCCTGGTTATGGAACAAGGCGACAAGCGCGTCACCGCCTCCCGGATTTTCTATCAGAGCTGTATCAACGCTGCTAAGGAGAAGGAGAAGAACGGGAAAGCGTTTCTTCATTTCAAGCGTGACCTGGGTTTACTGTAGCCAGAGAAGCAGCCCACGAACTCGCTTCATCCCTTCGACATGACGCTCAATCTAGCGATCAGGTACGAATCACTCGTGCTACACGATACAAACCACCACATCATGAGTGTTCAGGCCGGTTTACAATCATCATCATCCTGAGCCTGACTACATTCACTGCAGGACAAAGGCCTCTCCCATATTCCGCCAGTCAGCTCTAGGTTGATAGTCGGGTTTCGCCAACTCTAAGTTCCGCCAGTCAATATTCTAGGTTGATAACAGACCCTCTTAGCTGGGAGTACGTAACGAGCCCACGTACGCGTCATGGCTATGGCAGGGAAGTGCGCATGCGCAGTACTCAACCTTCTATTCCACCGATCCGTGCGTACGCCCGAAAAAAAAAAAGACGGCGCAAACGTAACGTTACGTCCGCACTAGCTACGTGGCAATCTAGTGAGATCTCGAGCACCCAGATTGCAAAATAAGACAGAACACAAAACCATTGATCTAACGGTTCGGTTTGACTCGGAGGCCAGTGGCAGCTATCATGGCCGGTACCACACGATGATGTCAGGAAGCACTTAAAATATGTTTCATTTCACATTCGATGCTCTAGTCAAACTAAAAGTGTTGTTGAGGGCTTCGCTTGCAGCGTACGCAACGTATTGCGCTGCGTATACGTAGGATCGTTGCGTATACGCCCAACTGAAAGTGCCTACATAATAGAGGACTCTAGCTTCTATACGTATATACATTACGTTACCGGGTACCGAAAACCATTTACGCATGCGCGAGGCTTTTCCGGAACGTGGACTTTTACGAAAAACAAACTACTCGCCGGGTCGTTTACGGCCCTATCTCGCAAATCCACCATGATTTGCGGCTACTGGCGATATCCGCATTGCGGAGATTCCTGCCGCCGAAGTACGAGCGATCACCTTATTTCAGCCAGATTACCTAAGCTAGAGTGACCTAAAATACTAAAGCTGGAAACGTGAGAAGCCTAAACCCCTCAGATGGATGGATAGAGAGATTGTTATGGCTGTACCCTTTAGATCGGGCGGTGACTAACGCCACCAAGCTGCTTGCTGGCTAACGCCACCGAGTAGCAAGCTGGAAGGAGATCGCCATCTAGCGGGGCGAAGATGAACCAGACAAACACAAAATTGTTATTGCAGAAACGCCATGCATTCTACGTCTTGCAGTGCTTAATGGCGAATGACTTGCCGATTTAATTATTTTTCTGTGGAAAAGATTAGGTGGAAACACACGTAAACACAACTCTAGTTACACAAAGCGTCATGAGATGTCGACACTGTTGTTTTGTAACAGTATTTCAACACCAGTTTGCATATACCGGAATACTACATACGCTAAATATTATTTTTGTGATTTCGTTGCACCAGTGATTTTCAATCTTAGCTAAATTATACATAGTTTAAATGTTAACATCGCTATTTAGCGGTTGGCGCTAGTACGTGTAAAGGTATACATTTGAGTAAGTACGTAAATATTTACGTATGTGGAGCTAGAACATTGCTGGAACATGCGTTTTGGTAACACGGTAATGTAAAAAGTATCCGTACAAGCTAAAAGCCCCTTGTCACCTCCAAAATGAAATGAAATGTGCTCACCTCCAAAGTGATTGATGCCACGCCGTGGTGGTCTAGTGGCTAAGGTACTCGGCTACTGACCCGCAAGTCGCGGGATCAAATCTCGTCTGCGGCGGCTGCATTTCCGATGGAGGCGGAAGTGTTGTAGGCCCGTGTGCTAAGATTTCGGTGCATGTTAAGTATCCCCAGGTAATCAAAATTTCCGGAACCCTCCACTACGGCGTCTCTCATCACCGTGTGGTGGCTTTGGGACGTGAAGCCCTACATATCAATCAATCAAAGTGAATGATGTTTCCATGTACCGCTACCGTACCTAAGAAAAGTTACATTTAGATATTACAGTGACCATAAGGTGAAATGCTTAATTTGTTTAGGCTGATCAGTTATTCCTTGAGCACTTCATTATTCACAACTTTTTCATCACAGATTCACTGTTAAATAAGAAAAAGGAGGCCTAAGTTTCTTTTTTGAATTTCACGTGATACCGCAACGTATCAGTGTGAGTGAGACGTCACAGATTTCAACAATTTGTTTCGTAATATTATCACATTAGCTTGATAACTCTCGCTAAAACTTCTCACATTAAGTCCCTGACTTCCTTAAAAACCTACGTAATTTGCTTTTATCGGTGAATAGTTGTGGCATAATCATCATAATCAGCCTGAATACGCCCATTGAAGAACGAAGGCCTCTCCCATGTCCCGCCAATCAAATCGGTCCTGTGCTTGCTGCTGCCACTTTATACTCGCTAACTTTCTTATTTCATCTGCCCACCTAACTTTCTGTATCCCCCTCGCCCGCTTGCATACTCTGGGAATCCAGTCAGTTACTCTTAATTACCAGCAATTATTCTGCCCACGCGCTACGTGCCCAGCTCCTTTTCCAGTTCTTTTTCTTGATTTCAACTATGATATCTTCAACCCTTGTAAATTTTATGATAATTAAAAAAAACACGAAATAACGCTTTGGTGGGAGGACGTCAAAGTGGCATTGGTGATTTCAATTCTTTCCTTCGCTAACGTCTTTAAGTGGCTAGAGTGTTACTTTTCATATTCTGGAAGGATGCTTCACCGTATTAATTGCAACCGAAAATGCCCTTTTGTTTTTCTCCTTAATGTGAAAATTAAAAGTATGCCTACCTGTTACTCTGTCTTCAGGTGGGACATGAACTTTCTGTTCGACGTGGGTGCCATCTACAGCAACGGGGGACCCGCGCTCCTCATAAGTCGTAGCCAACTGCACATCAGTTAGAAGGCACGAATCGACGAACCCTGGAGTGAGTAAGCGTATCGCGATGTTGTGCGTGGTCACTTGAACCTCGTATGTATCCGCACCACCGACGTAGGAACCAGCGCCGAAGAACTACGTAGGGTCGAAGACAAGACCCTCGGCGTCAAGCGTATCTCACTCTTGGACGACGCCAATCAGGACTGGTTCCCGGTGAGACACCTCGGCAGCAGGACGCCATCGATGCCCTCCGGCATGTGGATGGACATGCTCGTCAAGCACGACCACCAGTTCAACTGGACGCCGAACTGTACCGTCATCGTCGACGACGATAGGATATTAGCAGCACTCGAGGAGCTACTGAAGACGCACGTGAAGAAGCGAGTGCTAATAATCAGCCTGACCTGGATTGTCATACAAACCTACTTGCGGGCAGCCAGCGGCTCCCTGGGGCTTCACTTCCTGGCCAACGACGAAGACCTAAAGAAGCAGGCCTGCGTCTACTGCATCAATGGCAGGCTGGGAGCACTCAGCACGTTGAAGATCCTCAAAGAAAGGTTCGGCACCATCTTGGCCACATTAGAAGCTTCATGAAGCGAATCGAGGGCAAGTCTAAGGATTTAATTATTAACCTCACCTGGATAGACCAGGACGTAAAGAAGAACGCGTGGCCCAAGGTGGACCATATGATCCACATCGTCCTGCCGTCACACGAATTATTCGGCGTCAAGCGCCAACACGAGCTCTACTTCATGTTCATCAATGCGATAACTTTCAACTTCATGGAAAACTTGAACACGCCCTCTATAATGCGCAAGCTGCGAAACGACACCTGCTTTGGGAAACTCTTCAGTGGGCACTTTCTTCCGCTTTTCGGGCTCTGCAGGTGGTACCTCTACCTTCCCAATACGCTTCAGGTCACAGTCAGCAGCATGTAGCCACTGTTGTTCTACATGGCAGCTTCCCTTGCAATCCAGTAATCAAGTACGGCGCTTAGTGCTTGATTGTATCGCGCGAAATGACCAGGGCGTTTGACGAAAAGAGAACCAGCGTGGCCTACATCGGTAGTCGGCTCAACTGGTGGGGCCCCGCATCCAAGTCATCCGCCAAGTACGCCCAGAGGATAAGTTGCGAACTTGGCACAGCCTCACATCCCGTAGGTATATAGCAGCCCCATAATCCTGATTCCCACCGTGACCGGTCTCGAGTTGGCCTACGCTGGATTTAAGGACGCCGTGGCCGGCGACTACCGCGACCTGGTGGAATTGAGTATCCCCCCTTCTGGAGGAGTTCAGTGACGAACAAGTGTTTTTATCACCTACTGCTACACTCAGTGCTCCAAGAAACGTTCGAAGAAGGGAGGCGAGTTTAACGTAGCACTCAAGAACTTTCCGTACTTTGGAGCGGTGTTCCGGTGTAAGCCGAACGTCCCGATGAATCCGGCTGATAAGTGTACCTTTTTCGAAGTAGCTTGCAAACTGACGTAACAAGTAAATATCTTTGATTTTCGGCGTTATTAATTTATGGCTTTGTCTTTTAAGATCAATGAACAACCGTGTTTGCTGCCTTGTATTTTTGCAGTACGTCGCCGATGCCCCGTGCTGAGCTTCTTTTCGTTTTACAGCAAAACTGTCTTAATCTACCATGTGCTTTTTTTGTCGTCGTGATCGTCATCGGAGCCCTATCCAAGGGCTCTGCTGGCCATTGTCATCACAGCTTCTGTCGCATGCCCAACCACGCCTGCGGTAAGAGGCATGCGAGACCATATAGTACGCCACCTGTGCGATAGGAGTGTTCTACGAAATTCAGCTCACCTGTACCAAAGTTTCCACTGGCCAGACCAGCCGATGCGTAAATTTTAGAGCAAAAGAGCACAATTTTTCAATCAAGAATAATCTTTTGGCACGTTCGCCTTTACACTGCAGTATGTGCGGATGTGTGGCAAGATTTGCTAATTTCACCATTCCAGTTGGAACCAAGGACGTGATTGAGTGAGAGATGCTAGCATACCTTTTCAGGAAAATGAAATATCTGTATTAGCGATACGTCAGTTGTACTGCATGCGGTCAGCTGGTTTGGCTTATTCATAGGTTTCTGAACTACGGCAAGCAGTGTGAGTGTGCGATTGTGCGATGTGACGTATTGGTGTGTTTTGCGCATGTGTGGTATGGATTGCGGTGGTCTGGCAAGAATAAAGTTAGTAGCGAGTTGACGCTCCTTCCTTTCGCCTATTTTCCCCCTTGGTTTACGTCGTCTAATTTTCTTGAAACACGCACCAACTAGCCCAACAACAAATTTTACTATTGTTTAGTAACGTGTCGCAAGTGGGCTGGAATGAAGTGAGAATGAGACATGTGAGATAGAAGGTGACAGTGAGGAGAAAAAAAAATAGGACGCGCAGAGAATTATACATATCGTGGAGAGAAAAAGAGAAATAAAAAAAAGCGAGGAGGGACCAAAATAAAAAAAAATACCCCTAATACCATGTCCCTAGTGCGTGCTTCAGACACCCCTGTATTCTAGAACGCCCCTTCACTCAACGTTGCGCCTTCACTTGAGAAAGCCGATGGGAGCGCCATCTATCGGCAGGGAAAGTCACTGCATATCAGTGATAATTTGCTGCTAAAGGATCAAAATGTGGGCCAGTTGGTAATTCATTTTCTTCGTTCGTGTTGTGTGGTTCCTCGCTTCGTCCTTTGTGTTTTTCTCTGCGCTCCCAGTTCGCTGAACGAAGAAAATTTGCTGCTATTCATGAGTTGCGCAGCGTCATTTTCAGCCGAGCAGCGGTGAAGCGCAGACCTCTGTCAAGTGAAGGATGAACGTCGAGTGAAGGAGCGTTTGTGAATACGGGGGTTAGTGCTTGAAACCTTTACGAACTTTCTATGCACCAACTACGTGGCCTTAAGTGAATAGGCACAGTAACGTGTGGGTGACCGGCTTTAAACCATGAAGTCATTATGATAATCACATGTTCTGACACCCGATTGCCCAATGAACACTTGTACTACGCATTATCACTTCAATACTTCGTGGTGTATGGTGAAGTATGTATACAGGAGCGTGTTTCGGTAAAGCACGAAATTTACTTTCACTGCTTGTCCAAGCAAATGAAGTTAGTCACACTGCATTTAATGTGGCTATGAGGTAGAACACCCGCTTGCCCCGCAAACAACCTTCTCGATTCGCAATTGATTGAGTATTTCTTATTAATTTATTTTACTTGCATCTTTCTCAATTTCGTGGTCATGCACAAGGTGATGGTTTTTGGCTCACAACCAACGACTCAGACGCCTGAATATCTGCTGAACAACCTTCTTAACGCTGTTGCGTTAAAAGTGGCAGGCCTGTGTGAGACGCGCATTACAGGCCCAACAAAGTCTAGAAGAACAGCCTTAGAGTAAGCCGTTGTTAAACACTCTGTGAATATTTAAAACAAGGACATTTGCAGGGTACCCACTGTGTCATAAATAGGTTGTGTTAAGTAGGGTGGCCTTCATTATGCCATTCTTCGTCATTCTCTGCACAAGCCTGGTACTTGCTGAAAATTGGCATGCAAGCAGTTATGGCAGTTATGTTGATTCTGTGGCTGACGACGATGAAGAATTGTGCCTCAATTCGTTTTCTGCTCGTTTATTGCTTTTTTTCTTTATTTTGTTTCACAAATTGTACTGCCGCACGCCTCGTGGCGATCCCCCGGAGTTGGTGTCGTCATTCTTCCAAGAATCATCATCATCATCGTCATCATCATCATCAGCAGCAGCAGTACGTATGTGGCACAATTATTAGGCGAACAAGAACAAGAACAAAAGATTTTGCACTGGGTTGGAGCATTAAACGACTCACTCGTTACACAGTTCTCAATATGTGGCACCTGGTAGTTTCTTTGCTGTTTTAAAACGCTATATTACACATGCAAATGCAATTTTGAACCCAGTATGAAGCTCGGCTCGGGACATTTACCAATTCACACAAGCACCGGGATAGCTCAGCAATAAATAAAAAACGGTACAGAACAGTGGTAGAATACTAAACTGCCACGCAGGACGCCTGGGTTAAAAGTTTGTTCTGTGCGTGGATTTTCCCTCATATTTTGGGCGATAGAGATGACGGACATCGGCGGTAGAGAACTTCGGTGCCAAATGAAACGTCAGGCCTGCGCCGCACGTACAGCACAGTCACAGCGAATGCTGGAGGAACAGTGACGTTTCACAGCCTTTTCTAACAACTCCTTTGGTAGCTGCTAGAAGTACACTTGCTGAGTAGCCGATACGCCATATGTTATCATCATTTTTTGTGTAGTATGCCGGCATTCACTATCCCATCCGCCGTAATTCTTCGGAGAAGTGTGGTATCCGTGGCACACGGACAGATTTCTGGTTGCGTCGGCCTTAAAACGCTTCTACATTTCAAATCCATGCTCGAGTCTCTTAAGGCAGAGCCGCTGAGATTTGTGCGTGTAGGCGTATCGAAATATTTCTCATACGTACAGTGTGGCTTTATTTATTCGCACGTAGGGTGCTTTTATTCAACCATTGCAAAGCATATAAAAAGCAAGTCATGACGGTGTTGTCTTCCTTAATAATTTTTTTGTATCTCTGGTACAACTCATTCCTAGCGTTCAGAAGCATTCGGTTCTTACAAGCGTTGGCGTCTAGCCAAGTAAGTAAGGTCCTAGCTTACGAAGCGTGAGGTACTTAGTTCGAAACCCAAGTATTATTTTTACTTTGTCTTACGTGGCTCAGGAATGGACGTAGAGGCACATATAAAAGTTTTTTTATTTCTTTTTTGCAGACGGAGCATCTGTTCGGCTTTCCGAGCTAAAGACTGTCCTGATGGGTTGTCTTCACAACAACGTCAAACCACGCAGATGGGACGTCAGACAAAAGTTGAGCCTTATCATGCATTATGTTCAATGAATAATTGATGCTTAGCTGAATGGTCAAAGCGCTAGCGTTCAGAGCGTGAGGGTGGACGTTCGATCCCACTGCTGTGCAGCGGCCTTTTTTTTTTAGTAGCGACGTTTTCAACGTTTGTAGGACGCATTCACATTGTTCACGTGAGCTCAAGCCAACAAATTGTTCACAGTTAGCTCAATGGTTAACGCACAAGCTTTGGGAACGTGAGGCCCTACGTTCGAATCGCAGTGGTGCGATGCAAGCCTTTTTTTTTTCTTTGTTGGTAGGACGCATTCACATGGTTCATATGCAATCAGTAATCGATGCGTTGACGCTTAGCTTAATGGTAAGGCAGGAGCTTTCGGTCTGTGAGGACCTGCGTTCGAATCTCAGTGTTCGGATGGAAACCTTTTTTTTTCTTGGTTGGCAGAACGCATTCACGTGGTTCATAGTGATTGAAATCAGCAAAGCGTTCGTGCTTAGTTTAGTGGTTAAAACCCTCCCCTTCGGAGCGTGAGGAACCAGGTTCAATTCTAAGGACTGCGTTGATTTTTTTCTTCATTTTAATTATCCTTCTCAGGAATGATTAAGGCTCAACATTTTTTTTTTTACTAATGTTTACCATCCATTGCGATGAAGCCGACCCATAGAGGACCCGTTAACTCGGAACAAACGCATAGTACACCCTCCACGGCGAGGTGTGACGTCAGATAAAAGTTGGGCCTTATCAGGGGTGATAAGGGCCTCAACTTTTTTTCCTAGATTCAACCATGCTTTGCGGGAAAACCAACGTCTCAAGGGACACGTAAGTTTGGAACAAACGTATAGGGTGCCCATCTAGGCGAGGCGTGACGTCAGACAAAATATAGCCTTATCAGGGGTGATAAAGGCCTCAACTTTTTTCGCTGGTCTTGACCCTGCATTGATGGGAAGCCAATTTCTCAGAGGACACTTTAGCCTCAAACTAAAATCCCTCAGGGATTTTAGTTTGGAACAAACGTACAGAGAACCCTTCAATGCAAAGTTTTAGGTTCAATTCTTTTCCCGCGGATAATCAGTCAGTGGAAAAGGCTGTGAAATTCCATTGTATTAGCTGAACATGCACCTTTTTTCTTTGAAAAACCTACACAATGAAGTTTGTAACGATGTATAGTTTTTTTTTGTGCATTAGAGAAAAGTGCTATAAATATTTCTTGTAAAGTGTCATGACCAATATATATTTTAGTTGTTGTTTGTATAAGAACTGATAATTTTTGTGAATGTATGTTTGTTTGTTTTTCACCGCTGCGATAGCCCATATAGAGATGACAGCATTTTTTTGTTTATTTATACAATACTGCAGGCCTTGGACGGCCCAAACACGAGTGGTTTGTTGGTATAACAATGATGAAAAACCAGTTATAAACAAGATAAAAAAAGGGGGGGGGGAATACAAACTGCGGGCAAGAAGAAATAAGCAATGAACAATCAAAGAATGCACCAGAGAACAAAATAAATAAATAAATAAGGACCGGTACGTTTTAGGCTAGTTTGTTCAGAGCTAATTGTCTTCTGAGAAGTTGGCCTTCCCGCAATGAATGCTCGAAAGCATAAAAAAATTTGAGGCCCTTATCGACCCCGATAAGGCCCAACTTTTGTCTGACGTCACAACTTGTCACGCGGGCGCACCATGCGTTTGTTCCGCGCTAAAGTATCTCTTGTGGAGTTGGCTGCCTCACATTAGATGGTCAAATTTAGCAAAAAAAGTTCGGGCTTTTATCACCCCTGATAAGGCCCAAATTTTTGTCTGACGTCACAACTTGTCACGCGGGCGCACCATGCGTTTGTTCCGCGCTAAAGTATCTCTTATGGAGTTGGCTGCCTCACATTAGATGGTCAAATTTAGCAAAAAAAGTTCGGGCTTTTATCACCCCTGATAAGGCCCAAATTTTTGTCTGACGTCACAACTTGTCACGTGGGCGCACCGTGCGTTTGTTCCGCGCTAAAGTATCTCTTGTGAAGTTGGCTGCCTCACATTAGATGGTCAAAACTAGCGAAAAAAGTTCGGGCTTTTATCACCCCTGATAAGGCCCAAATTTTTGTCTGACGTCACAACTTGTCACGTGGGCGCACCGTGCGTTTGTTCCGCGCTAAAGTATCTCTTGTGAAGTTGGCTGCCTCACATTAGATGGTCAAAACTAGCGAAAAAGTTCGGGCTTTTATCACCCCTGATAAGGCCCAACTTTTGTCTGACGTCACAACTTGTCACGTGGGTGCACCGTGCGTTTGTTCCGTGCTAAAGTATCTCTTGTGGAGTTGGCTGCCTCACATTAGATGGTCAAAACTAGCGAAAAAAGTTCGGGCTCTTATCACCTCTGTTAAGGCCCAACTTTTGTCTGACGTCATACCTTGCCGTAAAGAGCGTACTATACGTTTTTTTTCAGCTAGAACGTCCCCTGAGACATCGGCTTGCCCACAAAGCTTGGTCAAGCCTAGCGAAAAAAGTTGCGGCTCTTATCACCCCTGATAAGGCTCAACTTTTGTCGGACGTCCCACCTTGCCGAGGAGGGCGTACTGTACGTTTGTTCCGAGCCAAAGGATCCCCTGACGAGTTGGTTTCTCCACATTAAATGGTCAAAACTAGCGAAAAAGTTTAGGCTCTTATCACCTCTGATAAGGCCCGACTTTGTCTGACGTCACACCTTGCCGTAAAGTGCGTACTATACGTTTTTTCCGAGCTAAAGTGTCCTCTGAAACATTGACTTCCCCACAAAGCATGGTCAAAACTATCGAAAAATTTGAGGCCGTTATCACCCCTGATAAGGCTCAACTTTTGTCTGACGTCACACCTTACCGAGAAAGGCGTATTGTACGTTTGTTCCGAGCTAAAGTGTCCCCATGAGGAGTTGGCTTCTATGCAATGCATGGTCAAACTAGTAAAAAAAGTTGCGGCCTTTATCACCACTGATAAGGCTCAAATTTTGTCTGACGCCACACTTTTCCATGGAGGGCATTCTATGCGTTTGTTCCAAGCTAAATGTTCCCATTATGTGTCTGCTGCCCTGCAATTAATGGTCAAGATTAGTAAAAAAATGTTGAGGCCCTAATTGCTCCTAGTAAACATAATTATTCGAAGAACAAAATTAATGCAGCCCTTGGATTCGAACCTGGTGCCTCATGCTCCGAAGGCGAGGGTCTTGACCACCAAACTAAGCGCGAACGATGTGGTGGCTTGAATCCTTATGAACCATGTGAATTCGTCCTACCGACAAAGCAAAGAAAAAAAAAAGGTTTTCAGATAAACACCGAGATTCGAACGCAGGTCCTCAGAGACCGAAAGCTTGTGCCTTACCATTGAGCTAAGCGTCAACGCATCGATTACTGATTGCATATGAACCATGTGAATGCGTCCTACCAACAAAGAAAAAGAAAAGGCTTTCATCGCACCACTACGATTCGAACGTAGGGCCTCACGCTCCCAAAGCTTGTGCGTTGACCATTGAGCTAGCTGCCAACATTTGGTGGTTCGAGTTCACATGAACAATGTGAATGCGTCTTACTAACGAAGAAACAGAAAAAAAAAGTCGTGGAACAGCAGCGGGATTCGAACGTACGACCTCAGGCTGCGAACGCGAGCGCCTTGACCATTCAGCTAAGCACCAATGCTTCGTTGACCCTAATGTACGATAAGGCTAAACTTTTGTGTGACGTCACACCTTGCTGCACCAGGCCATCTGCGTGGTTTTGATGTTATGGTGAAGCCAACCAATCAGGAGACATCTTGCTAGGAAGCGCAGCCACTATTACAAAGAACACACAACACAAGCGCTTGTGCTGTGTGTTCTTGTAATAGTGGCTGCGCTTCCTAGCAAGATGGATCCTCACCAACTGGCCCGATACAATTGGTTATTGAGTTCTATCACGGGAATCTTTTGCTCGGAAAGCTGCAGAGATGCTCCGTCACTGCAAAAAAGGAAAAAAAAACGTTTAAATGTGTTCCTACGTTCATTCCTCACCCAGGTAAGAGAAAATAAAAAAAACATTTTCACCTTAGGTGCACTAAGGATTCGAACCAAATACCTCACGCTCCGCAAGCTAGCACCTTACTTACTTGGCTGAAAACCAACTCCTGGCAGAATGGAATTATTCTGAGAGCTATGGATGAGTTGCACCAGATATAAAAAAAAGAAAAATATCAAGAAAGACAGTACTTTGATGACGGGTCATTTTGAAGTACTTTGCAATGGTTTAATAAAAGCACCATCCATGAGAATAAACAAAGCCGACATTGAGAGCTGTACGTGTAAGAAATATTCCGATACGCATAAACGCAGAAATATATGCGGCTCTGCATTAAGAGGCTCTAGCATGGATTTGAAATGTAGAAGCGTTTTGAAGCCGACGCAACGATAAATTGGTTCGTGTGCAGCGGATACCACGCTTCTCCGAAGAATTACGAAAGATAGCATAGTGAATGCCGGCATACTACACACACAAAAAAATGGCAGCATATCCACGGAGTGAATGATCAAGAGTAGAGTGAGGCATCCGTCCGTCCATTCGTTCTTGCTTCCGTCCGTCCATGCGTGCGTCTGTGTGGCCGCCCGTGCGTCCATCCGCCCGTCCGTGCGTGCGTCTGTTCGTGCGTCCACACGTCCATCAGTGCGTCCGTCCCTGCGTTCGTCCATGCGTCCATCGGTCCGTGCAGCCATCTGTGCGTCTGTCTATGCATCTGTCTGCGTGTCCGTTCATCCACCTATTCAACACTCCAAGTGCTACCATCTCACATGTTTTCATGATATATTCCCCATATAGAAGCACCACCATCCAGCGGACATTCCAAGGATTGAACGAGAAGAGGCATATGCACACTTTCCTACGGCTTGCGCTTCATGTCTACTTCCCACCTTTAACCACCTCGAGTTCATAATATGTATATAGTTAACTGTTCATGGCACTGCGACCCAACGGTCGCTAAACCTTTCTAAAACCAAGGAGGTTTCTAAAACCAAGGGATTAAATGTTAGAGAGACAGAGTGAGAGAAGGAGAGAAATGTCACTCATGCCGTCGACGAAACGGCAGTTATATGCTTAAAATCATAGGCGGTGAGTCACATCCGTGTCTTAATCAAATGAGCACATTCCTTGCATTAACTTGTATGCGCGTTTCCATGCACCCAAAATCTTGCCGATGGTGAAGCCATGATGGTGCCGCTTGCGTTCTCAAGCAGTAGACTTCTGAAGGCTTGCGAGAAGAGGTGTGATGGTGTCAAGCAGTTGCAACACGCTTTGATTTGTTGGTATCTGTTATCTTTCTCAGCAGCACGCGCATAACATTCCAGACTGCTGTATTAACCCGATAGGAACAATCTTGAAGAGATTGGTTAAATTTAACCACATTTTGATAACCAGTTTAACCACATTTTAATAAAGAACATTTTTGAAGACAGGATCAAAATGCTACTCGCTGAGTAGTTGTAACCAAGAAGGTTGAAACAGCTTAAACCTCCTTGGCATGAAAAAACTTTATTCAGGTCCGTCGGGGCGTGAACTAGCACGTAGAAGGGCGCTCCTACGTCGCCGGAACAGATAGGCCTAACCTGTCCACCACGTCGTGGGCCCGTTAGACTGCGTGGAATTAAATTACGCATGGCATCAAAGACACTGTAGGGTATACTGACCATGCGTTCGCGCCAAGAACAACTCTTCTTTCTCTTCTTCTTTGAGCGCCTTGGGGAAATAAAAAAAATGGCAGCATATCCACGGAATGAATGATGGAGAGTGGGGTGAAGCATTCGTCCGTCCATGCGTCCGTCTGTGTGACCGTCCATGCGTCTGTTTGTGCACCCGTCCCTGCGTTCTTTCGTGCATCCGCCCCTGTGTCCGTTCATGCGTCTATCCATGCATCTGTTTGTGTGTCCGTTCGTTCATCTATTCAACACTCCAAGTCCCACCATCTCGCATCTTTTTATCATATATTCCCCATATAGAAGCACCGCCATCCAGCGGACATTCCAAGGACTAAACGAGAGGTGGCACACGCACACTTTCTTACGGCCTGCGCTTTGGGTCCACTTCCCACCTTTAACCACCTCGAGTTCATGGTATATTCTAGTTCACTGTATTCATCACACTGCGACCAAACACTCGCTAAACCTTTCGAAAACCAAGGAGGTTACGCCCAGCGAGTATAACGTAGCAACCTTTCCCTGTCAGATAGGGCTCAATTTACATGCCAATGGTTGCTAATGAGAAATGAGAGACAGGAGAATTCGGCTTTTACTTTCTTACGGCTTGCGCTTCGTATCTACTTCTCATTTTTAACCACCTTGAGTTCATTCATGGTATATACAAGTTCATTGTATTCATGGCACTGCGGCTCAACGCTCGCTAAACCTTTCTAAAGCTAAGGAGGTTACACCCAGCGAGTATAATGTAGCATCCCTTTCTTGTCCGATAGTGCTCAATGTACGTGCTAATGGCTGCTAATGGGGATCGCAGCGTGCGCGTTGACTAAAAGCCGAATGCTCATGTCTCTCATTCCCCATTAGCAGCCGTTGGCATGTACATTGAGCACTATTTTTTATTGTTAAACAACGCACAGAAGAAATCTCTCACTGGCACCACCTTGGAGGTCAAGTGTTATACCTATTTCGGGTATGTGCCACTGGTGGTTACATACGAGGGACGCCCAAGCCACGTCATAAGGAGCTTCGCCCCTAAAACGCAGCACATTAGGGGGTCAGGAGTGTCGTATGTTGTACGCTCTTGTCGCGAGGCGTAACAGAGGAGAAAAAGTATAAATATTGAAAAATTAGGAAGCAATAAAACTAGAGAAAGAAAAGAAAAGACAAGACAAAAAATTTAAAAAGCAGGACAGAGCGACAGACACAGAACTTTATTCAGGTTCTGAGAAACACTACCTCAAGGAGGTAGAGCAGCAGGCCGCTCCCACGTCGGAACGGGTAGGCCGAGGCTCACCGCCGCGTCGTGGGCCCTCTGGACAGCCCAGAGTTGAAGTGCAAGTTGTCAGCTCCTGAGCGCAGAGCTCCATTCCCCTTCGTTCATGCGCTGAGAACTCTGTAATTAGGGGCACTGCCAGAGGACGTGGTATAAAGTAGCTGGCACAATCTGGGTATGTTGGATCAACGCCTTCAATGAACTGGCTGTGGGACTGAAGACTGAGATACGACCTGTTTAAAGCACGTGCAGGACCCAAAAAAGTTTTATATGATTAAGAGGGAAGACCCTCCTGTCCAGCTGGTAATGTTTAGTTACCTCGTTGGAATTTAGGAGAACATCCCTAAATACCATGAGGTTGGAGTCTCAAAATCCCGCAGGCTGCCCAGAATGGTAAGTAAGTTTGCGTACTCGAGCGTGGGTAATCTCGTTTAGGTTGGCCATGGAGGCCAGATGTAATCCGAGGTGAGCCGGAAACCAAATCATGCTGCGTTCAGAAATATCCCTATGACTGGAAAGAGAAAAAAAAAAACTAGATAAAGTAGAACTTATTCCCAGGAATCGGAGACATCTGGATGTGGCGCCATCTCTAGGCAGCAGGAACGGTGGCCTGCCATAACTGAATAGGAAATAGATATGAAAAAGCATGTTTCTCTTCAAAATAAGCCAGTTATAAAAAACGACTCTCGGCTACACGTAGAAGAAGCCCACTGGTACATTTTGGTGAAATTACATTATCGCACTATACGAAACGTGTGGATTTCCAGGACTCCACCCATAGAAACAGATATGGGATCCGATTATTAAACGCTGTGAGAAGCCAGGCGGCTTGTAGTGCGACAGTGTAATTTTGCCAGACTGCTCAAGTAAGTCTTTGCTGCATAAAACCGGGAGTCGTTTCTTGAAACTAGCCCTTTCTTTCGTCGGATGTCATTATTTCCGCCTGTTTTGCACTCAGTTATGGGTAGTTGCCACTGTGGCCCACAAGAGATGGCGCTACGAGCACATATTCCCAAATCCTGGTAATGGGGAGCAATCGATACAGACAGAAAAAACGACAGTAAAATTAAAACAGAGGAAAAGAGTGGAATTAAGAGAAAACCGAAGGGAAACAAGGAAGGCTGTCCAGCTTTGCGCTTGCTAAAAAACTGGACTCTCTAGCCGAAGATGCCTTTATTATACTTTTTCTCAGCCTTTTTCTCTGTTGCTCTAGGATTTTTCAGTTAGTGGCGTTTGTGGTGTCTTGATTACTCGCGCATCCGGGTTGCCAAACCCCACCTTTTCGAAGAATCTAGAAAAGCCTCTGAAAATTAAAAAAAAAATTGTGGGCGTTGGTCTGCCGTAGTCTTTCTCATTTTTTTACACTCTTTGTGACGCCAGAGTGCTGATTTAGGTGACATGATCAGTGCATATGCTCTTATTGGTTCATATACAAGTATCAGTTGTAAATTGTCTTCTACCCTGCTCTGCCATGCATTGGCCTTCAGGTACTTCGCTTCCTCTCACGATTATCGTGCACCCATATCGCTCCATTTTCCCAGTTTACGGTCGCGCAAGCGGAATGAACAGCATGCAGCCGACAAGCTAGAAATTCTGATAGGCTCGACGCTTAGGGCTAACATTGTACCCCTACTTTATTAAGAAACATGTGTCGATTAGATATCGCCTGTAAGAATTGAAGTGATAGCCAGAACAAAATCAATAAAAGAAGCAGCGCGTTGTTTGAATCCTTCAATGAACGAACTCGTAAAGCGAAGATGACGCAGCTCTCCAGAATAAAGGCCAGCCCGCTTCCATGCTTGTTGCATAAGTCTTTTATTGAAATGACAGTTGCATGAAAACTCTGTACAGGATTTCATCGTTGCCGTCATGTTGCATTTAAAAAGTCCGAACTGAAGGGACGCAACGCAGTAGCAACAAGAACTGAACTGTTTCTATTGCTTCGTACTTGGATTTTCTACAGGCGGAAATATACGTGATTCTTGACCCGAGCTGTGGCCGAGTACGTCGAGGCTTGCGGACAAGTGATAAGGAAAACGTGCAGGCGATTGTGGTGTATCGGCGACGCTGCACCTCTTACCCCTTCAAAAGCCCGGTCGTTCCGTAGTAGGTTGTCTAGTTCGCGTTGAACGGCGGAGTAGAGTTGCGTCTGCCTCCGGCGCCCAGGCTTCCCGCGTCGAGACGGGTGACTGAGGGGTCGCTGCACTGGAGTTCAACGTCACACTGACTTTTCGAGCTTGTGCGTCCTACTTAGTTTCCGCTAAACTGGAGCCGATCCTCGATGTGTTCTTTCCATGTGTGGTTGATGCCAACCTTGCTCTCACCTTCACCATCCGATTACCTTCCGTTGCTATTACCGTCCCTGGCAGCCATTTCTGCCCTTGTTGAAATTGGCGGGACCAGATGGATTTTCCGGGTGGGAAAAGTGGTGGCATTTCAGCCGACCGAGGTGGTTCGCGGGTCGGCTCAGCCTCTGGAGACACTTCCCTTGCTGGGAAGGAACGTACAACCTTGTCCGGAGCTCGAATTCTAGCAACAGCGGTGGTGCTGGTGATTTGCTACTCTCCGGAGGTGTAGGGCTGTAACGGAAAAGAAAACAAAGCTATTTTTGTGGCAATGTGCCGCGCTTGTTTTTTTCTTTACTTGGGAGTAATTGAATTCTGCTGACGTCAGCGTTTTCGAACGACATGATATCGGGCGACCCACGCCATCAATGGAATGCGATGAGAGCGTACTGCTCTTAAACCATCTGATGGAACATCACACTCTAGCCGCAACTTTCTCTTCGGATTATAACGAACCAGTAAATTCGCCTTAACATGACACGCTTCACTTTCTTCAAAACTCTTTGATGCTCTTTTTTTCCAGTGTCAGCCTCCTCCCTTGATCACTAAACGATAAAGTGGAACCAAGATTGTGGCCAAATTCGGCTAGGATTTTGAGTAATATAAAGTTATGAGCCCCAGAAAGGACTTGAGCTGACTTACTGATTCTCGCCTTGAAGCAGCTGTCACCACTTCGACATTGTTGCGCAGTGGGTGAAAGTCAGTTGCATTATTCTTGTGCCCCAGAAACTGCACTTCTTTTTCTTGGAACCTATATTTGGCCTTGTTCAGTTGGGGGCCACTGTCACGATGTCTCTGGAACACTTTTCGAAGCGTGGACGTGTCTTGTTCTTTCTGGGCGATTATCATGCTAGGTACACACGTGCTCTTGGCAAGTCCCGTAATAACGGTTCAAAGCGCCACTGGAACAGCGTGGGAGCCGACGAGATGCCAAAAGCTAGTCGGTCGTACGAGTACAAGGCCTGGTGTGTGTCGATGACAGTCACCTTTGAATCTTCATAAAGCAGAACCTGGTTACACTAGGCGTTTAGTAAAGACAGTAGTGTAGTTATCCCCCGTAAAGCATGGCAGAAATTTAATCCACAATAGGTAGATGGTTCTAATTGAGTGACTGAACGCATGGCAAGCTTAAATCATGGTACAGTCGGGTGTCCCCATTTTTCATCAACTCTGGTACGATAAGAGCAGCCCATTTGTAAACGCCCACCGGATGCAGGACGCCTTGTTGAATGAGGTTGTCAATTTCTTCCGAGACTGCTTTGCGAAGCCCACCGGGCCGGCCTTCAAAAACCACGAACCGGCCATTTCTTTCTTGTACAGCTTGACGGGCGGACCTTTGCAAGAGCCATGTTGATCTTCAAACAAGTCTGAGAACTCTTCTAACAGCCCTTTCAAGCCATCTTCTGCCTGCAGCACATAGACTCGAGAATGATCCCTTCATTCTAAAAGTGACACGCTAGCTTCACGGAAAACTTGAATAGTGTTTCGGCCGCGCAGTGTCCGCTACAATCAAATACCGCGAGCGAACTATCCACTCGTGTCTTGTGTTCCACGCTCATGGTGACTCTGCCGACCACTGAAAGAGAACCGAGGAAGCAAAATAGGCGAAGTGGCGTTTCTTCTATATAGTTTGGGCCACCACTAACGGTTTTTCCTGAAGACGTTTCATAGAATCACACTAACGAATAATCACGTGTCGGTCAGTATCTGGAGAGCCCTGCTAGCCTAGATAAAACTCCATTCGATGGGCCATGTTCTTGCATAGTCATTTGGGTGAACGTTGAAAAACCCCAGGTGGGCGAAATTTACGGAGCCCTTCACTACGGCGTCTTTCATATTCATATGGTGGTTTTGGCACGGTAAAATCCACATATAAATTGTTCTTGCCTGATAAATGTTGTTCCGGGCCGATAGGACGAAAAGCGTTTCCTCCTTATTGTCCTCCCCATCAAATAGATTAGTGCGTACAATCTCGGCCGACCACTGCGCCTGCACTGGCACACACTTGCCAAGTATCCTTTAGTGCCGCGATTGCGTGTGGCACACCTTTTTGACATGCGTCAGGACATTCGTGTTCCGAGTTGTTTGAGCCGCATCTCCAGCACGATTAACGTGGTGCTCCAGTGTCGTACCCGCTGCCTCTCCAAGACCACTGCTACGACACCTTTTAACCAGGTGCACGTTACCCGCGTCGTTCTCGCCGTCTGTACCATTTATTGAACGGACGATACGGTCAAGCTGCTTTTGAAGACATTGCAAATTCCTCAGCTTTCTGCACAGTCAGCTTTCTTTGGATTCACAGGAACTGCCTGGCCTCGTCGTCCCTTATGCCACGAAATATCCGGTCACGTAACATTCTGTCCATAGAAAGTTGCCGAATTAAGTTGCAGTCTGTCGCAAGGCGTTGCAAGTCAACGACAATATGTTTGACCATGTCATTTTCTTATTGCCTCCGCAGAAAAAAATGCCTGACTTACCAAAGTCTCGTTCACCTGCGAGCTGTAGTGTTTTTCCAACGCCTTTGCGACTTCTTTGTACGTTAGACTGGGCACGGATGTCGATGGGCATCGTTCCTGAATGACTGGAACTACGCTGTTGCTCAGTGATGCTGCCAAGAGTGCGCGACACCTTGAGGAGTCCGTGATAACGCTGCCTTCGAAGTAGGTCTGGAGACGCACTGGCAGGCATCCTAGCTGCTAGCTGTTTCGTCGAACTCCGTTGGACTCGATCCTATCCTAGTCACCACTGAAGGGACACAACGCAGTAACAAGAACTAAACTGTTTATTGCTTGGCACTTGGCTTGGCCCTTTTACAGACGGAAAACTACGTGTTTCTCGACACGAGCTGTGGGCGAGTACACTGGGGCTTGCTAACAAGTGATAAGAAAAACGTGCCGGTGATTTCGGTCTATCGACGACGCTGCGCAAAGCATTAACTCTTGCATGCGCATCGTATGCTCTACCAGCGAATAAAAGCTTGTGAGCGATAGCAAGTGAAACGGCTGAAGCATAGATGAAACAAGCTACCCATCTTGTCGAATGTAGGGCGCATGAGATAACATCAGCTCTCGCGTGAGGCCAGGCGTTGATTGCTCCTCAACGAGACAGCAAGTTCTTTCTCCGTCATTCGCTGGAAGAAGGGGTATCAAGGGACAGTGGGATAGAGTGTTTGCATGGCTCGAGCTGCAACTGTGAACTATCACTATGATTGCGCGGTCACAAGCGCTGGCGGGTGTACTATCTCGGCTGGTATGAGGCTCGTATACCTTTCTACGAGCTGTGATATCACCACATCATGCTGTGACAACTGACATTTTAAGCTGCGCGAAAAACCGCTTCTTTTACGAAGTCGCCGCATTCCTCTATAGCAGCATTTCACAGTTTCGCGAAATCAGATAAAGAAAAAGTTGTACCCCGCGCCGATGACACGACGCCGCCAGAGGTAAAAGTACCGGCCCGCCACTGCCGCTAAATTGGGGACCGGTGCAAGTCCCTAGTCCGGGGCTCCACTGGTTGAAGCCGCCGGCTCTCTTGACCAAGGTCTTATGAGCCGGAAGGTCTGAACAACCCAGCAAGGCTTTTTGGTATGGTTCGGGTTGTGGATGGGAGCTGAATTTTTCTGGCAGGCCCACATTGTGTGGTAGGTGTCAGCCACCGATCGGTCATGGTGGTCTAGTGGCCAAGGTACTCGGCTGTTGACCCGCAGGTTGCGGGACCGAATCTCGGCTGCGGCGGCTGCATTTTAGATGGAGGCGGAAATGTTGTATGCCCGTGTGCTCAGATTTTGGTGCACGTTAAAGAAACCCAGGTGGTCAAAATTTCCACAGCCCTCCACTACGGCGTCTCTCATAATCATAACGTGGTTTTGGAACGTTAAACCATACAAATCAATCAATAAGGTGTCAGGCACCTCACCGCAGTGTTAGCAGGTGCTAGTAATCTTAGGACTGAACCACCTGATTACTGCCGAGCACAACATCGTGTTAGTGTATAAGAAAAACAGCATGTGTTTGTTCGCTTTTTCAAGCCCCTTAGCTGGAGCTGGGTCCGCCACGGCGGGATTCCATCCGTGACCTTTGTGTCACCAGTCAAGCAATATAAACACAAAATCATGGTTATTTCACTTTTATTTTTATTTATGCATTGAAAAGTGTTTGTTTCCTTTTTGCCACGTTCTTTTCCTCACTAGGTGACTTTCCTTCGAACTATTGTTTCCTTCTATATTCGATCCATTCCGAATAGTAAGCGTGCGTGGCGAACATAGATCGTATCCTTTTACGAGATGTTGAACTTTCACATATCTAATGAACATTCGCATTATCTAATTGCTACGACGACGAAGTCTTGGCCATTCCCCAACAGTGGGTACGTGCCATAGTGCTGAGGCACCGAACCAAACCGAACCATGTCGGCGAATGTCGTCACGCGCTGGCAAGCGACAGCCTATTTTTCGCCCCACCTGTACATCGCGCCGCGACGTATCGTGCCGCAAATGGCGCGTATGCGTGCATTCCTGGGCTGAGGGTGGTGGCGGAGGGACGTGCACGGCGGGCAACGTCTGCATCGGTCGCCGCAAGCGTCAGCGGGACGGGTGCTCGTACCCGACAGCCGGCTTTACGCTGACGCTGCCCGAAGAGTGCGACGACCTGACGTGTTCTGCACTTTGATTGATATGTGGAGCTTAACGTCCCAAAACCACTATTTGATTATGAGAAACGCCGTAGCGGAGGGCTGCGGAAATTTCGACCACCTGGGGTTCTTTAACGTGCACCCAAATCTGAGCACACGGGCCGTGTTCTGCACTTTGATTACAGGTCCCCAGTCTACACTGCACCAATTCTGCAACTTGCACTACGGAAAGAGTAAATAATAGAGAGAGTGGGGAAGGGTTTTCAATGAATACCACATGGGCCTACCTGGCGAAATGCCAAACGTGCAACTCGTCATGAGCGTGATGAAAAAAAAAAATGACGCTCTGTAAAGTGCGAGGCAGATGCAGAAAAACAAAGCGTAACGTAACACTATACGCAAGATGAACTTGAACCGAATGCCTGCCCAACAAAACTATACATGTTCCCTGAACAATGAATGATTTCGTAAGTCCTGGAAATCACGTGCTACTCCACTTTGATTATCCTGCACCAAACTCCGGGATGTCTAAAATTTTCATGGGGTCTACCAGGTCCTACGTAATTTATAATCAATAAAAAGCAAACACGTTGTCCTCTGAGTCTCCTTAGGCATAAAGGGCGAGTGGTGTAAAACTTCTCGCCCGTACCCCCTTTCCCGCCCCCTCCCAATTTTTTCGTTGTGGTATACAGAGCAAAAACAGAAGTGACCATATCAAGGAAGTGCCCTCCCCGAAAAAAATATTTGCCTACGCACTTGTAAGGACCCCTAAACAAACCGTGAAATTACGAAGAATATGAGCGCGTCATTGTCTCCCGGTGCTTGCCATCTTTGCGGCACAATTCGTGACGCCAGGAGTTTGTTCACGTGACGTCAGGATGAAAGAAACTTTAGATTGGTCGATATACGAGAGATATTCGTTGCGAACATATCACATACCCTGCTGTGCCATGCAGCGCATGCTCGTTCTGCTTTGTCCTCTCATGGCTATCATGCACGTTGGACAAATTTCACTCCATTTTCTGCGTTTGCGGAGTTAGCAAAGTATAGTCTAAAAGCGTGAAATACTGCCTGGATCAACGCTTTGTGCTGATACTCCACGTGTATTATCAAGAAATAAATGGTGAGGAGATAGCGCTTGTGGGGAGGGTCGTGAAGTCGCCGAAAAAATAACTACTGTCTCGCCTTTCAACTCGGTGTGGTTTATAAGGTCAATTGAATATACCGAGACTCAGGAGATTTTGTTGGGTGACTGTGGCTAAAATATGAAAAGTGGGCTTTGAAACCCGTGACGCAACAGGCGGCAGTTTAGCGCGAAATTCGAAACCACGACGTTGGCCTTGATTATCTCCGCTCTTAACCCTTTCTTGCATGCTGTCCTCTGCGAGGGTGGAAATATCGACCTAAGAGTTCTTGTATTAAAATTTATCAATCTAAGCCACCTCTTTATTTCACTTTAATGTCCATTGAAAGACACTTGTCTGTATAGCAATAAAGTCTGTGCCTCTGGCTATATGCGAAGTCGTCTCTGCGCGAAATGAATGCCCAGATTTGCTTTAGTCAATGAGCCAGAAAAGTCTCTTAGCTCGATACAAGTGGTTTGTACAGCCCGCTTACGTGTGGCATGGCATATGGCCGTGTACAGCAATTGTTTCCCTCAGCTGTCGACGTTAAAGCGCTTTCTCCAGCGCAATACTGTGGTATTACGTGAATATTTTGTCCACGCTATACAACACATCGACGTCGTTTTTTTTTTCTTGTTATTCGATTTGAGCTAAAGCACCACGTAAGCCGTACGAAAGCGGGCACCGTGGGAGGATGTCATAAAAGAATAATACGTAAATATTTAATTTAGAAGCAGAGCAATATAAATAGCTAGCCGTGGTCTCTTGTCTGACATTTTTCATTACTTTCACTTTTTTCATCAACACGATTGCTAACGTTAGATACTATAATAAGCTCTCTGGAACTTGCTTTCCTTTATTTTCGTTCGCTTCTAGGTGCACCCATTATGCATACTTACTGATCATCTAATAAACACTCGCAAAATATGCGTACTGTGATACATGCAAACAAAAACAGTTCCGACACGAAACACCTGGGAAGATGCTATTTTGTCCACTTTGCGCAACATGACAATCACGCGTGACTCACAACAAAGACTTCATTCATAGAGGAAACGAGGTGAATTCAAGAAGGCGTATATTCACATTTATTTACTTTGTGCAAATTTCCCCGTAAATTCTCTCCTTGGCACAAACAAATAAATAAAAAAGACATCGTTGTTTGTCCCCGTCTGCTTGTGAGGATATAATAAAGCGATACTTTGGTAATTCGACACTAGGAAGCTAATTGTAGTCACTCATACAGCTGCATTCAGTGAAACCCAATCACGGTTCTCGTAGCGTTCTGTTTACAAATTAGCTAAGGAAAGAAGAGAATGGTAAATTTAAGACTCGTTAAGAGTGTTACACGTAATTATTCGTGAAACTAAACCATGATGAGGTCGTCAAGTAAGAATTAAACAATTCATTACCAACAAAATATGCAAGTAAGCACAGCACAATGTTAAGCTCCGAGGCTTTGACTTTTCTTTTTGCATTTTGTATTGTTGGTAACATTTCCCACAATCGGTATTCAAAGCCATCTGCGATTGTGGGGTCTCACATTCAGATCTCAATATATAAGGCACGCAGAAGTCGTCCTTTGCCGCCAAAGAGGAATAACTAATGGGGCTTTTTTCGCTCGAGTACTTGATTTAGAAATATTTTTCAGCTACACGCCGCATTGGAAGAATCTTCGTTCCCAGTGCTTCCCTTTGCGAGTGAACCTCTTGTTCGCTCGTAAGCACCAAAAAAAAAAAACTGTCGAAAAACGTTTGTTTCTGTAAACTAAAAACAGCAAAAGAAGCAACAAGCACTAAGGTACGCTTTTGAAGTAATCACTTTCTTTTCACACTCTTGCTATACTGCTCTATGGTCATCGCGAAATATACATCTATACGCACTTTACGCAAACTTTGACCAATTTTAGGCTGGGCTCTTGTCACGTGTTGGTCTCATTGGAATGTTATCTGGAAACTCAAAACACACTGCTAATATAACCAGTGAAAATTTCCAAGTGGGGAAGTTCTCGGCTGCACTTGAATTGACATGATTGAATTTTTTTTAGTCTTGCGCAGGCCACAACTTTTCGCACAGAGAGACAGAGAAAGTGTGAGGAAAGGCAGGGAGGTTAACCAAGCTTGTCTCGGTTGGCTACCCTATACTTGGGGTGAGGTAAAGGGTAAATAATAGAAAAAGATTGAGAAAATTAAAGAATATTGAGAAATAGATTTTGCAATCAGCCTATACCACTTGGGAAAATGTGGAAGTCATGAATGCAAACGCTCTAAAACAAAAAAAGTGATGAAAGAAAGTTAAATAACAAGCAAAGTGAAAAAATAAAAAATAAATACTTAGAAGTATAAATTGTGCGCATGATGGCTATTACAAAGCCCTGCCGGACAGGTTGGGAAAGTCGCTGGAAAAAATTTCAAGTGTTGACGCGGCACACATTCGCACACACACACGACTGCACGCGTCTTGGTGCTATAGGTACGCCCAAGCAAGTGCCGACGCTAATATACAAACCCCTTCGCCCCTTCGAAGGTTCTTTTTCACGCACCGCCACCCTCGAAATCACGATCTTTCGGCATGATCAACGCGGCATCACGTTTCGTTTCACACACGAATCTCAAGCACGCGCAAACATATACAATCGAGTTGTCCAGTAAGGCGACACAAAAAAAAGATCCCCTGCGCTGGACACGTGCACACCGCCCTTGACACATTGACGATAACTCGCCGCTGGGGAGCCAACAAAATCATCAACTCTACGCAGCTGCCCGGGAGTGCATTCGGCAAAGCAGATGTCAGGAACAAATTGAATTTTCTCTCAACCTTGCAACAACTGCGTGACACAGTCGCAACTGCAGCTGCAGCAATGTGGGCCGCCTCCAACCGCTGTTCGCTGCATCCCGGAGTTGCAGTGTTTGAAAGCTGTCCGGTGACGAGCTGTCCATGTAATCTTTTGGTGACTTCGCGACTACGAAGGAATGCATACGACACTGGTCGTAACGAAACGTACAGTTGGGGGCAGGGAAACCCAACGAATCACCTTATCCGATGAAACAAGTGACAGAACACTCTCACGTCCAGTTCCTTGGCCAACAAGTCGGACAGTTCGTAGAGGTCCATGTCAGTGAAGATGTGCACCGACGTGTCCTTAGTGGCGTGGTTCTTGATGGCCGCGTTCCAGCGGTCGCGGCCGAGCACCTTGCACACGTCCTTAACCAGCAGTTCGACGTTAGGCGGTGAGGTCATTTTCACGCCGTTGGTCGGTCGGTACACGAGGAATTCATCGTCGACGAGGATAACAACCAACCTTCCACGCTTTTTGGACATCACCAGTTCTTCCAGCAGGTCCTGGCGCAGGAGGCGCACGTAGACCTGGCCCGGGTTTTCGGGGTCTTCGTAGCACTCCATGCCTTCCTTCCTGAAGCACCAGCGACTTCGCACCCGTATGCCGTCGCCGCCGATCTGCGTCGCTAGAGAACTGACAGCCGTCGCAGGTGTTGCGTGTGTGCCTTCTCCAATATTCTCCAAGGGGTTTCGCCGCTCGCTCTTAGTAGAACAATGCGTTTTCGAAAGAGAGGGCGTTTTGCGAGTTCCCTCTTTGAGCAAGACGGATGCGGAGAGAGAAGATGTTCGCTTTGTAGTCCCCGCTGCGTATTGCGACGGCTTGCGTTGCGGGAGAGACCGCAGTATACTTTTGAAGGTCGGCGTTGTCACAAGCTTCCGTCGACGAGCGCCGGCTACACAGGTGTTCCGACCGCCCAGCGCTGACCCTACGGAGCCACGTTGCGAGGGGAAGATGCGCACGCACCGCGTTAGGAGCCGTCGTCCTTTAATAGAGGCGCAACGATAACGTGGAACGCCGGGCGGCAGGGGCAGCGACGGTATCCGGAGTGCACTTTGAGACCATCGTATACGCGAGCGGGCCGTTGGCGTTATCAGCGCAGGAAACGCCGCGCTATTGCGGCCGTCCTCTCTCACACCTCCCCCCCTCCACTGCGCTCCCCCTTGCCGGCGGCGGCGCAAGCCCTCCACTTCAAAGCCCCCGCACACGTCAGCTACGACGTGGCCCAACTATACGGTCGTGCATGCTTGCCTCGCAAGAGCCCGCTCGCTTTTCCAGCGTATACCGCAGTGTACCTCCTCCTCCTCCTCTTACTTTTCTCTTTCCGTTCCCGTTACGGCTCTCGCCTAATCCTTTTTTTTCCTTGTGTGTCGTATTTCCCATTCTCTCTCGCCCATTGTTTTTCGTGTCTCTTATAGCTCCCCCGACCTCACGATAAGTTTCTTTTTCTTGCCCCGGACGTGCTAACTTGCGTCGCCGCTTTTCCAGTTTTGTACCTCATCTTTCTCAATACGTCTTCAAACCGTCAGCTCGCACCGCGATGCCGACGAATCCGGCGAGCATTCGCTCAGTCGGTCGCTAAGATTATCCGTCTTGAAATGCGATCCACTCGGTGGGTTGAACGACGGGGGATGCCCAAAACAGAGACGGCATTCATCCCGATGTCAGGACCTTTTGTGCCCCGCGAGCCGGAATTGTTCGGGACCCGAGCAGGGGCGTACAGGTATGCCGAGTTTGCAGGAAATCCTAATTACCGGCGGTAATCACGATGATGGCAGCGTTTTATGGAGTATAAGGGCCAAATGCGGCTGTAGGTACTGGTTATCCGCGATTGTCGTTGGTGATTCAGACCATAAAATGAATCGTCATTAAGAAATTAATTACAAGGGATCTTAGGTCGGCAAAAGAAAGTGGAACTCACTCAGATTCACTCAACAAATAAGTATTGCGCTTTGGACTGGGACTCACGATGATGACGATGATGATAATGAGGATGAAACTACTACTACTACTACTACTACTACTACTACTACTACTAATAATAATAATAATAATAATAATATGTGAGGTATTCCAAAATTATAACTGACTCCGATTGATGATTGATATGTGACGTTTAACGTTGCGAAACCACCGTATGATTATGAGAGACGCCGTAGTGGAGGGCTCCGGAAATGTTGACCTTCAGAGGTTCTTTAACGTGCACCGAATTCTGAGCACAGGGGCCTACAGCATTTCCGCCTCCATCGGAAATGCAGCCGCCGCAGCCGGGATTTGGTCCCGCGACCTGCGGGTCAGCAGCCAGTAGACCACCGCGGCGGGGCAACTGACTCAGACCCAAACTCACGGCTCGAGCTGAGCCTTGGTGAGTCCTAGGGAGTCGACTCATCTACTCGTGAATGAGTACGCCGACATGCAATGGGTCGACGCAGTTAGGCGGCCGTGTAAGGGGAATAAAATAAATCGTTACACAAACGTGGCGAAATACCAATATACTAAAGTGATGCAATAACCGGGCTACTTTCATGGAATATGAAATGACAGAATATGAAAGCGTATTAGTTGTGCTAGTACGCATATATTCAGACGTTCGCGCACGTCTTAAATGAAACTGCTGCAGGAGCAGCCTGTTGAGAGCGTCCGTACTATGTACGGGTTTGTTAAAATTATAACGTGCAATGTAAGTGTGCCCTACAAAAATCTTAATAGTGAAAATTTGACGTTTGTAGAAATGACGTTTGTAGATTCTACACACACTTCTATGAATGATTTGGCGGATGCATTCGTTGTTTACAAAAACGGCTATATTTGCGCAACGTCGCAATCCTTTTGGCAGAGTCGACAACGAAGCATATTCGATAGATAAAGACGTCGAACAGAAGCTCTTACACAGCCTCGTGGCGCTCTTTGCTGAGTTCAAGTGCCAGAACAAGGATCTTTCCTTTCAGACTTTGGGGTTACAAAATAAAGAACGCGGAAAGTTTAATTCCTCTGCCTGCGAAGGGTTGCGATGACTTCAAGAAAAGAACAAAACAAAAGTAGACATCGAAGTCCTCACGTTTCGCTTCGCAAGCAGCTTCTTTTTCGTTTATTTCTTAAAACTATTTCTTTAGCAACGCAGGCTGCCTCTCTCGCGAAGGTCAGACAGAGTCCGGTTTCTTCGGGTATCACATCGACAACACGTCGCGCTCATGCCTATACGCGAAACAGGGCAGCTCGAGGAAGCATGTCGTGGCTCTCTAAGCGGCAGCGCGTGTTCGGCGAGGCTCCGAAGCTGAAAAACTTCCTGTTTCCGGCGTCGATCGGCCCTTATTAGTGAGACTTGGCGAGCACTTCCGGTTTGACCCCGGGCGGAACTCTCGTTTTTATCGTTCTGGCAATATCCGCCTTCTCGCGAGAGGCTCGGTCCGATGCGGGGCCGATATGTCGCCAACACGTGCTCAGGAAAGTGTGCCTACTTTTACGATTACTGTTTAACGCTCTTTCATTTCGGGAAATTGCTTTGGGAAATTTTGAATGATCTTCAGCAGCTTGCCTGAATATTTATTTATCAAATAACTAATTTACTATTTACATATTTATTTATTTATTTGTTTATAATTCTTAACAGGTCTCTGGGGGATAATGAGTTCAAGGGGGTGCAGAGTGAGGAAGTGAGAACAAGAGCAATCAGGTGATTTAACATCATTAAAACTCAGGACAGATCACCCCACAAACTTAGTATAACATTGTACAGTGCCTTATAAATTCCAGTAAATCAGTGTCCAAGAAATTTTAAGCACGTGAGCAGCAAAGGAAAAGGGAAATATATAAAAAGGCAGATATGCAAATGAAATTAAGAAATCAGCAGCAGCTACGTTAAAAAAAGCCAAAATTTTAGAGTCTACACCTTTATCTACAAAATGCCTTGTTACGAAAGCTGTACATACATGGATGTAGAGCTATATACTTTCCCGGCACCCCCCCCCCCTCCCAAGAAAAAGAACAGTGTTTTCTGCCTGAAAAATACAATTCGCAATTGTAGTACTAAGCAATACATTCATTTTCACTGCAAATCATGGGATGTCAGCATAATTTTGACCTGTTTTCTGTACCTTAGAATTAATTCTTCTCAGCATTTCCAGAGCAAGGTGCGAATCCACAAATGTTTTTTTTCTCAATGGTCAAATTAAGATAACTTTAAAACAGTAGTACGTGCACGCAGTTAATGAAAGATAATACTCTTACAATGATCAGGAGGAGCAACACCCCATCACATGCTCCCTCAAGTCCGAAGGGAACTCTTAATGATGTCGTGCGCATTAGGACTTTAATCAATTTTTTTGCATTTTCTTTTATAGTGCAGTAGAACACGAAACATTATTAAACAATATCGCACAAAGAGAAACGAGACCGCCCAAGTAATGCGCAAGCAGCTGGTGTTTATTTCAAAACGCACAGTGGCATAAAAGCGAAACAATGACAAAAAAGTTGCATTGTCCTCTATTCGCCCAGAAAGCCTTGTATAGGATTCTTTGTCTTGTCGCGGAAGCAGCCCGGGAGTGGGGGGGGGGGGGGTGGAAGGGGGCGAGGGGGTTGTAGGCTTAACTATTTGTATGCGCAGGGTTTCCCTTCAAGGGGGTGGAGGTTCGTGTATGCACCCATTGGGTTGGCGCTGTACCCCCCTTTTAAGTGACTAGGGGGGGGGGGCGCCACCCTGCCCACCCCGTGCACCTGCCTATGGTTTCAACCCTCCACCACATTCCCTGGCTATGCTTTTAGCTGATGCCCTCCCTTGCCGTTTTAATGACATTTCTCTGACACTTGTGAAATACAATGGAGAAAAGCTCTCAATTCATTTTCGCCGGCTCCTTATGCAGGACTGGAGCGACAGCGAAATTTCTCTAGCAAATTTGACTTGACGGGGCACGCTGCCAAGTTTCCCAGAGGCGTTACCGAAACCATATGTGCAATGGTGTTTTTTTATTTTTTGATAGCTGGCAGACATAATTCCCATAGTACCAAACTTCGTAAAAGTACTCTAGTTTAACATTTACTTTAATAAGCTTGTATCAGTCGCTAAACTGACGCTAGTCAATGGGCAGATAACGTTTCACTTCTCTCTTGTAGCTAGATAATCTAGCTACTTTAAATGAGACATGGAACCTAATTTAGACTTAGTGCTTTAAGTGAGAATAGACCTACTTTCACAAATAAATAAAGAGAGACAATAGAAAAAAAAAAGATCTTAAGCTCCAATTTTCCGTCACAAAAAGCTGCAACCAAATTTCATGCTAGGTGTGTTGTTAGCGATGCCCGCCAACCAATAGCAGTGATCAATTGAGAACGATAAACTTTATAATTCGACAAACATTTATTAGAAAGCTGAAACTAGCTAGGAGTCAAGGTGCCGAGTGACAAATGGTCTGTGTGTCGCGAAGTCTCCTTTAAATGAAGGTAAATGAAATGGCCCCCACAAGGATGTTATTTGTACAACCAGGTTTCGATGAAGAAGCATGCAATAGGTGAAAAAAAAATTGAAACTCAGTTACGAGAAGCACATGTTTTGATCTACAGAACAATGAAAGACATAATTTGTTAGTTTTATTAAGTTTGGAGCTTCATTTACTAATTTAATTGAGCATGCCGGATTCATGTTGCATGTCACGAACGGAACTAATATTAGGAGCATAAATCTTTTTAAAAAATCAGTGCACCTATACCAGGAGTCAACTTCAGTACGCATTGCCAATGTATCGCTAAAGCTCAATCAGGCACATAGGTGGAATTTTTTTTGCTCGCTGACATTTGTTTTTAGAAGTTGTATTTGAGGGTAAACTTACTTTATTGTTTTTTTTCATTTTCTTTTACCAGGTTAAGTACAACCCATTGATGAAATTGTGGAGTTTGAAGAATTCTAGCGAAAATGTCATCAAGGTGTTTCGCCAACAATAATAAGATTCTTAATCATTTCTGGTGCCTTCCGATTAAGCCGTACTTCATCGCATTATTATGTAGTTCATGTTTAACACGGTAACTAAACGACAATTTGATTTTAGTGCTAGAAAATAGAGAAAATGAACCAGAGACAGAAGAAAAGTTGCATGTATAATGTCGCCTGTCGTGTCTTCGGGCGTCTTAGAGCTCAAATCAAGTTGTTTTCAAGCAATCACCGAACCTCTTACCAACAAGTTCTTAAACTTAAGTTAGTGCCGTTTCAACCTGCATCTGTGAACTTTTGAAGACAGCGACATAGCTTGAACCAACGGGGGCAACTGTGTTTGGGAAACGTTGAAACTCCTATGTACAGAGCAACTCCTGAACATAAATATGAAAGTTCACATTATAACGACAATTATAAAAGCATGACAGTTAACCCAGGTATTCGTTCCGCTTCTGTTTTTTCTTTTACCTGGTGGGTGAGAACAAGGGTTCCAACCAAATTAGTTTAATCAGACTTTGCTCTCAGGCTTGGTGGACGAGTGCCTCATCTCAGTTCCAACACATAGCAACTATAGCCTTCAGTAGGCACTCGGTAAACAGTGCTGCAAACGAAAGACGCACGTGCTTTGTGGTTAAACATGGAACCTCAGACGATTCCGTGTCACTCGTTCACACACTCAGTTTCCAGCGTCCACAGAAACTTCCAGTCTTCGGCGTTCATGCCACCCAAGTTCAGCCCCGCCTCCGAAACTCGAGCCCGAAAGTCGTTCAACGACTCGGCATCCAAGACTGCGGCGTACTTGACATCGAAGCTCTGAAAGGCCTTGCCCAGATCTCGGCACTGAGTCTCCAGGTCCTCCATGAAGAGCTTGGAGTAGCTGGGGAAATGACTGGCGTATATCTGGATGGAGCAGTGTTCGAGCGCATGACCCTCGGTCAACAGGAACATGACCAGGTCGAGCGTGAGCAGTTGCTGCCCTCCACCGCGATGGCTGCTCCTGGCGTGTCTGGTGATGCGCTGAGCCACTGTGCGACCGAACCACCTCGCGACGCCGATGACGACAACTTGCGAAGGCCACTGATTGAATGCGAGGCGGTGGTGGTGGTCGCTGGTAGACTCGCCGTGGAAGGCTTCAATGTCTGAAGTTGATGGTACGTCGTAACAGTCGAAGCGCAGAGGCTCCGAGATGATGGGCCTCGTTCGATTCAAAACGGGATGAGCGTTAGCAGAACGCTGCAACGTAAAATGAGAGTTTTGGTGTAAATCAACCAGTCTGGCGTTCTTTCTACGACTTTAAGTGAATATCTAAGGTGTGATTGCAGAAAATGTTTAGGAGATCAACTGAGGGCAGTTCAAGGTTACGATAACACCGGCAAAGTCCAAGAGCTCGTGGCAGACACTTAAGAAAGGTGAGTCCGCCCTATTATTTTACCGGCAAACGATAACTTTTTTAACTATATACGTATACGATTACGTGGTCTTCCGTTACAGTTATGGTGCGTTATCGCAATATGATACGATGAGACACATAGGGTACACATTCAGGGACACTTTATCCGCCTCTGTTGCGTTTCTGCCCGTGCCTAAACTACATGATTCAGGGGAACAATGATGTATGTTGTCAAACGATACAACATCATTGTTTCGTTTCTCACAATTTTTCTCTGATTGATAGACCTTAATTATCAGGCGTTAGTGTCTTCACGGTATACTATTGAAAGCGTTTCGCAATTTTATTACGTGTTTCTATTTTTGTTTTCTTTCTTAACAAATATTTTCAGATAGCTAAAATTTTTGGTGCTATGCTTCCTCATGTTTCGCACCAGAACGATAATACAACGTAGTCACAGTATACGACAGAAATGGAATAATAAAACATCTCTAGCCGTATATAGGTCGTCACTATATCTCGTCTTTAGAACATACGTAGATCGCAGGTAATGTCGCATAATGGCAACCAAAAAAAATTCTCTACATTTTTTCTTCCTTTTTTATTTATATATGACAAAGTACGGGAAGGTAGGCTACGTTAGAGCCGTCTATCCCAACATCATCACAGTATAATGTGCAAGATAAACACGCAAACACAAAAAAATAAAAATAAAAGAAGAAAAACCAATCAGATGCACTATATGTACGTACTATATGCACTATGTATGGTATTATAATGCATGGATGAGCACAGTATGTGTGTGGGCATAGTCCAATTCATATATCGGGATCACATTGCGGATAAAGTGCGTATAAATAGTGGCAAGGTATTATATGAGCTAAGGCAGTTAATTCAATTAGTGTCGTTTAAAAATCACGGAGGGCGCTCACATGCGCGCCTTTGATTTTCTGAATGTGGCCACGGTTTAAGTACTTTTCCAATCGTATATCGCTGTCTGTCGAATCGGTTCAAGAGACCGCTCAGTTAGGCGCCTTGTTCATCATACGGCGTACACTCTGTAAGGAGACATGCTCCTCTGGCGCATGGACATAATGACACGGACAGTGCAGGGACGCTCTTTTCTTTATGCGGCATAAGAAGTGAGGCGCCGTAATTACTAGACCGTCGCGGTGGGTCTTTGTGCAGTAGTTATCTCTCATCATCAATATTGTTACGTGAACCTGCTTCCCCATACGAGAACTTATCACGCCTCATAATGGGCCGATGTCTCTCCACTCCATCAGAACGCTCAAAAAACAACGAAACGGAAGTCCTTGCGGAAATACCGTATTGAGCATAGCCCTTAGAATCGCAGTTGCGGAGGAAGTGCATTCTAGATTGAGAACTCAAAATTTAGCCTCCGTATATAGAAGTGGGTCATGGTCTTGAAGGCTGAGTTCGTCGCTGTAGGAGACGCTAGCTGGTCGCGTCTTGTCCCGCGGGCAGTGACCTTATTGGTGGCATTGATAGATATGAACAGAGTAGATAGCGCCGCCTGATTAGTTTGGAAAGAACAATGGTTTATCGTGTACGTGCACGTCATAGAATTCTTATCACTCCCTGACCTCTCTCCTAGGGAAACTGCCTCACCACAAATACTCGGTATGTTATGATGATATACCATTTTGTTTGTATACACATAAGAAGGCTACAAAGTAAACTGCATGCAACGAATAAGAAGAGGGAAAATAAAGTAAAAAAAGCATTAGGCTAGCTGATATTTTCACGCAGAAAAGTCAACTCATTAATTTGCTAATTGGTGCCACTGAGTTGAAGCTCATATTTTCTAACTCCAAGAATACTTAATATACATATAATTATTTATCTTCATTCTCAAATTAAGCTAAAACTCATTGATACGCTCAGACGAAAATAAGCAGCAATAGAGTAACTAAAATGGAAACTGCTCGACATAATAACTACGACTAATTTGCTGATTTCCGCAATTTCGCTTTTTAATGGTGAATAAGTGGGCGAAATTCCAGCATTATAATTAATCGTTCACTGATTACTAACTCACAATATGGTGAAAGAAAGCAATATTCATTTTCGAAGTTTTGATTGAAATATATACACTATTGCCTTCAATGAAAACACTGTCAGGTCATTAAATTGCATGTAAATCTCTTACTCATTGCGCCAACACCAGTATTCAGAAGGGGAACCTACCGCGGTGATCTAGTGGCTATAAGGTATTCGTCTGCTGACCCGCAGATCGCGGGATTGAATCCCGGCTGCGGCTGCGACGGCTGCTATTTCGATGGAGGCGAAAAGGCTGTAGGCCCGTGTGCTCAGATTTGTGTGCACGTTAAACAACCCCAGGTGGTCGAAATTTCCGGAGCCCACCACTACGGCGTCTCTCATAATGAAATGGCAATTTTGGAACATTAAACCCCCCATATCAATCAATGAAAACAATATTGGAAGGCCATCGACTTTCATTTGGGTGCACGTTAAAGAACCCCAGGTGGTCGAAATTTCCGTAGCTCTCCACTACGGCGTCTCTCATAATCATATGGTGGTTTTGGGACGTTAAACCCCACATATCAATCAATCAATCATCGACTTTCTTTAATATTCCATTGCTTTTATGAAGTGCATTTCAGACTGCTTATGGATAAAGCAGATTACAGCAAAGTTTCATTTATTATTATTCACGCGTTTGATAACCTCCGACAGACAAGTACAAAGTAGGCAATGGCAGTAATCTCCACATTTCCGAAGATTGGTTGTCATATCTCAATTCGACTAGAAAGAAACGACCTTTGTACAACAATAGTAATATTGATAATAATATAACAATATCTGGACTTTCATGTCCCAAAATCATGATATGATCATGAGAGACGCTGTAGCGGGTGGCTCTGAAAAATTCGACCATGTGGGATTCTTTAACGAGCACCTATATCTAAGGACACGAGCCTCAAACATTCTCCCCTCCATCTAAAATGCAGCTGCCCGAGCCTAGATTCGATGCCAAGAACTTTGGGTTATAGCTGTCGAGCGCCATAAATACTAGACCGCCATGGTGGGGCTTTTCTACCGTAGTTATCTCTCATTGTCAATATAAACGAACCTGCTTTCCCATACGAGAACTTATCACACCTCATAATCGGCCGATGTCTCTGCGCTCCATCAGAACGCTCAAAAACAACGAAGCGGAGGTCCTTGCGGAAATATCATATTCAGCATAGAGCCCTTAGAGTTACAATTGCCGAGGAAGTGCATTCTAGAATGAGATCTCACCATTTGGCCTCCGTAGAAACGGGTCATGCTCTTCAAGGGCTGAGCTGGTGGCTGTAGGAGACGCAAGCCGGTCACGGCTTGTCCCGCGTGCAGCGACCTTATTGGCGGCATTGATAGATTTAAACGCAGTCGATAGCGTGGCCTGATTATTTCGGCCAGAACAATGGTTTATCGAGTAGACGTACGTCAAAGAATTCTTATCACTTTCGGAGCTCCCTCCCCGGGAAACTGCCTCACCACAAGAATGCCGTCGATGCGCCAGAATGTGTGGAGGAAGAGTATGCCCCGAAGTGCGTGTTAAGTGAGTTCCATATTCAGTCAGGTTTTCATTGAATGAGGTGCACGTTAAATGATGTCGACGTAAGCAGAAATTCACATTATGAGCATCCATTCATGAGCAAACATTTGCTGGAACCGACAACTGCC